>BQMI01000520.1:0-382500 GCA_026005395.1 Asobara japonica
GGGAAGTTTTTGAAATAGTTTTTCCGGGGGGACCACGAGGGGATGAATTAATTGGTAAAAAAATCGTATGCGGCGCATAGGGGGAATCCCCGCCACCAACAGCAGGCAATCTAAATTAAGCATACATTTTTCCATGTATCTTCTATTCTGTGAAAGTTTCACAGAAATTTCCACAAGAAAAATTCGTGGGACACCCACAAACTTTTCATTACCACTACTGTAATTTTCTCCCGTGTGTACGTTTTCCTCAATTTTTCCCCAATTATTCACTGAAATTTTTCTCCGTCTAGGCGAGTGTCGCGTAAGCGAGACGATTGGACGATTTCGGGTTGTCGAAGGTGTATATATGGGGGGGGGGGGGGGGGGGGGGAACGTCGGCGTCCCCTGGCGCCGCCATTATAGGAAACGTCGTAAAACCCCGGAACTGCATACGAACTATCAAACTACTGGGAAAATCACAATTTCGTTTTTCTTGCCTACAAATTGAGGGACAGGCTTGAGTGATATTTGGGTGGTCCCTTTTCAATCACGGAAGCATGCCAGTATGTATCACCTACCTCAAAAGTTAGGTCTTTCACTCCACTATTGCCCGATAATTGACTCAAACATTGATCATGTGATTAATTTTTTTGTCGACCATTTAGTGATTAATTAGCGCAGTCTAATGGTAGGGCAAAAGGTCAAAAGAAGTGAATAAACTGAAGACACCGAGAGGACACCGCGCGGCTTTTCAGGCAACAGCGTTGTCATATCGTCTGATTCATCTGACGCGTACACGTGCAAGCATTCAAATTTGACAGATGCATGTTTGCCGTCACTCAATTTAGAGTCTATCGCATCAGTCGAAATTTTTCGCATCAGCCAATCTTTGTTTGTCAACCCTCGTTTCCTATTCACCGACAAGTCCAGTGGAGAGAGTGGGGGAGACGCGGCGCGAGCGCGGCAACGTTGCGCGTGAGACGCCGGTAGGGTATCTGGTCACCGCACGCGGAAGCGCCCCAATTTCGTATTCTTTCCATTCTATTTCTTCTATTCCTGCACACCCATCGCTTCAGTCAATTCGAAAAAATTGGGAATAATTTCTAAGAGGTTCACAGCATCCTCTGCTTTTCGGAATCCTTTGGAAAAGATCATTATGATAAATTTTGCATCGGGTAATCACGCCTTATGTACCTGCCGTGTGAAAAATACTTGTGAAAAATGCTGGTACCACTTCGGTGGTGATCAGGTGCCGGTGCTATTGTGATTTTTGGTGATTCTTCAGTTGGAATTCATGGTGTCGCGTTCAGCGGAAAAAGGAATAAAGAATAGAGTGAAATATCCTGAGAAGCTGGGGTACCTGCGCACCATCGCTCTCCGGCCAAAAGACGCTAAAGAATGAAGAAATTTCACAGAGGGCACCTCCTTCCTCACACTGAGACATTGAACCACCTATCATTCATCTTCCAACTTCCAGCGTTCATTAATTTCCTTTTTAAAGGGCCCCCTCTTTAAAAAATCATTTTCATGACAACTTTAGAAAGTTTTGGGTGAAAAAAAACGTTTGTCGGAAATATATCAAAACCTTCCGAATTGTTTTGAAATTTCCAATTTTTTTTTCCAAAGCCAGAGCACCCCCTCCCCCCTCTCCCGCCAGGTACATTAAATTTTTTTTGACATTATGTTAACAAAAATTTTGTTTTTTTTTTTTTAATTTTTTGAAATTTGAAAATTAAAAATTTTAAATTTTTTTTCGAAATTCTCGCCCTCCATTTTTGACTTTTGCAAAATTTGTAAAATCTGAAAAATTTGGAAATTTTCAAAATTTCAAAAATTTCTTTTTTTTTTTTGACATTTTGAAAATCCGGATAATTTGGTTGGCAATTCAATAAATTTCAAAAAGTCGGAAAATTTGGAAAATTTCAGAATTACGAATCGTCGAATTTTTTTGAAATTCCCAAAAATCTTCAAAATTTTCAAAATTTTCAAATTTTTCAAAATTTCAAAATTTCAAAATTTTCAAAATTTCAAAATTTCAAAATTTCAAAATTTCAAAACTTGAAAACTTCAAAAAGTCCAATTTTTTTAAAATCCGGAAGTTTGCATATTCCGCAAATATTCGAATTTCGCGCGTTAAATTTCAAATTTCCGATAATTGTTAAAACCGCGAAAACATTGAATTGTGCCATAAAATAGGGTGAGTAAAAAGCCGTAGCCCCCCACCGTTAAACTACCCGCGCCCCCCCAGCGTGTAACCCCCTCAGAAGTGTGTATATAGCCTGGATTTAGGCGGGACCCCATGCCACCGCTGATTGGTCGTAGCCCGCCCCACCACGCCGCTAAACTCTATAAAAAGGGCGCGATACTAAGTGCCACCAGCATTTTTCAGTCAGTGTTTGTAGTGAGCTCACGCTCGAGCTCCATGTCATCGCAAAAACCGTTGGACTTGTCAAAATTAATCAATTAAAATTAGTCAATCACCCAGAGTCTAGTGCAAAAGGAATTACCACTCAATTTCCCACAATATCCCCCCAAAAAAAAGGAAAAAAAAAAATGTTGTGGGAAACTGTTACCGACTCTTGTGATGTGTGTCAATGTACAAGGTATGCATTTATGCAATTAAAGTGAAGTTTGTGAATGAAAAAAATGCCCAGTAATGATAAATTACCCGCGAATATAATCAACCACGTGTCACGATTAAATTTATCAATTGCGCGGGAAAACCTAGCAATTCAAAGTTCGCGGGAAAAACATAAATCATTTAAATTGCGCGCGAATATTCCCGGAAGAAAAAAAATTAAATTGGGCGGGAAAATTTGATTGTTGAAATTTGTCACGTGTCTTTTCCGGTATTCAAATTTCGCGCGAAAATTTGACGGAGCAATTAGGTTTCGCCTAAAAATTCTTTGGCGGAATTAAAGTTTTTAAAGAAAAATTTAAACATCAAATCAACACGTTCAAATTTCGCGCGCAAAATCGTCTGTGGATTTTGCGGGAAATTGGCGCGCAACGTGGGGAAGTTTTGGAGTATTCTATAATTTCTGGTGTCGTTTTGTCAGGGAAATATTATTTCAATAGTTTGGATTTAATTCTGCGGCTTTTAAAAGGATATTAGAATTTTTTGTGGAAAATTTGGGAGTCAGTGACTAATTAACGAATTAATTGAAGCGAAAAAAATCGTTCAAGGCGCTCGAAGAATTTTCACAATTATTTGAAGGACATTTTGGAAACTTTCCGTAATTTTTGACAATTAGTTTACTGAAAAAATTCTGTAATTAATTGGAGAAAAATTTCGGTAAAATCAAAGTGAAAAATCGCTCCAACAGAAATTTCAAATTTTCGACATTTCCGGAATATTTTGTAATTTTTTTTTTTTTATATTGATTATTTAAAACAATTTTGTCATTCACCAATTTTGTTTTTTTGTTTTGTAATTCAATTTTTTTCGTTTTTTTTTTTTTTGTTCAGTTTGAATAATTCGAATCTCCCGCCATTTCACCTGTCGAAAAAAACGGGAACTATAGTACTATAGCATCAGTTGCGCGCAAAGAGCGAGTGGACTTTGTGAGGCGGCAAAAAGCCGAGAAAAAGTGGGAAATTATCAATTAAAAAATCGGATTAACGACCAATGAAAGTGGTAAATCGCTGTAGTTGGACCTTGGGTACATAAAAAAATTAATTAACACTGCACTTTAATACACACTGCGCACCCTATTACGCAATTTGCTTCTTTCGCAAATACCTTGACTTTTTCCGAATTTCTGATGTGTTATATCCCGATTTTTCATTTTCTTTCACTTTTTCAATAATCTTTCAGTTTATCAAGTGGAAAATAAAAAAACATTTGGGCACAATTGTCTGTTCAATTTTGGAAAGCATCTTTTTTTTTGAGGTTATGTTTCTCCCTCGCTTTTATGTTTACACTTCCATTTTTGTTTTTTATGAACAAAAAAAAATTTTTTTTTTAATTTTTTTTTTTACAATTTTTGGAAGTAAAATATTTTTAAAAAAGAGATTTTTTGAAAAATTTTCAATTTGTCAAAATTTGTCTAATTAAAAAAACAATTGTTTTTTGAAAAATTGAAATAAAGGAAAAAAATTCAATTTCACAATTTGTTTAACCTATTTTTTAAATTTCCATTTAACGAAAAAGTTGTAAAATTTTCTTGTGTTTCCCTGATTTTTCAAATTTCATCTTTCACTCATTAAAAAAAAAAAACCAACATTTACAAATAATATCTTTTTTTTATTGAAGAAAAAAAAAATTCTGGAATCCAAATTTTTCATGAATAATTTTTCTGTTTCAGGCTTTTCAAAAATGTGTTCAAAATTAAAAGTACACCGGAGGGTGCGGCGAAATCTCGATTGAGGGGTCGTCGACTCCTGGGTATGGCGTCACGACGTCTTGCAAGTCCAGAAGTAAGATCGCCTTTACGGTTAATCAATAAGGAAAATGATAACGCTGTCTCCAGTCCTCAATTGTCAACTACACCACAAAAGGTGAGGTCAAAAATTTCTGAAATTAAAAAAGAAAAATGTTGAAAATGCCCCAAAACGATTCCTACTGCACTCCTCACCCACCCATTCACCCCCCCCCCCCCCCCCCCCATTCTCCCACTCAACCACCCAAGCCAATCCCATTCACTCAACTCACTTCCACCCACCCACCCAACCCACTTCCACCCACCCACCCAACCCACTTCGACCCACCCCCCCAACCCAACCTACTCCCATCCACCCACCCAAACCACTTCTACCCACCCTCCCAACCCACTTCGACCCACCCACCCACACACCGAACCTACTCACTCCCACCCATTCACCCAACTCACTCCCACCCACACACTCAACCCACTTCCACCCACCCACCCAACCCACTTCGACTCACCCACCCAACCCACTTCCACCCACCCAACCTACTCCCATCCACCCACTCACCCACCCAACCCAACCTACTCCCATCCCCCCCCCAAAACTTCTACCCACCCACCCAACCCACTTCAACCCACCCACCCACCGAACCTACTCACTCCCACCCATTCACCCAACTCACTCCCACCCACCCACTCAACTCACTCCCACCCACCCACTCAACTCCCATCCACCCACCCACCCACCCCCAAAAATTGCCAAGCCCCAAATGCCCCCAAAATCCAAGTCTAACCCTTCCACCTTTCTGCTCATCCAGATGACATCCGCGTCTCGTCTGCCATTGGAGGACTTCGACCCAAACAGTCAGGACAGTGGTTACGGCTGCTCCACAGAGGACACCCACCACTTTCGTTTCGTGGAGCCCCTGGGAGTGGCGCCAAAGCGTCTCCCCCTAGACTCACCACTCTCTCCATCCCCCAAACGCCTGCCAGGCTCACCATCCACAAGACGTCCACCAGGCTCCAAGCTCCTCCTGAAGAAATTGTCATCAGGCTATTCAACAGACGAGGACGTAACTGACTTCCCAGATCTCCTCGACATGGACACATTCATGGAGCCATCGTCCCTGCCAAATGGCTTGTCCAAGCTCTTGTCTGGTGATATCATACCAAAAATTGATGAGCCGGAGAAGCCGATGGAGACTGATGCAGCAACGACACCTGAATTTTCACGGACAAAGCCAATTCTTCGTAGATCAATTTCGATAAATAATGATAGGTTGATATGCAGAACACCACCAATGTCCAGAGTACGTTCTTGTCTGTTCAGATCGCCAAATGCGACTTCCTCGACGTCAAGACTGACTTTTGATGAGAACAGGACTTTTTCGCCGACAAGCCCAACCCCGAGGTCGTTCAAGAGGCCTGAACCTCCCTCGGACTCGAGTCCCATTCTGGTGAAAAGATCCAAGAAGGCCCATTTGAGGAAACTCGAGGGATCACCAATGACAGCTGGACGCAGCTTGGACGCAGGTCTCGATGGCAATATCTTGGGCGAGGACCTTGCCTTCGAGCAGACCTCACCAGCTGCCAATCTCACCAGAAGATTGGATCTCAACACCTCACCTGGACTCACTTTTCCAAGGAGTTTGGATTGCAAGAGCACTCCCAGTCCCAGGAATAGACACTTGTTGCAGAGGAGCTTCTCTGAAACTGAAGCACATGCACACATCAAGTCGGCGATTCACAGGAGCACCACTGATTCACATCTCACTGGGGACTTTAGCAAAACTTGCATTCTACCGCTTACTGATGGACATCATGAGGATCTTAAGAGCATCTCGGAGGAAACACTGTGTTCACTTGTTAGGGGAGAGTTCAATGATTATGTGGAGTCGTACAAAATTGTAGATTGCAGGTAAATCAATTGTCCGATACTTATTATTATTATTTTTTTTTTTGGATATTCAAACTTTTATGTTTCTAAAATTTTTTCATTTTTTTTTATTATTTTTTTAATTTTTTTAGTTTTGTTTTGTTTTTTTTTGTTTTTGTTTTATTTTCTTCATTAAAATTTTTTTTTATTTTTGTTTTGTTTTTTTGTTTTTGTTTTTGTTTTTTTTTTTTTCATTTTTCAGTTGTGTTAAAATAGATTTTGTTTTGTCTCATTTTCTATTGACTTTTTCAATTTGGTAAATTTTTTACAAAAAAAATATTTCTTTTTTTTTTTTAATTTTTTCACATTTTTTTGTTTTTTTTATTTATTTTAAATTGTTTCAAATTTTTGAAACCATTCAATATTCTTACCCCAAAAATTTGCAATTTCAGATATCCCTACGAGTTCAAAGGAGGTCACATAGAAGGTGCATTGAATTTGTACACGAAGGAGATGATAGAGCTGGAGCTGATGAATCTGAGCAAGACCCCTGTGATTCAGCCAGATAGTAAAAAGAGGAATATAATAGTATTTCACTGTGAATTTTCTTGGGAACGAGCGCCAAATTTGTCACGATATCTGAGAAATATCGATCGCAAATTGAACAAGGAATTTTATCCAGCTCTGCATTATCCTGAGATCTACCTTTTGCACGGTGGCTACAAACAATTTTTCGAATTGAATAAGGAGTTCTGCAAACCTCAAGGATACAGGCCGATGACACATCCAGATCATGAAGCTGATCTTAAAAAATTTCGGAGCAAGAGCAAAAGTTGGCAGGGTGAAAAAAATCGAGTCTGTGGCCTCTCGGCTCGAGCTAATTTAAAGAGACTAGGATTGTAAATTTTTTGAGGGATTCTCAGGGCCTTTACGTGTGGAAAAAAAATCCAGAGAATTCCCATAAAATTTCGACAAAATTTTTATAAGAATTTTGGGGAAAATTTCAAAGTTTTTCTCTGAAGATTTCACAAAGATTTTTTTGAAGAACTTTTATTTCTACAGGAATTTTTTGCGGAAATTTTTATAGAATTTTTTGAGAAAAAAAATCAATTTTCTTTAGAAGAAAAAATCGATTTTTTTTTAGAAAAAAAAATCAATTTTTTTTAGAAGAAAAATCAATTTTTTTTCTATAGAAATTTTGTAAATATTTGAAAAAAAAATTAATAGATTCTAATTTTCTGCAAAAAATTTCTGCAGGAATTTTTTACGGTTTTTTCATACGCGTAAGGATATTGTTGGGGAAATTTGGGGGGTGGGGGGAACACAAAACTTGCATATTTATTTGAAAAAAAAGATTGGAAAAAAAAATTTGCTCGTCGAAATTTTTTTTCCAACGAAAATTGAGAAAGACAAAAACAATTGACCACAATTTTTTTTTAAACATGTGAAAAAATTAAGAGCAAACAGAAACAAAAATTTGAGTGGAAAATTTGGAGTTGTTTCGAAATTTGTTTTTCAGGAAAAACATATTTTCAGTACATAGAAACTGTTATGATTGAAAAATTGAAACTTGTAAAAATAGGATTTAGGGAACACTTGAAATTGGGAGTGACTTCAATTTTTCCGATTATAAGTGATATAGTTTCAAAAAAAAAAAAAAAAAAAAAAACTGAAAAAATATGCAAGTTGGGTAAAATTTCGAGAGACAGTTTTTGGGAAAAATTGATCAAAAATTGAAATTTTTTTTTGGGAAAAATTTTCGTAATTTTCTTTACCATAATTCACAAATTTTGAGCGACAAAAAAATGATCAAATGCAAAGAGAAACAATTTAATTCACTCGACTCGTCAAATATTTCAAACAATTGAATTCCAAAAAAAAAAGTTTCTGAAAAGTTTTTGCGAAAAACCCAAAACTCCAAATTTCCCAATAAGTCAATTTCGGCTTTCAAAAAACCTGTAATATCTCCCACCCCTTTCGTTTTCCGCAAAAACCCCAAGAGACCTTAATTCTAGAGCATCGAATTCCCCTCAAAAAAGTTCATACAAAAAAATTTCGAAAAGTCCCTCATTACGTCACAATTTCAATTTTTCCAAAAACGAAAAAACTAACTGTCTCGAACACTGTTAACCAATCAATAATTCTTGCCTAAAAAAAAATACGAAAAAAAAAATTGCAAAGATGCCGTCATATATATATATGATGCTGACATCATAGCAAAAATTACATAATCCAAGCCTCTGGTGTATATATAGTCAATTACGTTTATCGAATTAAGTTGAAAAATTTCTAGTACAATTGAACAAAATGCGCTTATTTCTGAATAGTTGATTAACGATTGGACCTAGGTCCTCAGAATAGCATTCAGATCTTTTTTTTTTCCTTTTTTTTTCTTCGTTGTATATAAGAGTTATATTCAGATGGAAAAAAAAATGAGTACTTTAGTGTAGATTTGGAGGAAAAATGAGAGAATTAAAGTGTAAAACTACTGCAATAGTCCAGGCTGAATCCTTGGGACGGCTGGACCTTTCGGGGCTGCTTATTGGTGGACTCGCCTCGTTAAAATATATTACATAATTAATGCTTCCAAATGTTGATTAGGGCAGGCAAACAATTGTTACCACTGGGGTAAGTGGTTTAGGGATTGAGAGCAGCCCCAAATAGTGAGTCTGTGACGGAGTTCATCAATCGATCATTGGTGGTCGATTTTGGCGGGAAATAATTTGAATTGGGGAATATCAGGGTGAGAACATTAGGTGTGTGTGTGTGGGCTTAGTTTCTTTAACCCTTGCAACTTTGTCAGCTAGGCCCCAGTGAGCGATGCCCGCGAAATATTTCATGTGCAAATTACTGGAGATGGTGCAGGAGCTAGTGTACAAAGTATTTCATGTTCTACTTGAATTTTGAATAAAGAAAATTTGGTGAAAATTTTGGAGTTCTTTGATTTGATTTTCGCTTTTTTTTTTAATTTTTGAAATTTTGAAATTTGAAATTTTGAAATTTGAAATTTTGAAATTTGAAATTTTGAAATTTGAAATTTTGAAATTTGAAATTTTGAAATTTGAAATTTTGAAATTTGAAATTTGAAATTTTGAAATTTTGAAATTTTGAAATTTGAAATTTTGAAATTTGAAATTTTGAAATTTTGAAATTTGAAATTTGAAATTTGGAATTTGAAATTTCGAAATTTGAAATTTTAAAATTTTGAAATTTGAAATTTGAAATTTTGAAATTTGAAATTTTGAAATTTGAAATTTTGAAATTTGAAATTTGAAATTTGAAATTTTGAAATTTTAAATTTTAAATTTTAATTTTTAAAATTTGAAATTTTGAAATTCTGAAATTTGAAATTTTGAAATTTTGAAATTTTAAATTTTGAAATTTGAAATTTGAAATTTTGAATTTCGAAATTTCGAAATTTGGAATTTGAAATTTTGAATTTCGAAATTTCGAAATTTTGAAATTTAAAATTCTGAAATTTTGAAATTTTGAAATTTGAAGTTTTTTAAAATTTCTGAAAGTTTTGTAACGATTTCTCTTTTTTTCATAATCTTATGTTCGCTTGTTTAAATAGTTTTTGAGTTCTCAGAACGGTTTGAAAAGTTCGGAAAATTTTTGAGAATTGAAAAATTTGAAATTTCGAAATTTTTGACAAAAGTTTAATATTTTTAATTTTATAAATTGTTTTAATCATTTTTCATGACCCAAAAATTTTGGTGTTTTGTTTTTTTATTTCCACCTTTTGAAATTTCAAAATTCCCAAAATCTTCAAAATTAAAAAAATTCAAAAATGCAAAAAAATTAAAAGTGCCATCTCCAAAAAAAACGCAAAAATTTACGAAAATGTAAAAGATG
The DNA here is from genome assembly GCA_026005395.1 of Asobara japonica. Lineage (NCBI taxonomy): Eukaryota > Metazoa > Arthropoda > Insecta > Hymenoptera > Braconidae > Asobara > Asobara japonica. The sequence goes on from BQMI01000520.1 coordinate 10,081, forward strand.
AAAACAGTAAAAACCTTTTAAAAAAAATTCAAAAAGGTTTTTCCAAAACAAAAATAAAAAATTGTCAAAAACCTTAAATGTATTAAAAAAAATGTTCAAATGTTTTTAAAAATCATATATTTCTTACATTTCAAATTTCGCGCAAAAGTCTAAAAACAAGTGAAGTGTCAAAAGCTTCTAAAATTTTCAAATACACACACACACACATACACACACACACACACACACACACATGCACAAATATATGAAACGCGCTCTATATCTATATACAGTCAGCTCCCGTGTCCGGAGTTGTCCAGCACGATGCCACAGAAGGATGCCCCCACTCTAGTACTTCCGACCACGTGGGTTCCCCCTCTCCACCCTCCCTTCACCACGCGCTCTTCCCCCACCACTGCGCCTACACATATGGTTGACTGACCGGCGTCGGAGTGGGGGTAGGTGTCGCGTTGTCGGCCATAACAACTCTCTCTCTCTCGCTCTCTCTCTCTCTATATATATAGATATATATACATATACTAAAAAACACCGGTTGCGTCCGCCATTTTATCTCGCCGGCAGAAATCAGCGACTGTGGAAGTTTCCTATGTGCGATAACTGCGTTGGACTTTTGCATTTAAACTAAATCAATTCACCCGCCAACATGTCAGTCCTATTTACTACCGCAAGTAATAAAAATCTCGCAATAACCAAAATCAATTGAACATCGACATTTGGCCTTGAGAAATTTTTTTGGAAATTGCCCGCAAAATTTGAATGTTCTGAAACTAAAAAAAATTTTGTCGAAATTTGCAGCGGCCGCTGTTAGTAGAGTGACAAACATTGGATTACGTTCACTGGCAAGCATGGCACAAGCTTTGAAGACCCACGAGGTAGTTCCTGACGTCATTGATGAATTACCAAAGTCCGTACTTGATGTTACCTATCCGAATAACCTCAAAGTTGAAATCGGCAAGACACTCACTCCCACGCAAGTCAAGGACAAACCTGATGTCACGTGGACACCGGAAACTGGGGCCTTCTACACACTCTGCATGACTGGTATTAATTAGTTTGATGATTATTTTTTTGAAAAAAAAAAAATTTGCAAATTTTCAAACGTTCCGCATATTATCATTATTATTATTATTGTTCCGCAAATTTTTAATTTACGTCAAAACAATTAAATCTTTAAAACCATTTTGACACTGTAACCTCAAACAAAAAAGTTAAAAAAAAAAAATGAATTTGCAAAAGTTGAAACGAAAATTGCGGAAATTTCCAAAAATTTTGAAAACACAAAAATTGCAAAAAAAAAAAAATTTTTTGGATGACCTTTGGATAAGATGGTCAGTGGACATTTGCACTCTGAACATTGTACATAACGTGTACAAGTGATACTAATTATCTCGTTATGTATGATATAGTGTGCGCCATGAGTTCCTCCAGTACGAGAATGTTGAATAATTTTTGAAAGAACCATAGATTGCAAGTAAAGTGTTTTTTGTTTAGTCCAATCCTTTGGAATTTCTGTGGACGACTTGTTAAAAACAACATCGATTAAATGACGACGTTTATTGACCGCCGCAAACTGTGCTCTTTTTCGGGCATTCTCCATCACTTCTTCGAGCATCTCGGTCGGTATGGCAGCGACTTCGTCACGCATATTGGCCTCGAGCTCGTCAATGGTTATCGGCTTGCTGGCGTAAACTTTACTCTTTAAATAGCCCCACAAAAAGAAGTGCGGTGGGGTTAGATCGGGGGATCTTGGTGGCCACTCAATATCGCCTCTTTTCGATATCACACGTCTAGGGAATTTTTGTTGCAACAACCGCATTGTTTGGGTTGCTGTGTGGCATGGCGCGCCGTCTTGTTGAAACCAGAAGTCAGTCAGACCTCATTCACGCATTTTCGCACACACAAAATGTGCCAACATCCACCGATATCGTTTACCATCGAATTTTCAATGTACATAGTCACTATTTCGACGCGTTCTTTCGGTGTAAAGCGCTCCACGATTTAAATTGTACTGGCTTGAAGTTTCCAAGAACTTGTCTAAGAGAGTAAATCGGTTGACAAACGGCGAAGATATTCAATGTTCACATGCCGGTGGAACAGGTGACGCACCCTGTACCTGCCTCATACCTCTTAACTACTTCGCCGCAGTGAAAAATCGAAAATCCTGTTGCAGATCCAGACGCTCCATCTCGCAAAGAGCCGACCTTCCGCGAGTGGCACCACTGGCTAGTGGCCAACATTCCCGAAGCAAAAATCCCCGAGGGCGAGGTGCTCTCCGATTACGTCGGCTCTGGACCACCAAAAGACACCGGTCTTCACCGCTACGTCTTCCTCCTGTACAAACAGCCCGGCAAGCTTGTCTTCGACGAGAAGCGCTTGACCAATCGCAGTGGCGAAGGTCGTGGCAAATTCTCCATCAGCAAATTCGCGCAAAAGTACAAATTGGGACAGCCCATTGCTGGTAACATGTACCAGGCAGCTTGGGACGACTACGTACCCATCCTCTACAAGCAACTTGGGGAATAATTTTCTTCTGCAGCTACATGGAACACTACGCTTGTCCAATGGAGATCTTCCCTCAATTTTAATCGTCTTTCCATTCCAGCTTCCACGCCAGTCCCCAGATGAGGCTTTGATAACTCAAAGCTTTTGAAATTTTGATAGAACGAGCACATGTAGAAGATGAACCTGAGGTGTCTGATGGTGTCTCCAAGGATGATGCAGGTCCTGGACTCCTGGCTCCTGCCTTCCTACGTAATATAACAGATCTGTAGATCCTATTCTGGTAATATACTTTTATTATCCAAGATCATCAGCGATGTTGGTTTTTACTTGATCCTCGCTACCTCGAAACGTAGAGTCGATGGTTTATTGAGAATCATCGATAGCTGCTATGAACTGAAATCCTTCTAACAAATTGATATGAATGATAGCTCGAGCTGTGGAGGTTCACAGAAATGTTCCTTGCGTAATTGAAGGAGAGCCGGATGTGGTCGACGTTATAGACCCAAATACCATCAACGTTGAAATTGACAAGGATCTTACTCCCATGGGAGTTAGAGGGGCCAGAGGTCAAGTGGACTGATTGACCCGAGGCGTTTTACTGGTTGGTCAGTAGTAATTATTCTGGTAATTATGTACATGCGAGAAACTTGAGGAACGCATGTTTTTGGGGACAGGAAATGATTGGTAGCATGGTTGAGCTCTTCAACTTTCAGTTGATGGATTGGGGGTGTATGGGTCATTTTTACTTTTCTCGGAGCTTCACATCATGTTAACACGTTTCTGATGATAATGATGATGGTGTGTGTGTGCTGGTGGGAGTGGATTGGGCTGAGCGGGTGGGTTGGGGGGGGGGGTGAGTTGAGTGGGCTGGGCGGGTTGTGTGAGTGGGTGGGTGGGTTGAGTGGGCTAGGTGGGTGGGTGGGGGGTGGGTTTGAGTGAGCTGAGTGGGTGGGTGGGTGGGTGGCTGGGCTGACTAGGTGGTCGGGTTCAGTGGGTGGGTGGGGGGGGGGGTGAGTAGGTTGAGTGGGCTGGGTGGGTGGCTGGGCTGAGTGGGTGGGTGGGGGGGGGGGTGAGTAGGTTGGGTGGGTGGGTTGAGTGGGCTGGGTGGGTGGCTCGAGTGGGCTGGGTGGGTGGGTGGCTGGGCTGACTGGGTGGTCGGGTTGAGTGGGTGGGTGGGGGGGGGGGGGTGAGTAGATTGGGTGGGTGAGTAGGTTGGGTGGGTGGGTTGAGTGGGCTGGGTGGGTGGCTCGAGTGGGCTGGGTGGGTGGTTGGGTTGGTTGAGTGGGCTGGGTGGGTGGGTGGGTGGGTTGGTTGAGTGGGTTGAGTGGGCTGGGTGAGTGAGTTGGAATGGACTCATCTGAGTTTGGTAAAGCGCAAATTTTCCAAATTTTGGAAAATCAAAAAAGGTTCGTAATTTAAAAAAAAAAGTGGTATTGAAAATACTTATAGTGAAAGCTTTCTACGAACATATCTTGGAGTCATTCCCCCTTTAATAGGTATCAAATGTCAGAGTTCGTAAAGCCACTTTAATACTACCAATTTAAATCCTCGAAGAATAGATTCTCTCCACGTGAAATTTTCAAATGAGAATTCAAAACCGGGCCCGGTTGTCCTTGACTCGCCACCTCATCCAGTGCCCATTCTCATCAAATTTCAACGTCGGCGAAAATGCAAAAAAAACAGCACATTGGGAATATTTGAGAGTTTGTTAATAGTTTGATGTTTTGGGAAATTTTAAACAAGAGATGGAATAATCAAAATGCAGTTGGAAATTTTGAGAAAGTGCAAGATTTTGCAATGTGGAAAGTTTTCAGAAATTTCAATTTTTTTCAATTTTGGAAAATTAAAAATTCTGAAAATTTCCCAATTTTCAAAAACTTTAAAAATCTCACAATTCAAAAACTTTTCATAAATGCCAAAAATTCTCATAAATTTAGAAAAAATTTAAAACTAAAAAAAATTCAAAATTTTCAAAATTTTCAAAATTTCCAAATTTTTTAAAATAAAAATTTCAAAAAAATTTCTAAAATTTTGAAAAAATATTTTCAAACTGTTTTGAATTTCGAAAGTTTTTTAAAACCTCACAATTTCACAAATTTTCGAAATTTTCCAAATTCAAAAAAAAAGTCGAAATTTGAAAAACGGAGCAAATAAAAATGTTGAAATGAGCATCAGAGAGGCGGGTTTTGTTCTTGGATCTGCATCGGCGTTCATTCGCATCGAGTCTGGTCCTCAGCATCCACAGATACATGTACCTCTTATTTATTTATCCTGCGTCTTAAGGAGACGGAATATAAGAGAGTTGCTTCGCCCACGGAGACCGTTAGTTGATGCTCGTGCACGAAGCAGCTCGCAATGAAGCAGTTCACAGGTAAAAAATTCAACCCAAGAAAACCCATTTCCCCGGATGAATAATCCACTTCATCAATTTTCTAGTTACTCACCTCGGCACTCGGGCAATTGCTTTTACTGAACGTGACTAGAACTTTGAATCAAAATCTACAATTTACAAAATTAGAAAAAAAAAATTAATTCGAAAATTGAGGAAAAAAAAATTATGTTGATATATAATTTTTAAAATTGAAAATGTGAAAATATGAAGAAAAAAAAATCGAAATTGCAAAAGAAAATAATTTTGGATTTTTTTTTTCATTTTGGATTTTTTTTTTAGTTGAATAAAATTTTTTCGAAATTACAAAAAAAAATTTGTTCCAAAATCAAAGATAACAATGTTTTGTTATGTAATTTTGAAAATTGAAAATGTGGAAATAGAAGGAAAAAAAATTGCCAAATTGCAAAGGAAAATAATTTTCGATTTTTTTTTCATTTTGTATTTTTTTTTTTGAGTTGCTTAAATTTTTTTCGAAATTACTAAAAAAATTTTTGTTCCAAAATCAAAGAAAAAAAAATATGTTGATATATAATTTTGAAAATTGAAAATTTGAAAATGTAAAGAAAAAAAAACCAAATTGCAAAAGAAAATAGTTTTCGATTTTATTTTCTGAGTTGAATAAAAAAATTTCGAAATTACAAAAAAAAAATTTTGTTCCAAAATCAAAGAAAAAAATTTTTTGTTTATATATAATTTTGAAAATTGAAAATATGGAAATATAAATTTAAAAGAATTGGAAAATGGCAAAAAAAAAATTTCGATTTTTTTTCTGAGTTGAATAAAAATTTTCAAAATTACAAAAAAAAATTTGAGTTCGAAACTGAAACAAAAAAGTTTTTACTTGAGATAAAATTTGAAAAATTGAGAATCTGAAAATATTTTTTAAAAATATATATAAATTTTTGAAATTTCACAAAAATATTTTTTGCCTTTTGCAATATTTAAAAAAAAAAAGTTTTTATTTTTTCCTAGTTTGGATCAAAATTTTCAGAATTTTTTGAGCAATTGAATATTTTGTAATTTGAATTTAAAAAAAAAATTAGAAAAAAAAAATCTTCATATAATTAGATAAAAATAAAATGAATTTATTTTTCCTTACAATAATTATCTTCATTTATTTCACAGCTATCCTATTTTGCACTCTGGGAATTGCTTTTGCGGACGTGCAATCCGACTTCGAATCCGCTAAAATTGTGCCGGATATAATTGACGTTGCACCGTTAAAGAAAATTGAGGTAAGTAAATTAAACGAACATTTTTCTAAGTTTCAAGCTTTCAGACTATCAATTTCTTATTAAAAAAAAACGTTTTTCAATTAAAAAAAAAAAAAAAATTACCTAAAAATTGAAATCTAAATTCAACTGCAAAAATTCCAATTTCAATTACAAAAATAAAAAAAAAATAAAATGACAATTTTTTTCAGATTAAATATGGAACTAAAGACGTGAACTTTGGCACGGAATTCGCACCAACTGAGACCAAAGATATTCCTGAAATACATTATGAACATGAAGGAGGAGTTCTTTACACTTTAGTCCTCACAGGTAAAAAAAAAATCAAAAATAAAAACCACATTTTTGCCCATTGAAAAAAGCTGATATCTTGGTAACAAGTAGTTTTAGGACAAAAAGTGATAAAACATTTTTTGTAGAGAATTCAATTACCCACAAAAAACGTTCTCAAGCATTTTCTCTAGAACCTCTCGTTTACGAGTTATTCAATAATTACGAAATTACAAATATGAGATATCGAGTTTGACATCTGGATTTTTTACGTTTTGTTAAAGATGAAATATTTTGGTAAGTTATGGTTTTAGAGAAAAATGTTTACAACATTTCTTTTAGAGAATCGAAGTACCTATAAAATATGTTCTATAACATTTTACTCTAGACCCACTCGTTTACGAGAAAATCAACGATTACGAAACTCGAAGTAGGCCACCTCGATTTTTCGATTTTATACTTTTTGGTGTTTCGTTAAACATGAAATATTTCAATAAATAGTGGGTTTAGAGAAAAATGTTCGTATAAGTTCTTTTAGGAAATTGAATTTCCTATAAAAAATGTTTCTTGACATTTTTGTCTAAAGCTCCTCCTTAAGGAGCTAAGCGTGGTCAACAAAAATGCTTTATTGAAAATTGATAACAACACAGTTTACATATTGTTTCTACGTTATCATCCAGCGATGTCTTGAGTTGTATAAGGATCACGTGACGCACAAGTCAATAGACTTTCACCTCACGGAAACAGGTTTTTAGTATCTCTCCCAGTCTTTAAAAAGTGAAGTTTACATTGTTAGGTTTTACTTTTCATTCTCCGCTTTACACGCTCATTGAGCGTAGTGAATGTTCCACTGACCCTTTTTTTTCTAATATCAAGGTCACTTTTGTTTTTAAAATCTAGGCAATCATTTTGCGAGATTAACCTTTGAAAGTAAAAGAAAAAAATTGATAATAAAAAAATAAAATTAAAAAAAGTAAGGCGTTATGGGTAGATGTGAAACATGGAAACACTAATTTTGATCTAAATTGACCCAAAGTTTTTGACGATTCCTCGAAAATTATTGGAAATTTTCAAATACTCAGTTCTTTTAAATGTTTGAAAGATTTTTCTAAAACTTCACAAAACTTTCTCAAATTTTTAAAAAAATTGCAAATTGTTTCAAAATTGCTCCAAACATTTTCTACATTTTTCCCCAGTTTTTTGAAATTATTAGAATTTTTTTCCAATTTTGTTCTAACTTGTTCCAAGTTTTTTGTAAATCTTTCCAATTTTTTTTTCAAATTTTTAGAAAAGTGCTCCAAATTTCTTCAAACTTGTAGCAAATTTTTTTCAATTTAAAACAAAAATTGCAATTTTTTTCAAAATTCTTCTGAATTCTTGCAAAAATTTTCCAATTTTGTTGTCAATTTTTCTGTAAGTTTTTGCTGATTTTTCCGAATTTTTCTAATATGAGCCAAATTTTTTCTAAAATTTTTCCAATATTTTCAACATTTTTCTAAATTTTCCAAACATTTCCAACATTTTTCAAAATTTATTGAAAATTTTAAAATTTTTTCCACATCTTTTCAAAACGCTTCCAAAATTTTTGAGGAATTGTTTCAAAAATTTTCTAATTTGTTAAAAAAATTTCCAATTCTTTTCAAATTTTTTGGAAACCCTGTAGCGTATCTCAATATGTACATACGACTAGTGCGCATCGCCTTTGCGTCGATGGCAGGCAGGAGGGGCAGGCGACGGGTAACCAGTAGAGTATATCTGTATATACATTTGTACTGGAAATGCCTGTTCCAGCCAGAATTTTTTTCCCAACCCAAGCACCGCATTAGATGTTTCACATAAAAAAAAATAAACAAAATGGCAAATTTAAGACAGAAAAAATCTGAAAAAAGGTTTTTTTTCAACTAAATTTTCGGGAATTTCGAAAATTTGGATTTGCGACTATGCAAACAAACTTCCCAATTTCTAATTTCTACGCAACCTCATTTCTCTTAAAGATTCTCCTGCAAATTTCATTAAGATAGAACCCGAATGTTGTCAAACGTCTCCGTTAAGGTATAATATAGAGAGGTATTGGAAAGCAGAAAACAGGGGACAAATTCGCTCGAGCGCCGCAAGAGGCATCGCAGTAGATTTGACGCTTCCCCTCAACTCCTTTTCCTCCCCACCGCGAACTTTCGGCAGTGTTATGAATTCAAAAATTATGCCCTATTTTTAAGAAAATAATGAACCATGAATAATAAAATATAACAATATAATTGATAATTTGGATCAAAGTGACCTATAAGTCCCCAACATTGGGGTCTTATGGGGAGGCAAACATAAATTTTTTAAATTTGAATTTTTGGCCCCGTGTGAGTGTTTACTATCTAATGGGAACCCCCAGAAGACATTTCCGTCGAATTTATTTCGAAAAAGTCAAATTAATTTTTTTCGATTTTGGCCAAATTTAACATTGGGCCCTTATGGGGAGGCAATTAATTTTTTTAAATTTGAATTTTTGACCCCGTGCGAGTGTTTACCATCTAATGGGAACGCCCATTGTCGATTTGTTTGATACTCTTGTTTATGAAATTATTAATAAAAAATCGAATAAATTCAAGGCACTGTCTACAATTTTTCCAAGTTCGCTATTTAAACAGAGGTCATACGCCATTGGAGGATTTCTCTAAACTCCGCTAGATGGCGCCACGAACGAGTAATAAATGTAAAGAACTATAAAAATTCTTTACGTAAATTACCTAGTTTATTACATGTCAAAAATTCAGTAATTTACTCGAGGTAATTTACACGCCTAACCCTGGTGGGGAGTGAACGCGCACGAGGGGAAGAGAGGTTGCGGGCGCCACGTGCAGTGGCCAGTTGTACTTGTCCCCTGTTTTTGCGTCGGCGAGATCAAAGCTTTCCAATAGCTCCCTATATCATACCTTAGTCTCCGTTTACAAGGAGCAGCGCTCTGGTGGCGTCGTACGACAACTGAGTCGGACTTCCGACCATGGAATAGTACATGCGCATGAGAAACTGTGAGAACATGACTTTCTATATTAAACGATATAATGTTTAATGGAATGAGAATGTATAATGAGGTACCACAGATAGCGGAAAAGCTAAATAGAAAGAAAAACATGTCCGGGCTAGCCTGGGAAAATAGATTATCCTCTGCCATCCGCGACTTGCCCGCGGATGGCAAGCACGTGGTGGAAGCCGATGAATTTTGCATGGCAAAATTTTTACCCAAATTTTTTAATGAAAAGCGTCGCTTTGGAAAATTAACAAAATTAAATTTATTAGATCCTGATGCCCCGGTGAGAGGCTACAACCGCGAGTGGCAGCACTGGCTTGTGGGCAACATTCCCGAGGATAAAGTGGCCAAGGGTGAAGTCTTGACGGAGTATGTTGGCCCGGCGCCACCACGCGGCGCTGGCAAACACAGATACGTATTCCTGCTGTATAAACAGAACCAAGGCGCCATCACCTTCGATGAGCGCCGCATCGGCAATCGCGACAAGCGGCGCAACCGTTTCTCCATCAAAAGATTTGCGGAGAAGTACAATCTCGAGGGACCACTCGCTGGCAATTACCTGAAAGCCGAGTACGACGACTATGTTCCCACAATCCACAAACAGATTGCTCTGTAAATTGATTCTGTGCAATTCTGAAGAGAAAAAGAGGGAAAAATTGGGAAAATTTCTAGGTTAAACGATTTTGGAATGCCGGACAGCGTCTCTCGTACATTGATTATTGTCATATTTGTGCGATATATCGATAATAAAATTATACCTGAATTTCAAAAATCGAAGTATGTCATCGAAACGATAACCTACTAATTAACTTCCCGGTCTAGGGAAGTTATTGTAATGACCCCGAAAATGAAAACTGCCAGATCGAGGAAATTTTCACGTTTCTCGACGTTTTGCATCATCCTGAAGTGATTTCAGAGAAGTGCCTGTATGTGTGTGTGTGTTCGTTCGTATGTGGCAAAATTTTTCGTTTACGTTTTCTTGGAAACGGATCGTGCGATTCGATTAATTTTTTTTTCAATCGTTGCGTCTCCGTGTAACTTAGAACTGATTAGATTTTTGATCGAATCCATCGAGTAGTTCCCCTGCTTTTGAGAAATTCATGTTGAGCAAAAATCGAAAATAGTGATAATGAACGTTCATTCACACAAAAATGTTGTAATCCAGGTACTCAATGTCACAGTTGAACGATATAAGCATATTTTATAACTGATTAAATTTTGAGTAAAAGTGGTTCAGTACTTATATTGTTATTAACAATGCCAATTGTTTATAATGTTCTACTGCATAAACTATTAGAGTTAGCGCAAAATTCATATAAGAAAAATTGTTTGCCATATAAAAATACGTATTTTATGTAGAATGCCTTTTTTCGATAATTTGCATAATTAAGGAGGTATAGCAGCCTCCACAATTATGTATGTAATAAGTGAACGAATGGACCCAGCGCTGTCATGACGGTCCCAATCGAAGCGTTTTCATGCAAAATCGAGCGGATCACATTTTGGATGGCATTTGTGCAGTATATGCAATGTTATTAGCAATTGCAATTGTTTATACTGTTCCACTGGGTAAAATATTAAAGTTTTTGTTTTGCAGCCGCATCCTTATTGGCGTCTCACTCTTACTCAAGTAACACGCATAAGTCTCATCCTCATGCTCACCATGCGTCTACTCAAGTATTCATAATTATTTGCTTCGTAAATGAGTCAATTTGGAATTCTCAAATAGGTCTGTTTTCGTTATGATAATAACAGGGGTCACACTGATTAACCGCAGTATATTGGAGAAGAATAAATTTAGTAGGTTGTGCTGAAAATCCAAATCGGGAAGTTTTGTTTCTGCGGAAGTTTTGTCGCTTACGATATTAAATTAGCCGCAAACCTCGGCCAATCTGAGTCTCTCGTTAATATTCCGCTTTCGTTAAATATCTAGAAAACTAAAAGAGATATGGAAATTTTCTTCAATACAAATTTGTAGATCCCACTTTGCCCTACAAACAAGATCTATACGAAAATATCGCTATCTCGCTTCAGTTTCGAAATTTTCACTGAAGAGTGATCTATTTTATTAATACATCGTGTCAAAAATTGTGAGCTTTTTTTGTACAGAAAAAGACAATTTTTTTTCTATGTAATTATCAACCGATAAAAATATGAGTGATAGTATCTACAGTCGATAACATTACCGGCAACCGGTATATAATTGTCAGTCGGTAATGTAGAAGTTTATTTTATCAAAAATGGTAACGAACAAAATCTATATATATATAATAAATTTCTACATTACCGACTGACAATTATATACCGGTTGCCGGTAATGTTATCGACTGTAGATACTATCACTCATATTTTTATCGGCTGATAATTGCATAGAAAAAAAATGTCTTTTTTTGTACAAAAAAAGCTCACAATTTTTGACACGATGTATTAATAAAATAGAAATATATATATATATATATATATATATATCCCGTGACTCCTACCCCTTCAGATTTTGATGGCGATTTTTTCTGAGGTTCTACCATGAAAAAAGAGAACTCTCAAATTTTTTCAATTTTTTTTGTTTTCCGCAAAAATTCTGTAGCAAAAAATGGGCCCGATTTAAAATTCTGAAAAAAATCAGCAAAATCGGAAAAAAATGTACTAAATTTTTCAAAAAATTCGTTGCAAAAGATTTCAAAATTATCTACAGTCGGTAATATAGGAATTTAATTTATCGACAATTGTAACTACTAAAAATGCAATATTGTTTAAAAAAAAATTTTTTTGGGGGGATATCTTTGGAAAAATTGGACGAAAAAAAAATTGTGGGAAGGACAATAAAAGTTGACAAAAATTTCTGAGGAACTTTTTTTATTTTTTTATTTCGATAGAAAATCGTTTAGACGTTAATCGTCCTTTGGTATGGCCACCTTACACTAGACGATAATTCACGAATAGGAAAATCATCGCAATTGTTGCCATCCATCCCCCTCCAACTATCAACAACAACCTACCTAATTACGCGAATTAAGCAAAATTCGATAATCAACTCAACACTTCCCTGATGTTGCATATTCGATTGATTGAATGTATGATAAATAAATAAATAATGAATGTTGCAATGAGGGAAAGCTGGGTAAAAGCCACTGTGCGCTATAGTGTGGAATTTAACGTAATTTGTTAAGATAATTGCGGTGGAGAACCTAATAAATTCAGGAATATTTTGTTTTTTAAACTTTTCAATTTTTTCAAAATTTGTGAATTTTTTTCAAAATTTTAATTTTTTCAAAATTTTAATTTTTTCAAAATTTTAATTTTTTCAAAATTTTAATTTTTTCAAAATTTTAATTTTTTCAAAATTTTAATTTTTTCAAAATTTTAATTTTTTCAAAATTTTAATTTTTTCAAAATTTTAATTTTTTCAAAATTTTAATTTTTTCAAAATTTGAATTTTTTCAAAATTTGAATTTTTTCAAAACTTCAATTTTTTCAAAATTTTAATTTTTTTTAAATTTTAATTTTTTCAAAATTTGAATTTTTTCAAAATTTGAATTTTTTCAAAATTTGAATTTTTTCAAAATTTGAATTTTTTCAAAATTTTAATTTTTTCAAAATTTTAATTTTTTCAAAATTTTAATTTTTTCAAAATTTTAATTTTTTCAAAATTTTAATTTTTTCAAAATTTTAATTTTTTCAAAATTTGAATTTTTTCAAAATTTTAATTTTTTTAAAATTTGAATTTTTTCAAAATTTTAATTTTTTCAAAATTTTATTTTTTTCAAAATTTTAATTTGTTCAAATTTTTTTTTTTTTCAATAGCATCAAATTAGTTTGAAAAATTTGAAATTTTAAGAACACAATCCAAAAAACTTTCATTTTCCCAAATTTGAAATTTCAATAAAAAACAAAAAAAAACAAAAAAAATTTTATTTCAAAAATTTTGAAACTAAACTTTTCCGCAATAAAAAAAATTCATGAAAGTCGAAAAAAAATTTCCCAAAATTGAGAAAAATCTCTGGTCCATCCCTCAGCATCCGAGACATTCAAACAAATGTATTTACTAAAAAAATTATATGCTGTCGTTTAACTTCACATATGACTAGAATATCTTGAATGCAGTATCGAATCACCCATTTCATTAATTAAATATCTAATTAACTAACGCATTAATTAATTAATTAAAGCCCCAGCCATCACGAGATGACGATAATCGTCGGCTAATCTTAGCCTAGTGTACAAAATTGCATTGCAAATTAATTAATTAATTAATTTGATGAAACAAAAAAAAAACAAAAAAATACTCGATGTCGAGTCATTGAGCGTGTGCGTTATGCGAGCCACATTGCATACTCACATATAAAAAAAATTCTATAGCATTCCCATATCCCCATATCCCATGACATAGGAAGTCCCAAAATTCCCATAGAAATGCAAAGAAGGTGAGAAACCTTTCCCATAGCATTTGCATTTGTCAAATGCTCACAAGATTCATCTAAAACTATCGAAAAAATTCTATGGGGTTTTTATGGGAAACCCCATAGAAACCCCATAGAATTTTTCCATGTAAGTGAACCGGGAAAAAAATGAAAACAAGGTCGGAGGATATTGAATTTCCTTAATTCGATGTCTTCTTTTTTTCTATGGGATTCTTATGGGGGTTCTCATGGGAAAACCTGTAGGTTTTTTATGGTGTACCTAAAGGTAATTTCCATGAATTCTGTAGACCCAAATTCTCTATAGAATCCCATCAGGATTTTTTTAGAACATCTTATGGGAAAGTCTATGGGAATCTTATGGGGTACAAATAAAAAAAATGAGACGGTACCAACCTTTTCTACAGCAGTTACGTCTGTCAAATGCTCATAAGATTCACATAAAACTATCGAAAAAATTCTATGGGATTTTTATGAGAAACCCCATAAAAACCCCATAGAATTTTTCCATGTAAGTGAACCGGGAAAAAAATGAAAACAAGGTCGGAGCACATTGAATTCCCTTAATTCGATGTGTTCTTTTTTTCGTTTTTGTTCTATGGGATTCTCATGGGGTTGCTCATGGGAAAAACCTGTAGGATTTTTAAGGTATTCCTAAAGGTAATTTCCATGAATTCTGTAGACCCAAATTCTCTATAGAATCCCTTCAGGATTTTTTTAGAACATCTTATGGGAAAGTCTATGGGAATCTTATGGGGTACAAATAAAAAAAAGAGACGGTACCAACCTTTGCTATAGCAGTTACATCTGTCAAATGCTCATAAGATTCATATAAAAATATTGAAAAAACTCTATGGGGTTTTTATGGGGTTTGTCATGGGAAAACCTGTGTCGTGTCCCATGAGTCGTGTCGACTCCAATTCTCCATAGAATTCCTCCAGGAATCTTCTAGGATATCCTATGGGGAATCCTATGGGGAGTTCTATGGGAATCTTATGGGGAATTTTTTTTCAAAATAAGCACGTTTAGGGGAAAGTTCCCAATCCTCCTAAGCTTTTCTATGAGATTTCTATGCTATATCTTATGGGGGTTCCTATACCAAATCCTATGGGAAACTTATGGGTCTTCTATAGAATTTACTTCATACGTGTCCCTATATATGTATGCAATTGTGGCGATCAGACGTAATGAATACGAAATGTTAATTTGATACGTATGACGCGATTTTTCACATTGAGTATATCAACATGGCGGAACCATGAAGAAAATGGAACTTTTTCATATTTTTAAAAAAATATTTCACTTCTGGGAGGATTCGTAGCAATTTGGATACTGTGAAATTTTGAGGAAATATTAGTTTACAAATCTTCATTTTTCTAAAAATTCACAAAATTTTGAATATTCTGAAAATTTCAAGGATTCCAATTTTTTGTTTAGTGACACAATTTTCAAAAAATCCAAAAACGTGAGAAAATTCCCGATTCTCTTCATAGTTTGTCAGCTAAAATTGATTATTTATCGTCAGGAGTGATGGTCATATTGTAGCAAAGTTCGTGATCCCTGACGTCGCCCCATCCACCATTTCCCTTACGCAATTTCGTTTTCTTAGCAATACTTGCTATCGTCAGGGTCAATTGGGACGGGAAGAGATGGGCACGCGCAGATTTCAGGACATTTTGCACTTTTGCAATCACAGCCGTTGATTCACAGTTGTTGGTTTTGTGGTGAACTCCACTGAAAACGAAAAAAAAATTATTAATTGATTGGAGCATCGTTGGAAATATTCACCCGCAGACACTCACAACGATCCGTCACACTTTCGTACAAACACGCCCCCACACACATACACAGTCACCTACCCGCCTATTCACTCCCGCAGCCCATCTATGTGCCCATACTGATCCATCCACACCCTCTCACGCCCACTCACTTGCACACCTATACCTGCACCCAGGCACACCCAACCATTCTCGTACGGACGTCGTACTTATTGCCCCACCCCCGTATCCACCTGCCACATCTAAACCCGTCCATCCACACACACTCAAACCCACCCATTTACGCACTTAGACACACTCTACCATTCGCGCAGACTAGCCACGCCCATCCTCCCGCCCACGTATTCACCCGCCCATCCACACGCACTGACGCCGGTCCTTACTCATACCCACCCATCCACCCATGTACAGATCTATACAAGCACTTACGCACATCCAAATAGTCTCGCACACTAACCACGCCCATTCTCCTGCCTACTAGCCACGCCCGTTCTCCTGGCCACTAGCCACGCCCATCTCCCGCCTACTAGCCACTCCCATCTCCCGCCTACTAGCCACGCCCATCTCCCGCTTACTAGCCACACCCATTATCCCGTCTACTAGCCACACCCATTATCCCGTCCACTAACCACGCCCATTATCCCGTCCACTAGCCACGCCCATTATCCCGCCCACTAGCCACGCCCATTCTCCTATCCACTAGCCACGTCCATTCTCCCGCCTACTAGCCACGCCCATTCTCCTGTCCGCTAGCCATGCCCATTCTCCCGCCTACTAGCCACGCCCATTATCCCGTCCGCTAGCCACGCCCATCATCCCGTCCACTAGCCACGCCCATTATCCCGCCTACTAGCAACGCCCATTCTCCTATCCACTAGCCACGCCCATTCTCCCGCTTACTAGTCACGCCCATTCTCCCGCCTACTAGCCACGCCCATTATCCCGTCCACTAGCCACGCCCATTATCCCGCCCACGCATCCACCCGTTCCATCTAACTCCGCCCATTCACACACACCCATTACCAACGATACGCCCACACCCATCCCAACCCGGGTAGACACACCCCTCCAATCATATACAGTCATATATCCTCATCGAGAGAAAAAAGTACCGAGCAACCACTACCGGGTAACATTAAGTGTCTGCAGGGTGCCGTCGTGAAAAGTGAAATAAATTACCATTCGCCGATATGAAAAACTCGAGGTGCCCGCATCATCATTGTTACTAGTCCGGAATCTACCCTAGGTGCAGCACCTGCACCTTTACTAGGCGGAAGACACGTCTGTGCTACATGCTGCAGGCTCCAGTCCCAATTGTAATCGTCGTATGAGCAAAACTGCTTTGCACACTTGCGCAATTTATTCCACGTGATGCGGTTGAACGCCATTCCCATATTGTGTTTACTCGACATCCATGGTATAACTTCCGCCTGAATTTCAAGAAGGGCACATTTTAAAATGTTGAAATTGGAAAAATTTTGGAAATTTAAAAAATTCTGAAATTTGGCAAAATTTGCAAATTTTAAAAATTTTGTAAAATTTGCAAATTTTGCAAATTTTGGAATTTTAAAAATTCTGTGAAATTTGCAAATTTCGAAGTTTTAAAATTTGAAAAATTCTATAAAATTTGCAAATTTTGAAATTTCAAAATTTGAAAATTTCTGTTAAATTTTGAAATTTAAAAGTTTTAAAATGTCTGTTAAATTTGCAAATTTTGAAATTTGGCAAATTTAAAAATTTTGCAAATTTGAGAAATTTTGAGATTTGAGCCATATTGAAAATTTGCAAATTTGCAAATTTCGAAATTTTTAAATTTTGGAAAAATTTAGAGTTTCGAAATTTGAGAAATTTTAGGATTTTGAAATTTTGAAATTTTGCAAATTTGATATTTTGTTAAGAAAGTTCAAATTTTCTGACATGAATTTTCATATTTTAAGTTTCAAAAAAAAATATTTCCAAAATATAAAATATACAAAAAAAAAAATTAACAGATTTCAAGGCCTTCAAATCTTGAGAACTGAAAAAATAATCATGAGAGCAGACATTCAAAAACAATTCGATATTTCATGAATTTTTCAATAATAATTCATTTCCTGATAAGAAAAGAAAAGATACAGCACATCCTTCAAGTGCGAGACGGGGACGGTTTGTGCAGGTGATTCATTTATGTCGCAAGGTCGATCTCAAACATTGAATGCATGAACAAAACATGTGTATGTTTTCCACATAACGGTCTGAACAATGTTTTGCGCTCCAATAATTTTCCTTGTTTATTAATTTTGCTAAGTGGATAAGTTTCACAATGTATAATGTCTTGGAAAAAAATGTTTCAATTGTAAGCGACATAAAATTTCCGTGGAGTTTCTTCTGGGAATTCTAATATCATATCCCATAAGATCCTATAAATTCTATGGAAAATTGGGACTTGTTTGTTTTTTCTGAATTTTCTCTAAATTGTTAACATATGCAGAGTTTTGACATTTTCCTAAATTTTGAGATTTTTCAAAATTTTGAATTTTTTCAAAATTTTGAAATTTTCCAAAAATTTGAAATTTTCCAAAATTTTGACATTTTCCAAAATTTTGAAATTTTCCAAAATTTTGAATTTTTTTAAAATTTTGAACTTTTTCAAAATTTTGAAATTCTCCAAAATTTTGAAATTTTCTAAAATTTTCACAAATTTCTAGAATTTTCTACGTTTTCTCAAAATTTCCCATAATTTTCAGAATTTTCCAAAATCTTCCAGAATTTTCAGCATTTTTCGAAAGGTCGCCAAAATTTTGCCTAAGTTTCCAAAATGTTTCACAATTTTCAAAAATTTCAAAAATTTCAAAATTTTCTCCCCTAAAAAAATTTGAAACTTCGGAATTTTCTTAAAAAAAAAATTTTTTTTTTTTTTTATTTAAGTAAAAAAAGCCGAACAACCGAAATTTTTGATTTTTTTTAAATCAGTCAAAAAAATTAAAAAATTGAAATTTTTGATTTTTTTTCCCCTTAGAATTTCAAAATTGTGGAAAAAAAAAATTGCTCACTCTCCCCACGAGCTCGCACAAAATCGTCCACCAAAAGATTAATAAAATGACCCACACCACAAATGATTAAAAAAAAAATCCTCGTTTCACTGAGCCCGACCTTGCGTCACTGCGAAATCTTGGAATCTAAAATGAAGGAAGTGCTCATGCCGCATAATTCAAAATGATCCTCCACTTGAAGTGCGATTGGCCTCACGACTAACAAATTGCGTTAACGACGCCAAACTACCGAGTATTAACATTTTTACGACATGATCCAGGCAAAGTACAAGTCATGCGGTTGGTAAATGCCCTCCAAAAAAATCCTCCAAATCATAAAGGATGTGGGTCTTAAGGACGTAATGCAGTTACAAAATTTTTTAACATCCCGACATAGAGAATTTATTGTAATGGCCCCGAAAATCAAAAGTGGAAATTCCCTCACATCTCCACGTTTCAAAGTCCCTCTAATCCTTCCAGAGCATTCTCAACAAAATGTCCGTATGTATGTGTGTATGTGTGTTTACGCGTACGTGTGTGCCCACAATTTTTGCACAACGATTTCTTCCAAACGAATCACCCGATTCGATCATTTTTTTTAATCGATGCGTCCTCCCGCAGCTGAGACCTGATTAGATTTCGAAAGAAATTCATGCACTAGTTTCCGGTTGTTTTTTTAAACATGAAGCATGAAAATCGCCAAAAGTTTTAATCAATCATTATTTACGAAGGAAAGTTGTGATCAAGCTAATCAATGTCGCTATTGGAGTCTCTCGGCGTACCTCAGCTTCGATCAAAATTCGACTCACTTTCATGTAGTGATTTATTAGTTATTGGTTGATTTTGAGTGGCGCGAAATTTGAATGACTATTCAAACTTTTATATTCGGTCTAGATCCGAAGTTGTCCGACTACCGCCGGCGCATGCGTGTTAGCCCGCATTTGCACAGGAGAGTCTGAATGCGCGCTGCGCAGTGTGATTGGTCAGTGCGTCACGTGACATAGTCGCAGGTGGCGACACCTGTTGTATTCCAGTATTCAAAATTTCATGTTTCCTATTTTTTTTCTCTGAAACCAGTCTTTGAACATTTAATTGACGTGTCGGAAAAACTAGGAATGGGAAACAGACTTGCGCGCATCGCCTTCGCGTCGATGGCAGAGAGGGGGCGATGGGTAAGCAGTGGAGTATATCTATATATATTTGTCAAGGAAATTGCCTATCCCGCCAGCAAATTTTTCCGATCCCATGCACCGCATTAGATCAAAAAGAAAAAAAATGGTCATCGTCTGCATTACATCCTTAAGGAACTCAAGAGTCGGGAAAACAAGAGTTGCTTTAATTGAACGGCAATGAATGAATAGACCTTCTGATAATGACTGTAGAGGCTTGGTAAGAGCTGATAAGCCCATGCGGGTGATGGCTGAATGGACTTGGTGCTATGATAAAGCTGGGTAGAGCCGGAACGAGTCTCGGTTGATGATTTGTGCTGTTCCGACTGTCCGGCCACTGCTACTTGACCGAGCTGATTGTGCTGATTGTGTTGTTGGCGCTTGTCGAGCCCGCGGAGGAGCTCCTTTTGCAGAACCGCGTTCACACCGAGGTACTGAGATTTTTACCCAAATTTTCAATATTTTTTTTCTTTCACAGATATTTCAAAATTTTTTTTTCAATTCTCCACGATTTTTTCTAAATTTCCCTGAGTCCTTTTTCCAATAGTTTTCTCCCAATTTTTAAGGTCCTCCGTATTTCAATATTTGAAAATTGACAAAATTGTAGCGGGGAAAAATTTCCCTATTAGTAGGGAAGCAAAGTTTCTTATAAGGAATCTGGTTAGTTATGTGCATACGCCGAACCGAGTCTGCGCATGCGCTGAATCGAGTCTGCGCATGCGCCGAACCGAGTCTGTGCGCGCGTCAAACGTAGTCTGCGCATGCGACGAACCGAGGTCGCGCACGCGCTGAACACAGTCTGCGCATGCGTCGAACCGAGTCTGCGCATGCGTCGAACTGAGTCTGCGCGCGCGTCAAACTTAGTCTGCGCATGCGGCGAACCAAGTCCGCGCACGCGCCGAATCGAGTCTGCGCATGCGCCGAATCGAGTCTGCGCATGCGCCGAATCGAATCCGTGCACGCGCCGAATCGAGTCTGCGCATACGCCGAACTGAGTCTGCGGGCGCGTCAAACTTAGTCTGCGCATGCGGCGAACCGAGTCCGCGCATACACTGAAGTGACTCTGCGCATGCGCTGAACCGAATCTGCGCATGCGCGTAGCGGACCCCGCGTCCTAAATTCCCCCCCCCCCCCCCTCCCCTCTTGACCCGAATAATTTTCCCCTCGCTGGTGTCAGCAATCTAACGCAACCGTTAAACGCTTTGGTGCTTACCCACGAATTTTCAGATGAAAAAAATTTAATCGGAGGCGAAGCTGTTGGATGAGCCGATAATGAGTCAACTAGCCAAGATTTCGCCAAGTTCAACAACTCTCACTGATGAATTATGAACAGATGATTAATGAATGACATTTACAACTGTACACCATACACTATATCATCTTCCGGCTCTTAAACCTGAATACAGACTGTTCGAACTAATCATGACTTAATCACAGTGTAACCAAATGAATGGGCGTCTAGGCGGGGATTCCCTCATAGCGCGACCACCCAAGAAAAGAAGTGGGTGGGACAACCCTGGCGGTTGACTATGCCTGGACGATGCTCAGTCTCAGCCTTGGCTGATGGTGTCAGTCCTTCCAGGAACCTTCCAGGGTCAACTGTTGGTCACTAGGGGATCTGCAATATCCAATCGATAGCTCCCAAGATTTGGCTTCGATCGATGGTTCTTCGAGTCCCTGATTTGGAGCCTCGACTTGCAGTTGGATTTCACACCATCGATCAAGGCTGGAATGACGGTTCAGGGTGTCCAGCGCTCGATGTCTTCGAGTAAACGACCAGGGAAGCTTGAAGACAAACCAGAAGTGCAAAAACAAACCAGAAGTCCAAAGACAATGCAGATGTCCAAGGACAAACCAGAGGTCCAAGGACAATTCAGATGTCCAAGGACACACCAAAGGTCCAAAGACAATCCAGATGTCCAAGGACAAGCCAGAAGCCCGAAGACAAACCAGAAGTCCAAAGACAACCTAGAAGTCCAAATACAAACCAGAGGTCCAAAGACAATCCAGAAGTCCAAGGACAACCTAGAAGTCCAAAGACAATCCAGATGTCCAAGAACAAGCCAGCAGTCCAAAGACAAACCAGAAGTCCAAAGGCAATCCAGAGGTCCAAGGACAACCTAGAAGTCCAAAGACAAACCAGAGGTCCCAAGACAAACCAGATGTCCAAGGATAACCTAGAAGTCCAAAGACAACCCAGAAGTCCAAAGACAAACCAGAAGTCCAAAGACAATCCAGAAGTCCGAAGACAAACCAGAAATCCAAAGACAACCTAGAAGTCCAAACACAAACCAGAAGTCCAAGGACAAGCCAGAAGTCCGAAGACAAACCAGAAGTCGAAAGACAAACCAGATGTCCAAGGATGAATCAGAAGTCCAAAGACAAACCAGAAGTCCAAAGACAAACCAGATGTCCAAGGACAATCCAGATGTCCAAGAACAAGCCAGCAGTCCAAAGACAAACCCAGAAGTCCAAAGACAAACCAGAAGTCCAAAGGCAATCCAGAGGTCCAAGGACAACCTAGAAGTCCAAAGACAAACCAGAGGTCCCAAGACAAACCAGATGTCCAAGGACAACCTACTCCAAAGACAACGCAGAAGTCCAAAGACAAACCAGAAGTCCAAAGACAAACCAGAGGTCCAAAGACAATCCAGATGTCCAAGGACAAACGAGAAGTCCAAAGACAAACGAGAAGTCCAAAGACAAACCAGATGTCCAAGGACGAACCAGAAGTCCAAAGACAAACCAGAGGTCCAAAGACAAACCAGAGGTCCAAAGACAAACCAGCAGTCCCCTAGGATAGGTCTGTACCTTGTAAGTACAGACCTGTAGGTACAGAGTACAGTCCCCTAGGCTAGGTCAGTACTCTGTACATTGGGGTCTCCTAAATCCTGATTGATCAATTCATATAAACCCGAAATTTCGATCAGTCTGTATGCAGCTATAAGAGCCAACCGATGATGACCAACATGGTAACGTTATATCAATGATAACCCCAACCAACCCAACATGTCCTTACCTTGCGACTGTAGTCGGAGTAGTAGTTGTAGGTCTTGAGGTAGGTCCCAAGGGACAATACATTGCAGCGTTGACACGCGTGCTTACAGGTGTGCTCCATGAGCCTCAATACGTGCAGAAAGTCTTCTGCTACATAGTGATCTTCCTCGAGAAACAGCACCATGCCCGTGTGATTTCTGGTGATGCTGAGCTGGTCGAACACCCGATTGGCCTTCCACCACCAATGGTGCTTCGTCTGGGTGAACTTGGCCTCGCGGTAGTGTCCGTAGAGGTCCGGATGAAGTGCATTTATGCACTTTAAGGCCAGAGCTCTAGATCATTGAATCAGAGTTGGTTAATCATTGGAATCAATAGCTTACCACCGTGGACAATCAGCGAAGGATTCTTACTGCTGCTTATTGGTGTTCCTCGGACAGTCATTTGGATCCTCACCAGGAAAGCTTCGCGGATGTGTTTGAATGCTGTGTGGATAGAATATCTGCATAACACGACAGAAGTCAACACTCTGTATGAGGTAATTGATGTCCGGATGCCAGACATCGTGACTGAAGACCAGGAGGGCTTGCTCAATACCGCGCGCCTGCGCTAGCGAGACAATCAGGTGGCGCAGGTAGGTCAGACGCGAGTGTACCTGAATGACGATGATTGGTGCATCAGCGGACAATGGTCCAAAGGCATCATCGTTGTAGATCTTTTGCTCTGCGTTGGTACGCTCGATGCTGCGCTGCATTTCGAGGATGTCGAAATCGGCCAGGGGGCCCAGGGTACCATTTGGACCTTGGTGCAGGGTACCATTTCGTCGGTCTTTTAGGAATCTGGGGAACAGGATAGTCAGGGTTATTGACTTGCGGATAAATGCTGCGTATTTTTTAAAGTGAAACTGTCTATCTGAAGGTGTTAGGCGGACGGACACTTAGGGGGGGGGGGGGGGAGGGCGTGGAGTGAAGGGGGCGGGGTGGAGGGGCCGGCGAGGTCGAGGGCCGGGGGTGCAGGGGGCGTGGCGAGGGGAAGTCCGGGGGTGGAGTGGGGCGGGGAGGTTGAGGGCGTGGTGCGGAAACGGCGGCGTGGAGGTCGAGAGCCGGGTGCGGAGAGGACGGTGGCCGGGAGTGGAGGGGGCGGGGAGGTTGAGGGCGTGGTGTGAAGTGGGCGGGGTGGAGGATGCGGCGAGGTCAAGGGCGTGGTGCGAAGAGGGCGGGGCGGTCGTGGGCTGGGGATGCAGGGGGGGGGGGTGCGGGGGGTGGTTGGTTGTGGGGCGGGGTGGTTGAGGGCGTGGTGCGAAAGGGCGGCGTGGAGGTCGAGAGCCGGGTGTGGAGAGGGCGGGGCGGGGAGGTTGAGGGCGGGGGGTGGAGGGGGGGCGTGGTGCGGAGAGGGCGGGGGGTGGAGGGGGGGCGTGGTGCGGAGAGGGCGGGGGGTGGAGGGGGGGGGCGTTCGGTATCACACTTTGTACAATTTTTCCAATTGCCTAAACTTGAAAAAAAAAATCTATTCTTCTTCTGAAGTTTCAGGAACCAGCATCTCAGTCTTTCAAGATAAATCATGGGAGATTATAGAGAATAAATTTTTGAAAAATTACCTGTGTAATTCTTGAGGCACGAGGGAGAACAGTGTTTCATTAGCTGATGACTGGGTCGGTAGATTCCTACCAGTGAGACTGATAACGTGAACTTGAAGCCATAGGAATGTTGCGAGGAAGACGAATGCTAGGGTTCTGATAATAGTACTGCGACCCGAGCGTCCAACAGTCGAGCCACCTGATTTAAATTCAAGAACTTTGAGAGACTTTTAGAGCAGCTCTATTAGCGACTACTGACTAGCTGACTATCCTACTAAGCGTTGCCTATTTAGTAGGTAAATTGCTTGGTGGTTTTGTGAGTAAAAAAATTGAGGAAAAAATTGTAACAGTTGAGAAATGTTTGGAAAAATTATGAAAAAAATTATCTCAAATTATTGAGAGCCAAAAAAATGTTTAAAAATGGAAAATCGGATACAAAGCGTTGCCTATTTTTTAGTAGTGCTATACTTTCTAGTTTTGAAGGAATAAAAATAAATTACGTTTTTTTGTTACAAATCTAAAAATATTTCGAAAATTCAAGAAAACTTTTTTTTTTATTTCGGAAATTTTAAAATCGGGACTGAATATTTCATCATTTATTAATTAATTTTTGGGAATTAATTCAATTGAAAATTGAAAGAGAGTTCGATGGGATAAAAAAATTGAATTTTGAACGAAAATTGATTTTCAACGAAATCTATGGTAGCTAGAAAAAAAAGTCGCAAATAAAAATTATTCGTCTTTTGAAAATGCACATTTTATGTCTTATGACTTTTTGTCTTAAGTCTTATACTTTAGGATATACGGCGGTTTGAAGTCGTTGGCGAGGCGCGTGTGCTGTCGCGCGCATACGCTGTTCTCTGATATTTTGGATCTAGCTCGAGAGTGAGTGGGTGTAGAGAAATTTGGTCCGAGACTTTTTTGTGCGGAATCAAATTCTCTACAAAAAATGTCTTATCACATTTTTTGATAAGATGTTGCGGTAAGGAGCTACCTGAATTTTTGTGGAGAGCTTGCGAAATTATCAATCGAGAAGTTCCATTCTCTCCCGAAAAAAAATTTTTATACTATGTTTTGCGATATGAAAAAAAAAAATCTATCTGATCTACCAAGTTTGGAGGATAATGCGAAAAGGAAACTAAAATTTTATTGAACTAATCTCCATGCGTTCATCTAATTGAATACATTCGGGGTCAATGACCCCTTCGTCTAGTTAAGATGAAGATATCATTGGACTGATGGTTCTATTGAAATCATACGAGTCCGAGATTTTTTCTATTCGACCTCAGAGAGGAAGTTTTTCAGAATCCAAATTCTCCGTAATTACGCAGCATAATTTTTTTAATTAATAATTATTAATGCCCATCAAAAAAATTATTTCCCTTAAACAAAAGTTGAAAATTGGAAATTTCATTTTCTTTGGCATTTGAAAAATTGACAATTTTTTGAAAATTTTTTTTCCAGTTTTTTGGAACATTTTGGATAGTCTGAAATTTTTTGTAAATTTTACAACCCTCAAAAATATTGATAATTCAAAAACTGTAATTATTTTACAAAATCAAAAAAATCCAAGTTTTGAAAATTTTGAATGAAAACAAACATTTTTTTGAACCAAAAAAATTCAAAATTTGGGAAACTATCAAAATTTTAAAATTCCAAAATTTTTGACGATTTGAGAAATTTGAAATTGATAAAAAAAAGGGGAAAGTGGGGAAGCGGTAAAAGTAAGTTGTCCAGTTGCGAGCTCGTTTTTGGTGGATATCTCGAGAGTGGGGAGAGATAGGGGAAATTCCATAAGGAACTTTTTGTAGAGACAATCAAACTCTACAAAAAAGCTCCTGTAGAGATTGTCTCAATCTCCATAGGTTCTGAGATATCTGGCAAAAACCGGGGCTATCGATGAACGCCCTCACCTCGCTGTACCACGTAAGTTGCCCAGGTGCAGGCTCGTTTTTTGATGGATATCTCGAGAGTGGGGAGAGATAGGGGAAATTCCATGAAGAACTTTTTGTAGAGACAATCAAGCTCTACAAAAAAGCTCCTGTAGAGATTGTCTCAATTTCCATAGGTTCTGAGATATCTGGCAAAAACCGGGGCTATCGATGAACGCCCTCACCTCGCTTTACCACGTAAGTTGCCCAGGTGCAGGCTCGTTTTTTGATGGATATCTCGAGAGTGGGGAGAGATAGGGGAAATTCCATGAAGAACTTTTTGTAGAGACAATCAAGCTCTACAAAAAAGCTCCTGTAGAGATTGTCTCAATTTCCATAGGTTCTGAGATATCTGGCAAAAATCGGGGCTACTGATGGACGCGCTTACTTCGCTTTACCACCTCGCGACTTATGATTGGTTCAAATCAGCAGAAAATATAATCGTTAAAATTTAATTTATTCATCGGTTTACCACTCCCTCATGGCCATTTGTTATTTAGATTTTTTTTGCGATTATTACCTCGTGTATATCCGGCTTTTTTTCTCGTGTAGACGGAGGAGACGGAGTACGGCTTAACGAGTCCACGTTCGACATCGGACGCGCTCGTATTTCCTTTTAGAAAATTTAAAGGGAATTTTGAGTATTGAGAAAAAATTGGGGAATTAAAATGAGGAATTTTGAATGTTGAAAAAAATTGGGAAATTAAAATGAGGAATTTTGAATGTTGAAAAAAATTGAGAAATTAAAATGAGGATTTTTTTTTTTTGAAAATTATGGAAATTAGGAAAAAAGTTTTTTTTTGGGATTTTGGCATTTTTGGGGGTTTGGGAGAATTTGGATTTGTGAGGATTTTGATGGGTGATGTATTGCGGTGAATACATGGTACCTCTCATACTGGCATCCTTGATAGGTGATTCTGCAAGAAAGAAGAAAAAGGCGGAATTAAATTTATGCAAGTTATGACGTTTATCACGCAAATGGAATAAAATTGACAACAAGGTGAAACTTTTGAATTATGAAAACTACGAGAGAATTGGAAAGTTTGAAGAAGTTGAAAATTTTTTGAAAATTTTGAAAAATTCTGAAAATTTTGAAAATTTTGAAAATTTTGAAAAATTCGAAAATTTTGAAAATTTTGAAAATTTTGAAAATTTTGAAAATTTTGAAAATTTTGAAAATTTTGAAAATTTTGAAAATTTTGAAAATTTTGAAAATTTTGAAAATTTTGAAAATTTTGAAAATTTTGAAAATTTTGAAAATTCTGAAAATTGTAAAAGTTTGGAAAATTTTTAAAAATTTGAAATTTTGAAAATTCTGAAAATTTTGAAAATTTTAAAAAATTTGAAAATTTTGAAAATTTTGAAAATTTCGAAAAGTTTGAAAATTTTGAAAATTTTGAAAAATTTGAAAAATTTCAAAACTTTGAAAACTGAGAAATTTGAAAAATTTGCAAAATTTGAAAAATTTAAATAATCTGAAAATTTTGAAAATTTTGAAAATTTTGAAAATTTTGAAAATTTTGAAAATTTTGAAAATTTTGAAAATTTTGAAAATTTTGACAATTTTGAAAATTTCAAAAAGTTTGAAAATTTTGAAAATTTTGAAAATTTTGAAAATTTTGACAATTTTGAAAATTTCAAAAAGTTTGAAAATTTTGAAAAAATTGAAAAATTTTAAAACTTTGAAAACTGAGAAATTTGAAAAATTTGTAAAATTTGAAAAATTGGAATAATCTGAAAATTTTGAAAATTTTGAAAATTTTGAAAATTTTGAAAATTTTGAAAATTTAAAAAATTTTGAAAATTTTGAAAATTTTGAAAATTTTGAAAATTTTGAAAATTTTAAAAATTTTGAAAATTTTGCAAATTTTGGAAATTTTGGAAATTTTGGAAATTTTGGAAATTTTGGAAATTTTGGAAATTTTGAAAATTTTGAAAAATTAGAAAACTTTGAACAATTTGAACGATCTCCAAAGATTCCAAAAATTCCAAAAAAATTTAAAAATTTCGAAAAATTTTCAAAATTTCAAAAAATTTCTAAATTTTCGAAAACTGAACTTCTGAAGTTGAAACCAAATTATGAAATTCCTCAATTTCCAAAACATTTCCAAATTCAAAAATCCAAAAAAAAAAAAAAATGAATTTCCAAAATTCCCCTAAATTTCGCACATTCCCAAAAATCTAAAAAATTCACCAAGCTTTAAAATTCCGGCTGTATCTACAATAAAAAAAGAAGAGGGAATGCACAGTCAAGTGTAAAGCCAGTGCCTCCGGGCATTTTTTTCATTCTTTTCTGGCTGCGGCAAATGTGCCTCGGCTCCAGTTTATATTGTCATCCGCGATAAATATACACACGCTTGGCGGAAATTACCCGCATTTTCGTCGGGCGGAAATTTGTCATATGATTCCAGTCAAAATAAAATGTTTAGCGTAAGAAACGCTTCCACAGAGCGCCCTAAATTCCTACACACCATAGGAAGTTCCTAAAGTCGCCACGGGACCCCATGGAAAACCCCATAGAATTGGTCCACATCCAAAATAAACGTAACGTGAGTGTGACCCTCGACGGCTTGCACCTATAACTTCTAGACAGTCTGTGTGTATGTATGACGATACACGTATGAAGTTAAGTTGTATATCAGTTACGTAAATTCGACAATTGATCAATTATTATGCTTTTTTATCGATATCTCGTAAAATATGATGCCTAGCAAAAAAAGTACTAAAACATGAAATATGTAGTTTCACGAGAGGAACAACTTTTGTTTGACCCTTTTTCTCGTATCTGTCACCGTTCTCGAGATACAGCGTTATAACCAATTAAAATTGTTAATAACAATTGAACGAATGGTACAATAGCAAAAACACTCCTTTCAGACCTGGAGACTCAGGAGACGCGTCGTTAAAAAAAAAAAGTTAAATCGGTCCAGCAGTTTAAGAAGAACCGTCCGCCAAAAAAAGGATACGGACGCACATACACACACACACACACATAACCCACAATAACTTACCCTATCGGGAGGTTAAAAATTAAGTTAATTCAAATAATTCCGCGTAAATTATGCCGCGAGAGGAAACGACCGATAAGAAATTTGTCCCGCTCCCCAGACGCAATTTATCTCTCTATTTCGCCAATCCATACATGTTATTTATTGTATTCCCCCGCGGCCGCGCTTATCTCCAATTGTTCACGCACAACTCAGTAATTATGCAGCTGTGTTTATGGAGCCAAGCCCGGAGACGTTATGCGGTAGTAGACTTCCTTGAACTGCGCACACTACTAAAAAAAATTATTTCTAAATTTTGGGTGGGAGCAATTTATTTTTTTTTCTTCCCACCTGTAATTCTCAAAAATCTGAAAAAAATGGAGCTTATGCTGGAAGCCTTTGAGAAAGTACTCATATTTTTTTTTTAATTATCAGATGTGATGGGAGTGGGGGAAAAGAGGAAATAGAATGTCGCTTCCGCAGGCGGTGACCAGATACCTTCGCGGCGTCTCGCGCGGAGCGCTGCCGCGCAGCGTTGCCGCGCACGCGCTGCCTCCCTCCACTCTATCCTCTAGAATCGTCGATAAAAAAAAAAAAAAAATACCTGACCCATCCTATTGAGGTCTCAATTTTCTTTCCAATTATTCTTCTCAAAATATTTATTTCTTCATAAAAAAAAAATTGTATCTTAAAAAAAATGAGAAAAAAAAACCGAATATTTGAAATTTTGCCATTAAAGACAAATTGAATTGTACCGACGAATCGTGAGGGCTGAAGTCTTGCCTTGAAAATTAAACACCTTGACGGACGAGGTATTGTCGGTCAATTAAATTTATTCACAGAACTTGGCAAGTCCTGGCACGTCGAGCTGGGCTCTTTAGCCTTTTTGAGAAGGTGCCGAGACAACCGACCTCCACAGTGCCTTCACTGAAAGACTTCCCTAAATGCTACGTTTTATGAAGCTCCCCTTACCGCTGCTGCCGCCAACCTCTCCAATTAATCAACTTAAAAATCCAAAAAAACTGAAAAAAATCTACTCTAAACTTCATAGGAAAAATAGAATAGGAATAGGACAAATTTTCCTCCCCTAAAATTGAAAAATACACTGGGCGGCGCAGCGCTCACCATGCGTCAGGGGGCAAGTACTGAAAGCCTGCGGTGGTTCTTAGACCATACCCCCTACCCGAAATCGGAGCCAGCGACGGTAATCTCAGTCCATTGACATGCGGCACACAATCGCACCATCCGCGGATACGTTTCCTTATCAGTTACACTCGTTATCACCTCAGCTGAGCATGAAAACCTTGATCGTCTTCCACAAGCAGTCGATATTCGACCTTCTATGGTGGAATCTGATCCTCAAAAAGGTAAGTTAGAGGTTTGCTCCGGCAGGGAGAGCCATCAACCATCCTGCAGACAACCTCCCCAAGCTGAGACTAGCGTTGCCTTCCGGATGGATGCCGCAACACGTATCGGCTGTCGGCAGACAGCAGCTGTCTGCAGACGCTTCACAAAGAACAGCAGCTGCTATCTCCAGGGCAATCAGCTCAGATGAGCTGACCTACCTCTCCAAATTTGCCTGAGCTGTCTACATCATCAAACACTCCAGCACCGGCTTCCTTCCCAGGTTGGGGAATTCGAAGCTTGAACGATGAGATCAATCTTGGTCCGACCTTCGTTGCCGAAGCTTGGACTTGATAGCTTCGACATAACTTCATCCCATGGATAAGCCTAGATCAAACCAAGCTTAGTTATATCAAAGATATCCAAGCTTTGTTGGCCCAGCTTGTGCCAAGCTTGGCTCAATCTTAGCGTCCCTAGCGTTGGTCCACAGGCAGAATCCAATCTACGTCCAATATTGGATACATACATACATCCAAGCTTACTAGAATCATCCAAACCCAAGCTTCAGAGACCATGTTGTGCTAAGCTTGGTCCGAGCTCAGCTTTGTTAGCTTTGAATCTTAGCTTTAACAAGCATGAATCCCGGATTGCTCATACCATCTAAACCCAAGCTTCTGAACTAAGGTTGAACTAAGCTGGATTGAAGCATATTTTTCCTAGTTTCGATTTACCGGCTTCAGCGAAACTCTGCTTAATATTGGATTCATATATAAATCCAGGATTGCTGCACCACCTAAACCCAAGCTTGGAAACGAATGTTCAACTAAGCTAGGTCCAACCTCAATATTCCTGTCTTCCAAGTTTGAACCAAGATAAATTTTGTAGCTTGGACCAAGATTAATTTCGATGCATCGACCTCGAGAAACTTTGGAACTTGGACGAAAATGAATTTCGAGGCTTGTACCAAGATATAGTCCGAAGCTTGAATGAAGATAAAGTTCGAAGCTTGTATTAACCTACGTAACCAAGCTAGGACGAAGCTTATTCTCTAAGCCGGGATTGGTGTTACATTGGCATGTTCTGCACAGATTGACCGAGGCTTCAAAACCCAGCTTAAGCGAACATGAAGGAACCAAGCGATCTCCATGAAACCAGTTGGAGACACAAGGCAGGTCTCCAACTGGTTTCCTTGCTAATGACGGCATGAACCAAAGCAAGGAAGTAGCAAGAGTTGATAGCATTGATATTGGTCTGGTGGATGACAGTGCTTACACCTGGAAGTCTTCAAATTTTGTAAGCAGACCTGAAAGTCAAGATGAGCTTGGATGACAGTCTGGGACGTTTTGGTGTAGAGCCAATGCAGAAAGGAAGGATGGGTCGTCCGACCTGTTCAATCATGGTAGATGTACAGAGCAAGCTTAGTAGTGCTGGCAGAACCTTGCTGGTGGTAGCATGACCTTCCTAATTCTAGCAGGAGCTTGCTAATGGTAGCATGACCTTGCTAATGCTAGCTTGACCATCAGCAAGGAAGTAGAAAGAGTTGATGGCATTGATGGACTGCTTGGGAACCAAGGCCATCGTGGTCTCGGATGAAGCTGAGTAGTCTCGGAACTACACCTCCTCGTCCAGTGATCGCACGATTGGTCCGAAAATTGGAGAAGCACCAAGCATGCAGCTTCTAAACTCCTGCAGATGTCCAAACTGACTGAGGAACTGCATCGATTCAATATGTCATTTCCGAGACGTCATGGTCCGTCCGCAATCCACAAAGCTGGAACCAAATCCTGCTTTGGATTTGGTTCCTCAATCCACAAAGCTTCCAAAGCAGGATTTGGAAGCAAACTCGGAAACCTTAGGACTCTGGATGACACTCCAGCGAGGGTTGGAGCATTCACGAATGCCTCCACCCTTAAAGTACTGGAATTTAGAAGACATACCAGAACAGTGCATGGGAAACTTGTCCTTCTGGGTGGACACTGTTGGACCACTGAAGGAAGGCTCTCCAGGGTGTCCAGTGCTGATGTTGATGATCATCATTTGGACCAAAGTTTGATGATATATAAGTTACAAAAGTCTATGGACTCTTTAAGTGAAACTTTTTATGGGACTATCTGAAGGTGTTACGCTGACACTTACGGGAGGTGGGGCGGGGGGGGGGGGGGGGGGTGAGGGCCAAATTCTTGCAGGTTTTTTTTACAGTTTGGAGATTTTTGGAGAAAATTCTTTAGGATCTTGGAGAAAAAAAAATCGGAAATTTGAAAAATTAGGTCCGGAAGTTGGGCGATTTTTTTTTGCCGGGAAATTTGAATTTTTGCGGAATTCAGTCAATAGTGTTAATTTTTTTTTTTTTTTTTTTTATAGGGAATTTCTAGTTCCAATGCCGTGCGTCTACGAAATAAAAATTCTTTCACGTGGGTTTCTGGGTATCTCAAGGACTCGGTCGATTGTTGCCAACAATAATTTCCTTTCACGCTGGGTAATTATACCGCTGTGAATTTTTACTCATTTCTAATGGTAATAAGTCTGGTTTAACTTACAAATGGTGAATTAAGAATCATCAGATAAGAGGAAAGTTGATAAGAAAAAAGTGCGCGCGCAAAGTCAAATATTAATGAGGTCTCGGTGTAAATGTTTCTTTCAAGGTTTTCGTTTTTTTTTTTTTTAGTATGTAACGAGGGAAAGTTCAAATATTTATTTTTTTCGTGATTTAGTTGATTTCTTATCAGAAGTTCTTATCGCATTCATTCAGAATGTTGGCTTCTATTTTTTTTTGAAGATTCGTAAAAAATTTAGAGGTGGAATTCCCAAGGAATTAACCACCCCCCCCCCCCCACCCACCCACCCACCAAAATTTCGAGCTCTCCCATTTGACGAAAATGGTTTTTTTTTTCATGTAATTAAAATGATAATAAATGGGGCATGCGGAAGATATGGATCGCCTCGACGGGTCGCATCTATGAAGTTCTATATCAGTTACGCAAATTCAACTATTGACCGATTATTACGATTTTTTGCCGATATCTCGTAAAATATGATACCTAGCCAAAAAAGTAATAAAACATGAAATGTGTAGTTTCACGAGAGGAACAACTTTTGTTTGACACTTTTTCTCGTATCTGTCACCGTTCTCGAGATACAGCGTTATAAACAATTGAAATTGTTAATAACAATTGAAGGAATTGTTTTTCAACATTGACACTCCTTTCCGCCCTGGAGATCACCCAGAGGTAATTTTGTGGCAAAGGAGACACAAATCAATCGGGCCGGGTGGCGGGAAGCGGGGCTCAAAGAATCATTCGCATACGAACACACACACACAGAATACTCATCTGCGATTTGTCAGAATGATGTGAAAATTATATTATAAATATTTCTTATTGTATATATGTCATTAGAATATAACTCTTTGATACATCTTTGATACATGACTTTTGTTAGATCCTGTGTGCAATTTTTTTGAAGTTTAAAGATGAAATTGATTTGCAGAATTTTGACATTGGGCGAATTCATTTTCCTCTCAATTTTCAAAATCCGGGTGCGAATTGATTTGAATATAAGTAGGGAATCACCATATCGAGAAATTTTTAATATGGCAATTTTTTAATTCTGGAAAATTCTTCAAATTTTTTTTTTAGTTTTGGGATTTTTTGCAAAAATGGTAGATATTTTCAAAAGTTTCAATGTTTGGTAAATTTTTCAATACTTCAATTTTTAATTCCGAGGGTTTTCAAAATTGCTCAGAAAATTTTAAAAGTTTTTTTTCAAAATTTCGAAATTCTTTTTGAAAATTTTCAAAATTTTTCTAAAAATTCCCAAAAATTATCCGAAAATTTTCGAAATTTTTTCACAAATTTTCTGAATTTTTCCAAAATTACTTTGAAAATTTTCAAAATTTTTCTAAAAATTTCCAAAAATTATCCGAAAATTTTCGAGATTTTTTTGCAAATTTTCAAAAATTTTCTGAATTTTTCCAAAATTACTTTGAAAATGTTCAAAATTTCACGGAAAACTTTCAGAATTCCGCTGAAAGCTCCCAAAATATCTCTAAAAATAGTCAAAATTTTTTCAAATTTTTCAAATCGCAAAAATGGAATTTTTGAAAAAAAAATATATATAGAAAAAATTCTATTCGCTCACCTCTGAATTAGTAATCACGTGCAAATTGACCATAATCACATCACACCCACCGCGAATAATTTCATCTTCAGTTTTGTTTGTATAGTGTCGCGGGAAAAAGTCACACTTAGTCTATTTCGGATCATTGAGTGCGCGTTTTTCGTGTGCACGCCGCGCGCGTGTGACAGTTGGAAAAAATTTGACATTTCGTCATGTTCCACGGTTTTGTAATTTTATGGGAATGATAATAGGTCCTCTGAGGTGAAAGTCGGAGGAAAAAATGAGGAGTGTGACGCGCGGACGACGATAACTCGGCGACTGATGTACTCGTGAAATACGGAGGACCGCGACTGAGTAATATTACGACGACGGGGGCGGAGTGGGGGGGGGGGGGACAGTGGGATTTGCAGATGTGCTCAGGATCCGGGGGGGTCCCGTGGGTGGGACCACGTGTACGATCATTCAGAAAAAATAATTTTTGAATTCCAATTTTTGGAAATTTGACACAATTTTTTTTTTTTTTTTTTTGCAATTAATTTTTTTGGAAATTTAGCAACTTTTGAAAACCATGTGGGACCACGTGGGTGATTATTAAAAAAAAACTAGTGGTGTGTGCATGTGTGTGCCCCACTCGGGGCACAAACAAAACTTCCCGATTTGGTTTTTCAGCACAACCTACTAAATTTATTCTTCTCCAATATACTACGGTTAATCAGTGTGACCCCTGTTATTATCATAACGAAAACATGCCTATTTGAGAATTCCAAACTGACTCATTTATGAAGCAGATAATTATGAATACTTGAGTAGACGCATGGTGAGCATGAGGATGAGACTTATGCGTGTTACTTGAGTGAGAGTGAGACGCCAATAAGGATGCGGCTGCAAAACAAAAACTTTAATATTTTACCCAGTGGAACAGTATAAACAATTGCAATTGCTAATAACATTGCATATACTGCACAAATGCCATCCAAAATGTGATTCGCTCGATTTTGCATGAAAACGCTTCGATTGGGACCGTCATGACAGCCCTGGGTCCATTCGTTCACTTATTACATACATAATTGTGGCGACTGCTATACCTCCTTAATTATGCAAATTATCGAAAAAAGGCATCCTACATAAAATACGTATTTTTATATGGCAAACAACTTTTCTCATATGAATTTTGCGCTAACTCTAATAGTTTATGCAGTAGAACATTGTAAACAATTGTCATTGTTAATAACAATATAAGTACTGGACCACTTTTACTCAAAATTTAATCAGTTATAAAATATGCTTATATCTTTCAACTGTGACATTGAGTACCTGGATTACAACATTTTTGTGTGAATGAACGTCCATTATCACTATTTTCGATTTTTGCTCAACATGAATTTCTCAAAAACAGGGGAACTACTCGATGGATTCGATCAAAAATCTAATCAGCTCTAAGTTACACGGAGACGCAACGATTGAAAAAAAATTAATCGAATCGCACGATCCGTTTCGGAGAAAACGTAAACGAAAAATTTGGCCACATACGGACGAACACATACATACACACACACACATACAGACACTTCTCTGAAATCACTTCAGGATGATGCAAAACGTCGAGAAACGTGAAAATTCCATCGATCTGGCACTTTTCACTTTCGAGGCCACTGCAATAACTTCCCTAGATCGGGAGGTTAAAAATTGGGTTTTTGTTTTCATTTTGAGTTTGAGAAATTGGTAAATTTCCGGTGTTCACTCTGTTTCAGTTTTAGAAAATTTTGAGAATTTTGAGTCTTTACAGCTAAAAAAACGATTTTTGGAATTTGTGAAATTTTTTGAAATTCGAAACAACACAGTTGATTTTTTGGACATTTTTTATCTTTCGTAAGTTTCGTACGTTCAGCAAATTTCGAGGAGAATGATCCACCCATAGGACGGTGGCCGAAAATTTCCCAATTTTTGGCAATTTTGAGTGCCATTTTGAGAATGAGGAAAATTGCAAATTTCAAACTATCTGACCCTTTCTTTTTTTTTAATCTCGGAAGTGGTGAACATTTGAAATATTGAAGAAAATTCCGTGGACCCCGAGTGAGCAATATTACGACCGGGGGGGGGGGGGGGGGAGTGAGATTCGCAGATGCGCTCAGGATCCGGGGGGTCACGTGGCTTGGACTACATCCGTGAATTTCACGACTTAATATTTTATTTGATGTTTTCGCAATTTGGCAAATTCCAGTGAACGCCCCAAGCACTCTGCTCGAAGTTTAAGAAAAGTCATGCAAAACTTCAAATAGCACACAGTCCTTTACAAGACCCTCGTCCGCTATGGGACCCTATTCAAGTGAAAAAAATGAGTGTAAAATTATATTTTTGCTACCGGCGGGAGCTGAACCGGCTTCACTCAAAGCCGCTAACATCTCTGCTACGGATTTCACCCATTATACAGAGTGCGTCATCAGTTCCTCCAGTATGAGAATGTTGAATAACTTTTGAAAGAACCATAGAGTGCAAGTGAAGTGTTTGTGTTTAGTTCAATCCTTTACAATTTCTGTGGACGACTTGTTAAAAACAACATCGATTAAATGACGACGTTTATTGACCACCGCAAACTGTGCTCTTTTTCGGGCATTCTCCATCACTTCTTCGAGCATCTCGGTCGGTATGGCAGCTACTTCGGCACGCATAGTGGCCTCGAGCTCGTCAATGGTTTTCGGCTTGCTGGCGTAAACTTTACTCTTTAAATATCCCCACAAAAAGAAGTCCGGGGGGGTTAGATCGGGGGATCTTGGTGGCCACTCAATATCGCCTCTTTTCGATATCACACGTCTAGGGAATTTTTGTTGCAACAACCGCATTGTTTGGGTTGCTGTGTGGCATGGCGCGCCGTCTTGTTGAAACCAGAAGTCAGTCAGACCTCATTCACGCATTTTCGCACACACAAAATGTGCCAACATCCACCGATATCGTTTACCATCGAATTTTCAATGTACATAGTCACTATATCGGCGCGTTCTTTCGGTGTGAAGCGCTCCATGATTTAAATTGTACTGGTTTGAAGTTTCCAAGAACTTGTCTAAGAGAGTAAAGCGGTTGACACATGGCGACGTTATTCAATGTTTACATACCGGAGGAGCAGGTGGCGCTTTTTTTCTTTTTTTCACGTTTCCCGACATTTTGTATCATCCTGAAGTGATTTCAGAGAAGTGTCTGTATGTGTGTGTGTGTGTGTGTGTGTTCGTTCGTATGTGGCCAAATTTTTCGTTTACGTTTTTTCGGAAACGGATCGTGTGATTCGATTAATTTTTTTTTTTCAATCGTTGCGTCTGCGTGTAACTTAGGGCTGATTAGATTTTTGATCGAATCCATCGAGTAGTTCCCCTGTTTTTGAGCAATTCATGTTGAGCAAAAATCGAAAATAGTGATAATGAACGGTCATCCACACAAAAATGTTGTAACCCAGGTACTCAATGTCACAGTTGAAAGATATAAGCATATTTTATAACTGATTAAATTTTGAGTAAAAGTGGTCCAGTACTTATATTGTTATTAACAATGACAATTGTTTACAATGTTCTACTGCATAAACTATTAGAGTTATCGCAAAATCCATATAAGAAAAGTTGTTTGCCATATAAAAATACGTATTTTATGTAGAATGCCTTTTTTCGATAATTTGCATAATTAAGGAGGTATAGCAGTCGCCACAATTATGTATGTAATAAGTGAACGAATGGACCCAGCGCTGTCATGACGCTCCCAATCGAAGCGTTTTCATGCAAAATCGAGCGAATCACATTTTGGATGGCATTTGTGCAGTATATGCAATGTTATTAGCAATTGCAATTGTTTATACTGTTCCACTGGGTAAAATATTAAAGTTTTTGTTTTGCAGCCGCATCCTTATTGGCGTCTCACTCTCACTCAAGTAACACGCATAAGTCTCATCCTCATGCTCACCATGCGTCTACTCAAGTATTCATAATTATCTGCTTCATAAATGAGTCAGTTTGGAATTCTCAAATAGGCATGTTTTCGTTATGATAATAACAGGGGTCACACTGATTAACCGTAGTATATTGGAGAAGAATAAATTTAGTAGGTTGTGCTGAAAAACCAAATCGGGAAGTTTTGTTTGTGACCACTTGTTTGTTCTTCGTATTAAACGAGATTTCGAGATCCATAGTGAGTTTTCAGTTCCTCATCGAACAATTTGGTTGACAGACTTTTCGGAAATTTATTTCTGCACTGAGTATATGTATTTTTTTGTGGTTAGAAGATTGTGTAAAAAATTGTCCAAGCTGATGCTGGAGCTCTGGACCGCTTTGATCTGACAACAAATGCCAGAAACTTGAGGAAAAAAATAATTACAATGGAGCCGAAGCAGGCACGCAATATGTAGGTCAGCTGAGTTGGCGCTATCCGAGGAAACAATGCGGATATCCGAGGCATTCTATAGCTGAGTGATTTCAACCCCTTGAAGATATCTCTAGGAGTCCCAAGGGGGGTGCGGCATGTAGCTGACGACCCAATCCATCAAATTCTTACATTTTTGATGGTTTAAAAAAATTACCCGGAAGACTGTAAGAATTTTTCGGAAAATCTGTTCAGGTTCAAGTTTCATTATGAAAATTTTGATATATCAACATTTTTTGAAAAATGGAAAATTTTGAGAAGTTGAAATATTTCGAAATTTTGACGATTTCAAAATTTTAATAATTCTGAAAATTTTGGAATTTTGACATTTCCGGAAATTAAAATTTTTTGATAATTTTGATATTTTTGACAACTTTGAAAATTTTTGAATTTTTACCAAAAAAATTCATAATTTCGAAAATTTTGATATTTTTGACAACTTTGAAAATTTTGGAATTTTTACCAAAAAAATTCATAATTTCGAAAATTTTGAAGTTTTGACAATTCTTAAATGTTTAAAATTTTAAAAATTCTGAAAAAATTGAAATTTTGACAGTTTTCAAATTTCAATAATTTGAAAATTTTACAATTTTGAGTTTATGAGGTTTCCGACAATTCGAAAAATGTTAAAATTTTGAAATTGTTTGTCTGCAAATTCTGGAAATGTTAAAAATGTATATTGCGAAATGTATGAGTGTTTTCGAAATTTTGCATATGCCAAAAAATTTGGAAGCTTTGAGATATTGTGGACCTCAGTGTTCTCCAATCGATTGATGCCAGCCCTCAAAGATATTTCCAGGAGTCATCGGCATTCGGGGGCTAAGTGGGAGTTCACGCCATCCATACACATATCTATATATATATATATATAGATATAGCGGTGACTATATCTAGGACGACTGATACAACGGATAAGAGCCTTTGGCCTTTTGTCGGGCCATTCGATCGCCACCTGCGGTTCTCCCTGGCCCCTATGCACTATACATATACCGTATATCAATGACTGTCGATAATTGGTACAAGGCTGATTCAACAACGCTTTTACAAGTTCGGTGAATCCGATTTTTTTCCCCAACGTTTGCATTTTGTAGAAATGTCAAAATTAAATATAGAAAAAATTATAAAAATGAAAATTTCGAAAAATTTCAAAATTTCGAAAAATTTCAAAATTTTGAAAAATTTCAAAATTTCGAAAAATTTCAAAATTTTGAAAAATGTCAAAATTTCCAATATTTTAAAACTTCAAAAAAATTCAAAAAATTTCAAAAAAATTTCAAAAAATTTCAAAATGTCAACAAATTTCAAAAATTTCAAAAATTTCAAAAATTCCAAAATTTTTAATTTGTAATTTTTCTATTTTTAATTCTATCAATTTTTCGTTTTTTTTTTTCAAATTTTCCAAGATCACAATTTTTGAAAATTCGTATAGATTTCGCAAAACTCCCAAAGTCATTCCCATTTCTTTAAATTGTGTTATATCGATGTAAGTGTGAGGGAGCAGATAATGGGATTATCATAATTGTCGAACTCGGTCAAGATGGCATTAGAACGAGTCTTTGACCCTTCTGAAGACGCTCAATGAGGAGCTTGCCACCCCTCTTAGTATTTCTCCATCATAAAAGAAAATTCTTCAAATAATTTTTTTAAAATGCGTTCAACCCCTCCGACACGAATACCGCGCATTAACATCTCCGGAAGTCCTAAATTTTACAGGAAATAATAAATTAGGAAGGGCAGGAGTGACATATACCGGGGACGTCCAGCCGAGAAGTGACTCCCGGTCCTATAAGTCTTACTGAAAAAGAGACGCACTTCGTTTTTAGCCCGAAGTATCCCCACCACTCGCCTACTCGTATACTCTAACACAGGAGCGCGGACTTCGGAAAAACCGAAGTTCCTTCTTTCGCCTGCATCGTCCTATGCGCATGCGCCTACGAACCCTCCTCTGATTGGGCATTCCCATCAAACTCAATTCAAAATGGCACCGTGAAGCATCCTAACCTCCAAATTTTACGAAAATTAACGCAATAAAAAATGCTCAACATTATCTTCGGTAGATCTTCCCAAATTGAAAGAAAAAAATAGTTAAAAGAAAATTAGTTTAAAACCTATTGGATTAAAAAAAAAAAATTAATTAAAAAAATACGAGCATCTGAAATTTCCAAAAACTGAAAAATGAAAAAAAAAAATAGAAAGTTGAAAATAACCCGACGATTTGAAAAATAAGGGAATGAAGCCCACTCTCACCCCGTATCATCGAGTGCTGTCTAAAAAAAAATTGCGACTTCAGCGGTAAATAATCCATTAAGGCCGAGGAATCGCTTTCCTGTCGCAGTGGCGCATCTTCTGTGCATTAAAATTCAGTCGACGAGTGTGAGATTACGCTTGGAGATGATCCAAATGTTGGCGAACGACCCATAAACCGTAAGCGAAAGGAGGCAGAAGACGGTGGCTGCAACATCCATGTTGAACATGCGGGGAAATAACAGTTACCCCGGAATTGTGATGGTCCCCAGTTAATTGAGCTACTAGACTTACTTCAATTCAATTATCCTACTAGAATAAATTTCAATACAAATTGAATTTACATTTGCTTAACCAACAGAACTGCTTTTATCAGTCCCGCGCCAGTACGAATTTCACAATTTTTCCTCGAACTAAGAAGATAAAAATTTGAAAATAATTTACTCTATGCTGTGAACCTTTTAGAAATTATTCACATTTTTTTCGAATTGACTGAAGCGATGGGAGTGTAGGAATAGAAGAAATAGAATGGAAAGAATACGAAATTGCGGCGCTTCCGCGTGCGGTGACCAGATACCCTACCGGCGTCTCACGCGCAACGTTGCCGCGCTCGCGCCGCGTCTCCCCCACTCTCTCCACTGGACTTGTCGGTGAATAGGAAACGAGGGTTGACAAACAAAGATTGGCTGATGCGAAAAATTTCGACTGATGCGATAGACTCTAAATTGAGTGACGGCAAACATGCATCTGTCAAATTTGAATGCTTGCACGTGTACGCGTCAGATGAATCAGACGATATGACAACGCTGTTGCCTGAAAAGCCGCGCGGTGTCCTCTCGGTGTCTTCAGTTTATTCACTTCTTTTGACCTTTTGCCCTACCATTAGACTGCGCTAATTAATCACTAAATGGTCGACAAAAAAATTAATCACATGATCAATGTTTGAGTCAATTATCGGGCAATAGTGGAGCGAAAGACCTGACTTTTGAGGTAGGTGATACATACTGGCATCCTTCCGTGATTGAAAAGGGACCACCCAAATATGACTCAAGCGGCCTCTCTTTTGCAACGTTGCCGCGTCTTCCCCACTCACTCTTCTGAACTTGCTGGCACACGCGCGCGTCGGATGAGTCAAACCACATGACAACGGTGTCGCCTGACAAGCGGCGTCTTCTCGCGGAGCCACGTGACCAGACTAGGGTCAAGCACCGATATTCAAGATACAATTTGGATGAAATGCGATGGAGAGTGGTGGTTCAATTTTTATATTCACGAGCTTTCCCGGAATAACAGAGGAATGGTTGGACTAATTCCGCTTGGAAGGTTAATCAGCGTCAATTGAGGTGAAGACGCTTCAATTGAGCGGTCGATGATTGTGATTGAGCCATTTGTTATTGAGATTACGTCGCGATATGAGTGCACTGCATAGGAGCGCATATGTACATAAGTGTGAACAACCTCGTAAAGGACCTATTCAAGAAAGCGCATACACAAAAATGAACATCGTCAGGGTGGAAAGTCGTAAGACCATTCCTCATTGGTCTGTCATAATTTATTTTTCAATCGACATTCATTTATTGCTCGATCAGATGAGTCAGATAACATCGTCAAGTTGATTGGTAATCGCCTTTGCGTCGATTAACATCGATACTTGGCATATCGATTTGGCTTTAGTTTTCAAAAGTATGACAATTGTTCAAGTTGTCATAACTTATGTAGTTATTGAAAATCATATACACAGAATATTTTTTTGAGCTTATGTTAATTTATTAAGTTTCGAGTGTTTTACATATTCTGTCCAGTGTTGACAAATTTTATATGCACGCGATAATTACAGAATAAGCAAAAGGTGCTTGCTCCAAATTGGAAAATTGAAAGCTCTCATTTTTTCGGAATCAATGATTAACAGTGTCTTCAACTTCGGAAAAGATATTGTTACTTCAAATTCCAAATTGTAATTCAGCGCGCATTCGCGCTTGGTGTGACAAGTCGGAGCGCACAATTTTGAAAAATGTTTCGGATGTTCTAAAAATAGCAAAAATGGAGAAAATTTAAAATTCAACGAAATTGAATTTGTTCAAAGTTGCGGCTCATAGAAATAACAGTTACTCGGGAATTGTGATGGGAACGAGTTGATTATGCTACTTCTCTCACTTCAATTCAATTATCTTAGTAAATTATTTGAACACGTGACAAAACGCGGGAAATTGAATTCCAATTTTTTACAGTTGGTTTAAATTATTTCTGATAAAAAATGCGTTTTGGAAATTCGGAGAATTTCCACAATTTTGAAAAAATTTCGGTATTTTTCTGAAAGTTTCCATTTTCCCAAAAATTTCCACATTTTTTTTATACATATTTCAATTTGTTAAATTTATTTTTATTTTAATTTGTAATTCGTCTAAATTGCCAAGGATTAAAAATTAATTCTAAATCAATGATTTTTCGGTGGGACAAACAGTGATTTATCGTTTAATGATCATTCAATGAGAATTACAGTAAAAGAAAAAAGTATGATAGAACACAATTTCCTGCGGTCTCCAACATCCACATAAATTATTTTTACGACCTTAACTC
The DNA here is from genome assembly GCA_026005395.1 of Asobara japonica. NCBI lineage: Eukaryota > Metazoa > Arthropoda > Insecta > Hymenoptera > Braconidae > Asobara > Asobara japonica. The sequence goes on from BQMI01000520.1 coordinate 54,036, forward strand.
CACGAGTGCATGTGCAGAATGATTTTATGGTGAACAACCAGGATAACACCATGGGAAAAATGCCGCGGGTAAATCGCCCGGCCCCACGTTAATAAATATATGTATATATGGGTGCAAACACATGCGACGTGGCTTCTCGATCGTTTTTCGAGAGAAAAAAAAATGAGCTTAAAATGCAAAAGAGGACAACTTGAAAAAATTACTAAATTTCGAACTTTGAAAATTTCAACTCCTTCAAAATGTCGAAAAATGTAAATTGTGAATTTCGGAAAATTTACGGGAAATTCCCCACAGAAGAAAAGTCGCATCTTGTAAAGTTCTTAGACGTACAGAGTGCGTCATCAGTTCCTCCAGTGTGAGAATGTTGAATAACTTTTGAAAGAACCATAGATTGCAAGTGAAGTGTTTGTGTTTAGTTCAATCCTTTACAATTTCTGTGGACGACTTGTTAAAAACAACATCCATTAAATGACGACGTTTATTGACCACCGCAAACTGTGCTCTTTTTCGGGCATTCTCCATCACTTCTTCGAGCATCTCGGTCGGTATGGCAGCTACTTCGTCACGCATATTGGCCTCGAGCTCGTCAATGGTTTTCGGCTTGCTGGCGTAAACTTTACTCTTTAAATAGCCCCACAAAAAGAAGTGCGGGGGGGTTAGATCGGGGGATCTTGGTGGCCACTCAATATCGCCTCTTTTCGATATCACACGTCTAGGGAATTTTTGTTGCAACAACCGCATTGTTTGGGTTGCTGTGTGGCATGGCGCGCCGTCTTGTTGAAACCAGAAGTCAGTCAAACCTTATTCACGCCTTTTCGGACACACAAAATGTGCCAATATCCACCGATATCGTTTACCATCGAATTTTCAATGTACATAGTCACTATTTCGGCGCGTTCTTTCGGTGGGAAGCGCTCCATGATTTAAATTGTACTGGTTTGAAGTTTCCGAGAACTTGTCTAAGAGAGTAAATCGGTTGACGAACAGCGAAGATATTCAATGTTCACATGAACATTGTGGAATAGGTGGCGCACCCTGCACTTCAAACGATTCCAAATTTTATATACGAGCCCGGTGGCGCGTGCTTCGCACGCGCACTTCCTTTTTGCGCCGTGCGTGGCGCGTCGGTTTCGTTCTTACGGTTTTCGATAGTTGCGATAGATATCGATAGTTTTTTCCGTCTCTCCTTTTTAACTATAGGATAATTTACCGCAAAATGCTCTATGGAAATCCCATAAAATCCCCATAGAAATTCTGTGATGAAAAGTGAGAAAAAAGATCGGAGGATCAATGGCGATAATTAAATGTGTCGTTTTTGTGATCGAGTGGTTGGGAATATATTCTATGGGGAATCCCATGGAATTTTCATGGGGCCCCATAGAATTTTTATGGGAAACCCATACCAACTTGACAGGTGAAAATTTAATGGGAGAGGTCCCAAGTCACCATAGCCTGTCTGCAGGAATCCTATGGCGTTTCCCATGAAAACCCCATAGATTTTTTTTTTTTTTTTAATACTTCGGGAGAATGAACTCCACATAAATACAGGTATATACCAGCAAACTCGAGTTTTTTTTTTGCTTTTTTGAGGGGAAAAAATGCGGGCATAATTCTCACCGCGAATGAAGCGGTCGCATCTAACGGATCACGGTTTCATGGAGATCGAGCAACATTGAAGAATAAAAGTCCATTGATTTGGAGGCGAAAACCGGTTATTTGCAGTTGTCGTAAGGAGAAATAATAACAAACAATTATGATAATGCGGAGGGAGTTTGATTACGCACATCCTGCGCAGTTAAAACCACAGGGAAAAATGATACTGTGCGGATTGGTGATGTTTTATTTAATTCGATGGGAAAAATGGAGGGATTATACGTGTGACTATATATGTCGATTTTTGAAATTTTTTTTGAGTTTTTGAAATTTTTGATTTTTTTGAAAATTTTGAGATTTTGAAATTTTTGGAATTTTTGAGATTTTTGAAATTTTTGGAATTTTTGAAATTTTTAGATTTTTTGGAATTTTTGATTTTTTTGAAAATTTTGAGATTTTGAAATTTTTGGAATTTTTGAGATTTTTGAAATTTTTGGAATTTTTGAAATTTTTAGATTTTTTGAAATTTTTTGAAATCTATGAAATTATTATTTTGTGAGAGTTTTTATGTTTTCAGTTTTTTTTTTTTTTTTTTTGAAATTATGAGCTTCTAGGAATGTTAAGATATTCGAAATTGTATAAACAATTATAATGATGGAGAGGAAGTTTTATTACGCGCACCCTGTGTAGGTAAATCGCAGGGAAAAATGATAATGTCTGATTGTTGATGTTGCATTTAATTTAAGGGAAAAAATATGAGCACTGTGCGTGTGAATATTATATATATATATATATATATATATATATATATATATATATATATATATATATATATTCATGTTTTTTTCTCGTTTTGGAATTAGTGAAATGTTGAAAAATTTTCAATTTTGGAAATCCAAGAATTTCACTTTTGCTTTTCAACTCTCATCTTAAATTCCGAACATCTTGTTTTTTTTTACTAACAATTTTTTCCATTTTTTTCTAATTTATCGAAAATTTTGAGCATTTTTCAATTTTTACAAATTGCCAAAATTTTCCCGATTTTCCCAAATTTTCCAAATTTTGCAAAATGTTCCCAAATTTCCAAATTTGCCAAATTTTCCGAATTTTCCACATTTTCCTAAATTTTCCAAATTTCCAAAATTTTCAAAATTTCCAAAATTTTCAAAATTTCCAAAATTTTCAAAATTTCCAAAATTTCCCAAAATTCCAAAATTTCCCAAATTTCCAAAATTTTCAAAATTTCCAAAATTTCCCAAATTTCCAAAATTTTCAAAATTTCCAAAACTTTCAAAATTTCCAAAACTTTCAAAATTTCCAAAATTTCCAAAATTTCTCAAATTTCCAAAATTTCCCAAATTTCCAAAATTTTCAAAATTTCCAAAATTTCCAAAATTTCCAAAATTTCCAAAATTTCCAAAATTTTCCAAATTTCCTAAATTTTCCCCAAATTCTCTAAATTTTCTAAATTCCCGAAATTTTTCCAAATTTTCACCGGCGTTTTTTATTTCTGGATACTGCAGAAGTTGTTCTGAACTATTGCTACGGCAAGTCGATAAATCGATTTGTCCGAGTCGGGAGTTGTCTTACGAAAAAAAAGCAGTGTAGCCTTGATAAACTACGCTACCTTAAGTTTTCGATATCAATAAATAGCTCAGTACCTTGTCAATCAGCCCAAAGGAACAAGTATGGGATGAATAATTCGCGAAACAGAGGAGTTGCCTCCGCGCAAAAGGAGCGGAATGTAAATTGGAGCATTTTCAATGTTAATTAATGGTAATGCAGACGTCAATTAATAAAAAGCCACAGGAATTCCCTCCCCCCCCCCCCCCTCACCCACCCTCCCACTACCACTACTTTCGCAATAACAGAGGAAAAAGTCGATAATGGCTTCCCATAAACCAATGAATTGCTAATTACTTCCACAAAAGCAAGCTTTTTATCGAACTTTTTGGAAAAAATAAAAAAAAGTTTAGCATGATCAAAGTTTTGACATTAAATTTTTTTTTATTTTTCAAAATTTTCATTTTTTTCAAATTTTTCATTTTTTTCAAATTTTTTAATTTTTTTCAAATTTTTCCATTTTTTCAAATTTTTAAAATTTTTCAAATTCTTGAAATTCTTCAAATTTTTCACACTTTTCAAATTTTTCAAATTTTTCAAATTCGTCAAACTTTTCAAATTTTTCAAATTTCTCAAATTTTTCAATTTTTTTAAAATATTTGGCATATTTTAAATTATTAAAATTTTTCAAATTTTTCAAATTTTCCAAATTTTTCAAATTTTTCAAATTTTTCAAATTTTTCAATTTTTTCAAATTTTTCAATTTTTTCAAATTTTTCAAATTTTTCAAATTTTTCAAATTTTTCAAATTTTTCAAATTTTTCAAATTTTTCAAATTTTTCAAATTTTTCAAATTTTTCAAATTTTTCAAATTTTTCAAATTTTTCAAATTTTTCAAATTTTTCAAATTTTTCAAATTTTTCAAATTTTTCAAATTTTTCAAATTTTTCAAATTTTTCAAATTTTTCGAATTTTTCAAATTTTTCAAATTTTTCAAATTTTTCAAATTTTTCAAATTTTTCAAATTTTTCAAATTTTTCAAGTTTTTCAAATTTTTCAAATTTTTCAAATTTTTCAAATTTTTCAAATTTTTCAAATTTTCCTAATTTTTCAAATTTTTCAAATTTTTCAAATTCTTCAAATTTTTCAAATTTCTCGCATTTTTTCAGATTTTTCAAATTTTCACAATTTTTGAAATTTTTGAAATTTTTGAAATTTTTCAAATTTTTCAAATTCTTCAAATTTCTCGCATTTTTTAAAATTTTTGAAATTTTTAGAACTTGTTGGAATTTTGGTCTAATTCGTGTGAACCCTTGCGTAAAAGAGGTCTGAAAATAGGTTTGATCGTGTTATGGAATTTTCCCCAAATTGTCCAGCACATATCGATCCCCCCCTCCCTCACCTCCTTCCTGTCCACTCTTCAGCCCACTCCACAATTAAAATAATTTGTTTACTCACGATTGACACAGCAGAACCATCACGTCAAGTAAGGCACGTGAACAGCCGGTATTGACCGCCAAAGTGCCGCACTCGTCCCGAAAACAAATTTTCTATAGAGTCCCGAAAAATTATAGTCTATTTTTTCCAAATTTTCTATGTTCCGAAATGTCAAAAATGTTGAAAACGCCAGAACTTTCGAAATTATCAAAATTTCGAGGAGTGCAGAAAATGTAGTAAAGTACTTTAAAAATCTCTCAAATTTTCGGCAATTCTGAAATTTTTGAGATTCAAAAAAAAAAAATTTGGGAAATTAGTATTTTGTTTTTTACCAATTTTGAGACTTCTCAAAATTTTGAAACTTAATTTTTTAAAAATATTTTTCTGAAATTTTTTCCCAGGAGTTTTGGAATTTTTGGCAGAAATTTTGGAATTTTTGGAAAAAATTTTGGAATTTTTGGAAAATTTTTGGAAAATTTTTTAGAGATTTTGGAAAAAGTTCCGGAATTTTTGGAATTTTTTTGAATTTTAAGAAAGGGCAAATTATTATCTACAAATATTTTGAAATTGTTTGAAACCAATTTTTGGGTTGTACTATTTTTTCCTAAATTATTCTCAAGGGTCTCTCGAGGCCCCCACCCCCTCCCACCACCCACTTAGCAGTTAAACCAATTTATTTACCCACGATTGCCGCAGCAAATTCATCTGAACACCCAAGAATGAGCCTTATGAATTTTTCAATTATCAAAATTCCCATAAATTTTTTTGATATTTTGAAAATTTCAAAATTTGCAAAATTGCAATTGGATCCCTAAAATTTTGGGAACTTCCAATATATCTGGAACTCGTTAATATGGCCTCAAAATAGGGTTTTTTGGTCGTCCGATTGTTTTCTAAATTTTGTAGCACCTATTCTAGACCCCCCCCCCCCACCCACCGCCCACCCACCACCCACTTAGCAATTTGTAAACTAATTTGTTTACAAGCGACTCACGTAGTGGAACCATCACAATCCCCCAAAAAGAGCACTATCTACAAAATTTCAAAATTGTGAAATTTTTGGGGAATTTTGCGTTTTTTAATTTTTTTGAAAAATTCAAAAATTTTCCAGAAATTTCCAAAATTTTCGAAATTTCTAAATTTTGAAATAGTGTAATTTTAGAATTTTGAAATTTTGAAATTTTGAAATTTTGAAATTTTGAAATTTTGAAATTCTGAAGTTTTGAAATTTTGAAATTTTGAAATTTTGAAATTTTGAAATTTTGAAATTTTGAAATTTTGAAATTTTGAAATTCTGAAATTCTGAAATTTTGAAATTTTGAAATTTTAAAATTTTGAAATTTCGAAATTTCGAAATTTTGAAATTTTGAAATTTCGAAATTTTGAAATTTTGAAATTTTGAAATTTTGAAAATGAGTTAAAAAAATTATTTCCAAGAACATATCTTTAATATAGATTTTTATTGCTCGTAATTTCAAAATTCTGAATTTTTTTGGGAAATTTTGCAGCTTTAGAGTTTTTTCGAAAAATTCAAAAAATTTTCAGAAATTTCGGAGATTTTTGAAAATGCGTTAAAAACCTATTTGCAATAACAAATCTTTACAATAGGTTTTTATTGCGCGCAGTATTTTTTTGCAAATTCTGCAGGGCCTATCGCCCCCCCCCCCTCCCACCCACCACCCCCTTAGGAATTGAAGTAATATGTTTACCTACAACTGGCCGAGCAAAACCATTCCAATCTCCAAAATATCACTATCTACAAAATGTCAAAATTTTGCAAATTTCCCAAAATTTCCCAAATTTTCCAGTTTTTGAGTTTTTTGAAAACTTCAAAAATTTCGCATAAATTTTGGAAATTTTTGAGGATGAGTTAAAAAAATTGATTTGCAATAACAAACCTTCTACATCGTTTTTTTCCCTCGTACTACTTTTTCCTAAATTCTGGAGGGCCTATCGATCCCCCCCCCCCCCCCCCCCCCCCCCCCCCCCACCCCACCCACCACCCACTTAGCAATTAAAACAATTTGTTTACTCACGATTGGCCCAGCAAAACCATCACGTCGAGTGATGCACGGGAACCACCGGTAAAAATATCCTGTCAAATGAGCGCATGAGTCCGGAAGAAAATTGCGCTTTTCACTTGGTCGGAATTTTCCGGAAAATCGGAAAATTGGGGTGACACTTCACTGAAGTTGGGGTGGTACCGATTGGCCTCGGATGAGTTTTTTGAGATAAGACTTTTGCGCAAAGTGGGACTTGGCTAGAGGCCTAGGACGGCTCCACCCTCGTCGAACATTTTTCCGGAACAGGGTGAGTTTTAGGGGATGATAAAGATGGAACCCCGGAATTTAGGGGTGGCGAAGAGGCGCCATCTTCCGGGAAAAACCCAGCCCCCGAAAATCGATGGGGTGCGCGGATACATGTCTGCGCTACCGGCCAAAATTTTTTATATCGATTTTTTTTATATAAAAACGGTTTTTTGATTCTGAAATTTTTGGCAATTTTCAAAATTTTTCAGACTTCAAAATTGTACGAAATTTTGAACGTCTGGAAAATTTGCCATTTTTTTTTTTTTTTTTTTAAATTTGGGGACTTTTCTGGGATAACGGAAGTAGGTGACCGTTGGGGGATGATAAAACCGGAAATCAGGTTTGGGGTGGCGAAAGTGCGCCATCTTCCGGGGAAAAATTCGGCCGCGGAAAAATCGATGCAGTGGGATAATACATCTGCAGTACCGACTGTAAATTTTTCAAAAATTTTTTATAATTTTGAAATTTGAAAAATTTGAAATTTGAAGAATTTGAAATTTAGGAAATTTGAAATTTGGGAAATTTGAAATTTGAAACATTTGAAATTTGGAAAATTTGAAATTTGAAAAATTGGAAATTTGAAAAATTTAAAATTTGAAAAATTTAAAATTTGAAAAATTTGAAAAATTTAAAATTTGAAAAATTTGAAATTTGAAAAATTTGAAATTTGAAAAATTTGAAATTTGAAAAATTTGAAATTTGAAAAATTTGAAATTTGAAAAATTTGAAATTTGAAAAATTTGAAATTTGAAAAATTTGAAATTTGAAAAATTTGAAATTTGAAAAATTTGAAATTTGAAAAATTTGAAATTTGAAAAATTTGAAATTTGAAAAATTTGAAATTTGAAAAATTTGAAATTTGAAAAATTTGAAATTTGAAAAATTTGAAATTTGAAAAATTTGAAATTTGAAAAATTTGAAATTTGAAAAATTTGAAATTTGAAAAATTTGAAATTTGAAAAATTTGAAATTTGAAAAATTTGAAATTTGAAAAATTTGAAATTTGAAAAATTTGAAATTTGAAAAATTTGAAATTTGAAAAATTTGAAATTTGAAAAATTTGAAATTTGAAAAATTTGAAATTTGAAATTTGAAAAATTTGAAAATTTAAAATTTGAAAAATTTGAAATTTGAAATTTGAAAAATCTGAAAATTTTGTTTTCAGAAACTTCAAAATTTTGTTTTCAAAAATTCCAAAATTCCAAAATTTAAATCTTGGAGAATTAAAAAATTCCTACCATTTTTCAATTTGACAATTTTTTTTCTCCCAACTTTTTGAATTTTCCCGCCACCCGAATTCGTCCGACATTCTTCAATATTTCAATTTTCCAAAGTCGTTAGGTCCCTTGCTGCGATATTCCCGACTCAGTCAAGAGTTCAGACCAACGGTACCAGTCAATAACTGAGCATTCCGTTGAATCGTCTCCCATGCACGCAGTAGGTTCCGCTTATCGATAAAACTGCAGCTTCCTGAGGATTCAAAAACCGCACGCCCCTCGTCGCCCTCCCATCCGCTTTCCGCCAGAATGATCCAAAAATTCGTTAGTTGCGCGCGCAACTCTTCACAGAAGTCATTGGTCGTCCGATTCCCGCCAACTCATTTTCAACCAATCAGCGACGACTGAAGTACAGTCCTGCAAACATCAGTCTGACGGCACAAAATATATATATTGATTTGGAGTTTGAAACAAAATTTGAAATGTTTTGATTTTCAATTTTTGTAATTAAATTTGAGTTCGATTTTGATTTTTAAAAATTGAATTTAAAAAATACATAGGAATTTGAATTTGAATCGAAAAATATTTTCACCTCGAAATTGAATTTTAGAATTGGAAAAAAGAAATTATAAATTTTTCGAATTTAAAATGAGCCCGCGCAAAGAGAAAGCTGGCGACGCACATTAAAGAGCCAATCAGACTGAAACATCAGTGAAAACAGTATGGCGGCCCCCATGACAGCCAATGAGAATTGAAATGAGTAAAATGGCCGCCGCCATGAGCCGCCACGACATGGTTGATCATTTTTAGGAAGGATAACCACGCAGGGAGCTCCTCAAATTTCCATTCACCGTCTGCCGGTACCATAGCGCTCGCCGGTAATGGATCATTTTCAAATTTCGCGCGCATCGTTGATCGGTACCTTACCCCATAGGAACATCAGTGAAACTTGAGTATGAATAGCCGACAATTTTTCTCATATTCTCGGCTTGTTCCCCATCATGTGTCGTTCGAGCAAGAAAAAATTTCCAAACTAGCTGAAATCGCGGAAGCCACGTTTGCGAAGAATCGCTTACTCCAAGTCGTTAAAAAAAGAATTTCCAGGAGAGCCCAATTGGCCTAGCTATCATCGGTCACGTCTTTTTCTAGAAGACTCTGCCCGAGGGCAATGGTCCATAGTCGGGAAATGGAAGCGCAACTTGTTGACCATATACTTTAGTAAAAAAAATCCTATGGGACAACTATATATCGACGATTTTTTTTGGACATTCCCACTGCTGACCTGAGATGCAACGATTTGAACCGACTGGCACCAGCTGGATCAGCTACATCAGAGCCCCGACATGTACTATAGCAATGATCAAAAGGTGACTGCGATAATTCACAGCAGTCGAAAAGTTCCCGCAATTTTGGCTGATCTGAGCTGAAAAGGTGGAACTTGACGGGGTAATTATGGACGATAGGGGCAGTCTGGAGAGGTGTATCTGCCACCGACAGTTCCCTCTCTCTCTCCATTGCTTTATCAGCGCCCCGTGAATGGCATACCAAGGGTGCGGTGTAAATGCTTCTACCCCGCTGATATGCCGCACAATAAAGAAATTCCACCGGGGTCTAAGCGCCCCACGAGATTGCTCTCGTTTTATTGAGCCCGATAATGACTCCATTGATGAAAATTCAGGGATGAGAATCATTCTTATTTTCATCATTTTCTTCAATTTTACACGACTTTTTTTTTGCATTTTTATCTTTATTTCACGAATTTCTAGGTTGTGGAATTGTGTATACGTGCGAATGACAATTTGGAGAGGTTCAACATACACTCACCCACTCACACCCACCCACCCACTCACATCCACCTACATACGACCACCCACCCACCCACTTAACCGCCGTTATACAACCACCCACCCACCTACCCTTATACAACCACCCACCCACCCACCCACCCCATACAACTACCCATCCACCCACCCTTCTACAGCCATCCACCCACCCACCCTTCTACAACCATCCACCCACCCTTCTACTACCACACACCCACCCCCCATCCTCCGCTCACACCCACCTATATACAACCACCCAGCCACCTGGCCACCCTTATACAACCACCCACCCACCCGCCCACTTTTATACAACCACCCAGCCACCCGCCCACTTTTATACAACCACCCAGCCACCCGCCCACTTTTATACAACCACCCATCCACATACACCCCACCCATTCACTCACACTCACCGACATACACCCGCCCCCATACATCCACCCACCCACCCAAACATGCGGATGCATACCCACCTATATACAACCACCCAGCCCACCCGCCCACCCTTATACAACCACCCACCCTTATACAACCACCCACCCACCCTTATAGAACCACCCACCCACCCTCATACAACCACCCACCCACCCTTATACAACCATCCACCCACCCTTATACAACCACCCACCCACCCTTATACAACCACCCATCCACTCACACCCACCTACAGACACCCGCCCCCCCCCACATACACCCACCCACCCACCCAAACATGCAGATACATACCTATATACAACCACTCAGCCCACCCTTATACCACCACCCACCCACCCTCATATAACCACCCACCCACCCTTATACAACCACCCACCCAACCTTATACAACCACCCACCCACTTTTATACAACCATCCATCCACTCACACCCACCTACAGACACCCGCCCCCCCCCCCCCACATACACCCACCCACCCAAACATGCAGATACATACCTATATACAACCACCCAGCCCACCCTTATACAACCACCCACCCCACCCTTATACAACCACCCACCCACCCAACCTTATACAACCACCCATCCACTCACACCCACGTACAGACACCCGCCCCCCCCCCCCCCCACATACACCCACCCACCCAAACATGCAGATACATACCTATATACAACCACTCAGCCCACCCTTGGACAACCACCCACCCACCCTCATACAACCACCCACCCACCCTTATACAACCACCCACCCGACCTTATACAACCACCCACCCACTTTTATGCAACCATCCATCCACTCACACCCACCTACAGACACCCACCCCCCTCCCCACATACACCCACCCGCCCCCATACATCCACCCACCCACCCACTCAAACATCCACCCACCCACCCACCCAAACATGCAGATACATACCCACCTATATACAACCACCCACCCATCCACCCTTATACAACCACCCATCCACTCACACCCACCTACATACACCCGCCCACCCACATACACCCACCCGCCCCCATACATCCACCCACCCACCCAAACATGCAGATGCATACCCACCCACACATACACGAATGAGCAAACATATATACACATCAAAAATCATGTCTTAAAAAAAAATACTAAAATTTTGAAAATTACAAAAAATTTGGAACTTTTGCGAAAACAGATTTGGCGAAAATTGTTTTTTGTTTTTCGCTTGGTACACAGTCGTGACAGGTCATGAGTGCTGATCTGCTTCGGCCGATTTCGCATAGTGATTTTTTTTCTCTTACTTCATTGAATCATGTAGAATTCTCTACCAATTGGTGCCATCTATCAGGACATATTGAACAGAATGTTGCAGAGATATCATCCACGTTGGGTGTTAGTTTTATTTTAGAGAAAACTCATTCGAGTGAATTACGTTATTTTTTTTTATTTTGCAGTATGTACAATAGATCTTGGCAAAAGTTTGGAAAATTTTAGAAATATTTTCATTTAGAGAAGGACGAATGAAAACTGCAAACGTTTTTCTTGTTAAATGAAGTTGAGTGCTTTCCATACAACGTTCTGGATATTTTATTCAATTATGGAAATATTGAGAAAAGTTGAACGCCTCTTTCTGAATTTATAATTACACTTTTAATTCTTCCATTCATGTTAATTCAAATGGGCTAATCTCGGTGAATATTAATGGTGGATTTATCACTGGTGAAGCATTTTTATAATTTCGAGGATACAAAACAATTTCAAAATTTCCAAATTTCCAAATATCAAAATTTCAAAATTTTCGGAAATTTCAAAAATTTCAAAAATTTCAAAAATTTCAAAAATTTCAAAAATTTCAAAAATTTCAAAAATTTCAAAAATTTCAAAAATTTCAAAAATTTCAAAAATTTCAAAAATTTCAAAAATTTCAAAAATTTCAAAAATTTCACAAATTTCAAAAATTTCAAAAATTTCAAAAATTTCAAAAATTTCAAAAATTTCAAAAATTTCAAAAATTTCAAAATTTTCAAAATTTTCAAAAATTTCAAAATTTTCAACATTTTCCAATTTATAAAAATTTATAAAATCTTCAAAATTTTAAAAAATTTCAAAATTTTCAACATTTTCCAATTTATAAAAATTTATAAAATCTTCAAAATTTTCAAAATTTTCAAAATTTTCAAAATTTTCAAAACTTTCAAAATTTTTAAAATTTGCAAAATTTGCAAAATTTGCAAAATTTGCAAAATTTACAAAATTTTCAGAAATTTCAAAAATTTCCGAAATTCCGAAATTTTTAAAAATTTCAACACTGTCGATAATTTTAAAAATTTCAAAATTTTCAAAAATTTCAAAATTTTCAAAATTTTCAAAATTTTCAAAAATTTCAAAAATTTCAAAATTTCAAAATTTCAAAATGTCAAAATTTCAAAAATTCCCAAAATTTCAAAACTGTCCTCAAATTTCAACCACATCAAGAGCCTAAAAAAAATGTCTGTCATTAAAAAAAAGTAGCAAACAACATAACTTTGGTAATGAAGCTGAACATCAATGGGAGATAAATGGAGCAGAATCTTCCTTAGCAACAAGTTGCTACTAGGCAAGTCTCACTCTTCGTATGCTATAATCAACAAGTGACTCGGTCTTCTTGTGCCCCGTCCCCCTCCCGGCCCCTTTTCCGGAACTCATATATATCGAGCTCTACAGGTGGGCAACACCCTGAATTTCAGGATGTAACCGCTCTGAATTCTGGACCTATCCTTTGGAGATTTCGTGAATGACCAGTTCAGCTAAGGATGTAATATCCATAGAGAATTTCGCCAAAATTTCAAGATTGGACATCCTGCTGTTTCTAGCCAAAGCACAAGGTGATGTTCAAGGTCTCGCCACCTCTGCACCATCCCAAATCTATCAATGACTGCTCCTCGCTGACCCTACATGTCTACTTCGTTTTGGAAGTGGAAGGTCAGGACATGGAGCTCTGTGCCTTGGAGACCTAACCGTCGAGTTTTTGACAGCAGGATGCTGCTGCCTAGATGGGAATTGACCACGCGATGAAGCTTGATCAAAGCTTGGACGAGGCTCGACTAAGCTTCGCCAAAGCTGTGTTCTGAAGCCTCGGTCAATCTGTGCAGAACATGCGAATGTAACCCCAATCCCAGCTCAGAGAATAACCTTCGTCCTAGCTTGGTTACGTAGGTTAATACAAGCTTCGAACTTCATCTTCATTCAAGCTTCGGACTGTATCTTGGTACAAGCCTCGAAATTCAGTTTCGTCCAAGATCCAAAGTTTCTCGTGGTCGAAGCATCGAAATTAATCTTGGTCCAAGTTACAAAATTTATCTTGGTTCAAACTTGGAAGACAGGAACATTGAGGTTGTACCAAGCTTAGTTGAACATTCGTTTCCAAGCTTGGGTTTAGGTGGCGCAGCAATCCTGGATTTATATATGAATCCAATATTAAGCAGATTTTCGCTGAAGCCGGTAAATCGAAACTAGGAAAAATATGCTTCAATCCAGCTTAGTTCAACCTTAGTTCAGAAGCTTGGGTTTAGATGGTATGAGCAATCCGGGATTCATGCTTGTTGAAGCTAAGATTCAAAGCTAGCAAAGCTGAGCTCGGACCAAGCTTAGCACAACATGGTTTCTGAAGCTTGGGTTTGGATGATTCTAGTAAGCTTGGATGTATGTATGTATCCAATATTTGACGTAGATTGGATTCTGCCTGTGGACCAAGGCTAGGGACGCTAAGATTGAGCCAAGCTTGGCACAATCTGGGCCAACAAAGCTTGGATGTCTTTGATATAACTAAGCTTGGTTTCATCTAGGCTTATACATGGGATGAAGCTCTGTCAAAGCTATCAAGTTCAAGCTTCGGCATCGAAGGTCGGACCAAGATTGATCTCATCGTTCGAGCTTCGAATTCCCCACCTGGGTGGAAGTTGGCATTTAGATGTCTATATATTGGTTCAACAAGGTTCTGGATCCTTGGAACCCGGCACTGTTCGTCGGATCTTATTAGGAGGTTGGACCATCGCCTCAATGCTGTACTTCCTAAGAATGTCTAGTTTTGCTGGCGGGTGCAGTGCTAGCCTTTGGCTAGCCCCGAATGGGGATTCCCCTTTCTATATAGTAGAGTGGAATGGGGATTCCCCTTTTTGTATAGTAGTGTGGAATGGACATTCCCCTTTTTGTATAGTAGTGTGCAATGGGGATTCCCCTTTCTGTATAGTAGTGTGGAATGGGGATTCCCCTTTCTGCATTGTAGTGTGAAATGGGGATTCCCCTTTCTGTATAGGAGTGTTGAATGGGGATTCCCCTTTCTGTATAGCAGTGTGGAATGGAGATTCCCCTTTCTGTATAGTAGCGTGGAATGGGGATTCCCCTTTCTTTATAGGAGTGTTGAATGGGGATTCCCCTTTCTGTATAGTAGCGTGGAATGGGGATTCCCCTTTCTTTATAGCAGTGTGGAATGGGGATTCCCCTTTCTGTATAGGAGTGTGGAATGGGAATTCCCCTTTCTGTATAGTAGCGCTGAATGGGGATTCTCCTTTCTTTATAGCAGTGTGGAATGGGGATTCCCCTTTCTGTAAAGTCGTGTGGAATGGGGATTCCTCTTTCTGTAAAGTCGTGTGGAATGGGGATTCCTCTTTCTGTATAGGAGTGTTGAATGGGGGTTCCCCTTTCTGTTTAGTAGTGTGGAATGGGGATTCCCCTTTCTTTATAGGAGTGTTGAATGGGGATTCCCCTTTCTGTATAGTAGCGTGGAATGGGGATTCCCCTTTTTGTATAGTAGTGTTGAATGGGGATTCCCCTTTCTGTATAGCAGTGTGGAATGGGGATTCCCCTTTCTGTATAGTAGGGTGGAATGGAGATTCCCCTTTCTGCATTGTAGTGTAAAATGGGGATTCCCCTTTCTTTATAGCAGTGTGGAATAGGGATTCCCCTTTCTGTAAAGTCGTGTGGAATGGGGATTCCTCTTTCTGTAAAGTCGTGTGGAATGGGGATTCCTCTTTCTGTATAGGAGTGTTGAATGGGGGTTCCCCTTTCTGTTTAGTAGTGTGGAATGGGGATTCCCCTTTCTTTATAGGAGTGTTGAATGGGGATTCCCCTTTCTGTATAGTAGCGTGGAATGGGGATTCCCCTTTTTGTATAGTAGTGTTGAATGGGGATTCCCCTTTCTGTATAGCAGTGTGGAATGGGGATTCCCCTTTCTGTATAGTAGGGTGGAATGGAGATTCCCCTTTCTGCATTGTAGTGTAAAATGGGGATTCCCCTTTCTTTATAGCAGTGTGGAATAGGGATTCCCCTTTCTGTAAAGTCGTGTGGAATGGGGATTCCTCTTTCTGTAAAGTCGTGTGGAATGGGGATTCCTCTTTCTGTATAGGAGTGTTGAATGGGGATTCCCCTTTCTGTTTAGTAGTGTGGAATGGGGATTCCCCTTTCTTTATAGGAGTGTTGAATGGGGATTCCCCTTTCTGTATAGTAGCGTGGAATGGGGATTCCCCTTTTTGTATAGTAGTGTTGAATGGGGATTCCCCTTTCTGTATAGCAGTGTGGAATGGGGATTCCCCTTTCTGTATAGTAGGGTGGAATGGAGATTCCCCTTTCTGCATTGTAGTGTAAAATGGGGATTCCCCTTTCTTTATAGCAGTGTGGAATAGGGATTCCCCTTTCTGTAAAGTCGTGTGGAATGGGGATTCCTCTTTCTGTAAAGTCGTGTGGAATGGGGATTCCTCTTTCTGTATAGGAGTGTTGAATGGGGATTCCCCTTTCTGTTTAGTAGTGTGGAATGGGGATTCCCCTTTCTTTATAGGAGTGTTGAATGGGGATTCCCCTTTCTGTATAGTAGCGTGGAATGGGGATTCCCCTTTTTGTATAGTAGTGTTGAATGGGGATTCCCCTTTCTGTATAGCAGTGTGGAATGGGGATTCCCCTTTCTGTATAGTAGGGTGGAATGGAGATTCCCCTTTCTGCATTGTAGTGTAAAATGGGGATTCCCCTTTCTTTATAGCAGTGTGGAATGGGGATTCCCCTTTCTGTATAGGAGTGTGGAATGGGAATTCCCCTTTCTGTATAGTAGCGCTGAATGGGGATTCTCCTTTCTTTATAGCAGTGTGGAATGGGGATTCCCCTTTCTGTATAGGAGTGTTGAATGGGGATTCCCCTTTCTGTTTAGTAGTGTGGAATGGGGATTCCCCTTTCTGTAAAGTCGGGTCGAATGGGGATTCCCCTTTCTGTTTAGTAGTGTGAAACGGGGAATCCCCTTTCTGTATACTAGTGTGGAATGGGGATTCCCCTTGCTGTATAGTAGTGTGGCATTCTCCAGGCTCTAACTCATACGGATTCATCGTCGAACGTCAGGTTCGTTAGTCAGGTTAGACTGTGAATGCTGTTTGGGAAACAGTCGGTTTCCATTGGCACCGCCGGAAGCTACTGACATTTTGCCACATCTGCATGACCTGTTTGACCCATCTGCCTCATGGTCCTCAATCCTGGATCCGTTGAAGCTCGAGGCTGCTTCTCCATGTTCAGTCTGCCTCTGAGGATGGAGGGTTAGCAGATAGTGCTCGGCATGTTGGAGACCATCACTGGAGGACAGAATCATCAGCAGAATACTGAAGCTTCACCAATGTTTCCAATAGCTCAAACAATTGGACCAAAATTTGAATAATCCCAAAAACGTGTGATTTTTCTCTGAAAGAGTCGAAAAGTTGTATTCCCCTTCAACTTGCAAATCACCCGCAATAAATTCCCCTGCCTGACGATTTCTGGGGCGCCGGTTTTAATAAACCGACGAACGTGTCAACGGCGACTTCATATCCCGGCATTCTTCGAGCCCCAGAGATTCCCCAAGCGCTCGTGCCGTAGCAGTGGATTCTCCCCCCCCCCCCCTCCCACAAGTACTCCCACCCGATTAACACCCCCCTTCCCCATATACACGAGCCCGGGAGTTGTCATATCAATATTCACTCGGTCAAAAGATACTTCCCCTATGCATCATCCCTTATTATGGCGTGCATATGGGGGAAGCGATATGTGGGTATATATATGTGTGTATGTGTGTGTGTGTGTGACCGAAAAACACTGGCGACTCGCCAATGCTGTGGAAGAAATATATTCCCGATTTGGGGATAAAATATCCCCATTTTGGGGATAAGATATCCTCAACTTGGGGATAAAATGGCTCCAACTTGAGGATAACATATTCCCAACTTTGGGATGAAATATCCCCAACTTTGGGATGAAATATCCCCAACTTGGGGATGAAATATCTCCACCCTTGGGGCTAAGATATCCCCAACTTGAGCATAAAATACCCCCAACTTGGCCATAAAATTTCCCCCCACATTGGGATAAAATACCCCCAACTTGGGCATAAAAGTTTCCCCCACATTGGAATAAAATATTCCTGACTTGGGGATAAAATATCCCCAACTTGAGGATAAAATGTCTCCAACTTGAGGATAAAATCTCTCCAACTTGGGGATAATATATGCCCAATTTGGGGATAACCTGTTCCCAACTTTGGGATGAAATATCCCCAACTTGGGGATAAAATGTATCCAACTTGGGGATGAAATGTCTCCAACTTGGGGATAAAATGTCTCTAACCTTGGGATAATATATCCCCACTTTGGGGATAACATGTTCTCAACTTTGGGATGAAATATCCCCAACTTGGGGATCAAATATCCCCAACTTGGGGATACAATATCCCCAACTTGGGGATCAAATATCCTCAACTTGGGGATAAAATGTCTCCACTTTTGGGATAATATATATCCTCAACTTGGGGATAAAATACCCCCAACTTGGGCATAAAAGTTCCCCCCACATTGGGGTGAAATATCCCTAACTTGGGGATAAAATATCCCCAACTTGAGGATAAAATGTCTCCAACTTGGGGATAAAATGTCTCCAACCTTCGGATAATATATCCCCAATTTGGGGATAACATGTTCTCAACTTTAGGATACAATATCCCCAAATTGGAGATCTTTGATAAAATATTCCGAATTTGGGGATGAAATATGCCCAGTTTCGGGTTAAAATTTTTCGGGTTTGGGGATGTAAATATACCCAACTCGGGGATAATATATTTGAGGATATTTTTATCCCCCGATCCTCGATATTTTTTGATTTTGTAATATCCAAAAAATATGAATTTTCAAAATTTCCAAAAAATGTTTTTTCCAAAATTTTCAACTCTCTCGAAATTTCATTCACAATTTTTCAACATTTCATCCTGTATGTGGTCACGCGAAGTCGGAAAAGCCTGCGAAGAATGAGCGATAGGGGGAGAATAATGGAATGTGTGGGAGTGTGTAAAGTGAGATAAAGTCGAAGGCGATGTGTAGGAATATTTCCAAAATTTTTGACATTCCTCAATGGTTTCACATTTCTAAATGAAAATTTTTTTTTTTTCAAATATATTAAATTTTTTATTTTTTTGAATTGTAAATGCTTTCAAAAATTTCCGAAATTTTCAAAAACTTTCAAATTTTCAAAAAATTGTCCAAATTTTCAAAATTTGCAAAGTTTTCAAAAATTGTCAAAATTTTCAGGAATTGTTAAAATTTTCCAAAATTTTCAAAAATTTTCGAAAAGTCTCAAAATGGCAAAATTTGCAAATTTTCCAAGTTTCAAAATTTTTCCAATTGTGCAAAATTCTGACGACCATATTTCGACCCGGCCCGCACGGGGTGCGAAAACTCAGGAAAACCCTGAGAAGAATGGGGTGCTTTTGGGGGTGGGTGGTAGGGGGAGGGGGGGGGTGTGGGTGGGGGGTGATAATGGCGTGTGTGGGCGTGTGTAGAGCGAGATAAAGTCGAAGGTGATGCAGGAAATGATTGCGAATGGTGGTAACGCAGCTTCCCTGGACCATGCGCTTTGAATCTGCTCTAGAGTAGGGGCCACATCGAAATCGTGAAACTCGTCGGAGTCAACGAAGACGCTCGGGAGACACGCGGGAAGGCAGTTCGGGGCCAACAGGTGAGCCACAATATTCTCTAAAAAATTTTTTTTCCAAAATATTGCTCATCTCATAATTCAATTTTTCATCTCGAATTCAAATTCAAATTTGCTTTTCAATTTCATTTTATATATGACATATATGGTGTACATATTTTTTTTTTTTTTTATTATAATTGTGCACATTATATGTATAAATAGGTGTTATATGTTCGTATATATATATATTAGTTCCCATAGATATGGTTTATTTTGTCCACTATATATATTATATATTACATATTGCATATGAGAAGCGGAATGATCAAACAGTTCAATGCGATCGAGTCGTTTGCACCGTTTTTTGTGAATAACTCACGATATACGCGACATGGCGAATTTCTTATAACAATCTTTTTTGTAGAGAATTTAAAGGGCTATAAAAACTGTTATGACAAGTATTTCGATATCTGCCATAGATTATGAGAAATTTAAGAAAATGTTGGTGAAAAACTGAAGTGAGTGGAAGCCCTGGACTGACATTTTATTCACTGTATACATAAAACATAAAGTATATTATATTTATATATAATTTGTGGCATATTATATATGTTTTATATATAATATATAATACACAATGTGTCACTGAAAAATTCCGTTTTATCAGAGATGTTGTGTTTTCCAAATATTTGGAATTTACCATTTTTTTTTAATCTTGGAACTATTTTCGAACTATTTTTTGTAGAGAATTTAAGTGGCAGGGAAAAAAACTTTGGTGTAATTCTTTCGCACACACATAGGCACACAGCCACACACCCACACCCACTCATCCACTCACTCACCTGCCCAATCACCCACCCGCCCACCCACTCACCTACTCACCCACCCACCCACCCACCCACCCACTCACTCACTCACCCACTCACTTACCCACCCGCCCACTCACTCACCCACTCACCCCCTACACCCACCCACCCACTCATTCACTCACCCACCCACTCATTCACTCACCCACCCGCTCCCCCACTCCTACACCCACCCACCCACTCACCCACCCACCCACTCATTCACTCACCCACCCACCCACCCACTCATTCACGCACCCACCCACTCATCCACTCACTTACCCACCCACCCACTCACCCACTCACTCACCCACCCACTCACCCACCCACTCACTCAATCACCCACCCACTCATTCACTCACCCACCCTCACACCTACCCACTCACCCACCCTCACACCTACCCACTCACCCACTCACTCACTCACACACCCACCCACACACACACCCACACCCACACGTTCACACCAACTCACACCCACGCACGCGCGAAAATTTCATAAATTTCCCACATTTAATTTTCGCTCTAATTGTAATAACTCTCCTGACCAGGACCTAAATAATAAAAAAAAAAACTATTTCGACTGTTGTAATTTAGATCGCGGAGCTGCGATAATGCCGCGGAGCCGGATTAAGGCAACTGCTGAGGGCTACGCAGGACATCAGATTCCGCGGGACTAGCGCAACCGTCCAACATTGACTCCGGTAAGTCTTTTAACTTTTTCCACGGACTCTGTACTTGTACCTTTCGGATTTCGTGATTGTACCTTCTATAGAAAAACTGACAATTTGGAACTCCTGAATTTTTTTCCCTAAATATTATTTGATGATTAATTTCCGTTCACGAATTATTTATTGATTTTTTTTTTAATAGTTGAATATGTTTGGGATTTTCCAAATTTTTACACTTTTTGGTAACGCAGGTTTAATAATTTTTTTTTTATTTTTTTTTTCGAATTTACCGCCTCAGTGGTAGCGCAAGATCCTGTTGGTCGCCACCTTGCGTACGCGGCAAAACGGTGCGCGACCCACTATATTAGTGAAACTAACGATGGGACCACCAATATTTGGTCAGTTCCTCATACTAGGATAGCCCATGAGCTGTCATGATTTTTTTTGAATTTTTTGGAGCACTCTATAGCACTTTTCAAAGTGTTACATTGGTACCATCTCAGTGTCGAAGTGCGCGGATCAGCGCCTCCCTGCCATTTTCCCCGCATAACTCGGAAACCATCGAAGATGGATCAACCTTCATATAGACCTTTTTTATAGAATACACTGTGCTCTACAAAAAAGTTCCTACAAAGTTGTCGCTATCTCCTTCGGATTCAGAGTTATACCGGAAAATCGTAGAGATGTCCGAGTGCGCTCATCCGCGGTAACCACTCCACTCATGTGACCTTGAAAATATTTCCACTTTTTAGAAATTAAAATTTCCGGTTTTCAAATTTTTTCAAATTGCTGTAATTTTTTTCTTTTCACAGACTAAAATTTTCCCCTTCAATATTGAATTTTTATTGACTTTTCAAAAAATTTTGAATTATTAAACTTTCAAAAATCAAAAAAAAATTTAGTGTCCAAAATTTTTGGGATTTTTTTTTTTCATAAAAAAATTTTTTTTTCCATAAAAAAATTTTTTTTTTCAGTTTCAATTGTGCTCCTCGATTTTTCCCATGTGTCCACTACGTCCCACATTTTTTTTTTAGTGAACAGATTGAGTTCAGCTATTGAATAAAGTCTTTGAAGGAGCTTGGCGAGACAGAAAGTGGATGTCGATTAATTTCCGTTTTTCCCGTAAGTAATTTCCATGTGTCGGCCCCATGCCCAAGTATTCCGGTGTACATGTCCGCCCCCCCCCCTCCAACTAAAATTACTCTCGGCTGGGAGGTGCCCAGAAATGACAAGGTTAATGTTTAATAGAGTGATAGTTAACAAGGTTACAAAGCAATCTGCATAACCTGGCATAACCTGGCACTAGGAAGGCTACTTTACGCCTGCTCCCGTCGCTTACAGTCTGACGTACCTACCAGCAATTAACGGTGATAACGCAGTTAAGGGTGCTGAGGGCTAGTAACTGATAAGACAACTTTGTGCGGCTAATTTTTTTCCCCCGCGATTGGGACGAACTTTTCAGATTTTTCTAAGGTTCTCCAAAATAAAAAAAAAACCAAGTGATGGAAGTGACTAATGACACGTCTTGAATGGCTCCCGATAATATAGTCTCCGCACGTGTGTGTGTGTGTGTGTGTGTGTGTTCGGGTGTGGAGGGGGGGGGGTGTATGTGTGAGTTTGGATGAGTAGGTGGGTGGGGGGGGGGGGGGTGGATGAGTGGGTGGGTGGGGGGGGTGGATGGGTGGGGGGGGGGGGGGGTGGATGAGTGGGTGGGTGGGGGGGGGTGGATGGGTGGGTGGGTGGATGGGTGGGTGGGTGTCTGCACATATGTAATGTTAGAAGATATACATAACATATTTACTTCCTGTAAACAAGATGTGAATAATTATAAAATTGTACTTAACATATTGTGACGTGTCACTACTTTGGGACTACTTGATTACCACCTTGACGGCAGGCTTAGAGCTCCTTAAGAACTACTTGTTGGCTAATCGACCAATAGTTCAGAATTCTTGGCAGCTTTTGGGGCTAATTGACGGGTACTTGACGGCTACTTGACGGCTACTTGACAACATTTAACGGATAGTCCTTTAACCGACGAATCGTTGACGAATACTTGATGAATACTTGATGAATACTTGATGAATACTTGATGAATACTTGATGAATACTTGATGAATACTTGATGAATACTTGATGAATACTTGACGAATAGTTAACGAATAGTTAACGAATACTTGACGACTACTTGACGACTACTTGACGACTACTTGACGCATACTTAACGGCTACTTGACGCATACTTAACGGCTACTTGATGCATACTTGACGGATACCTGGCGGCTAGTTGACGCATACTTGACCGGTACTTGACTGCTACTAGACGGATACTTGACGAATAGTTAACGAATACTTGACGAATACCTGACGACTACTTGACGACTACTTGATGAATACTTGACGACTACTTGACGACTACTTGACGATTACTTGACGACTACTTTACGACTAGTTGATGCATACTTGACGGATCCTTGGCGGCTACTTGACGGCTACTTGACGCATACTTAACGGCTACTTGATGCATACTTGACGGATACCTGGCGGCTACTTGACGCATACTTAACCGGTACTTGACTGCTACTAGACGGATACTTGACGACTACTTAGTGACAACTTGACGGGTACTAGACGGCTACTTGACGAATACTTGACGAATACTTGGTGACTACTTGACGACTACTTGACCGACATTTGACAACTACTTGACGCATACTTAACGGTTACTTGATGCATACTTGACGGCTACTTGGTGCATACTTGACGAATAATTGACGTGTACTTGACGACTACTTGCCGGATACTTGACGGCTACTTGACGACTACTTGACGACTACTTGACAACGCTCTGATGACGGTCGATTACTTAACGAATACTTTACGACGTCATAACTATTAGACGTCTATCCTACAACCGTTGCTATCAATGAACGTTTGAAGTAGAACGGACCCCCCAACAATTAACAACGATAATATTATTGGCCTACCTCAGAGGTGGAAACTGATAAGACAATTTTGTATCTCAAAATTATTGCCAGTCTCAGTTGCTTTTTACGTCGAAAAAAATATTGCGGACTTCTGCACTCTATATTTTTTGCCGTCAATTGGGGCAATTGGAAGTGAGTGAATCAGTCGTTAATTAGTGGAAATTGATGAGTAATTAACAGAGGACGTGTCAATTCAGCCAAGTGATCAATTGTGACGGAAATTCAATTTTTGGAAAATGGGATTTTTAATTTTTCATTTTTAAGGATAAGAGGACTTTGGTGGTTTTTTGAGATTTTTAAATTGAGCCCGCGAAAAATGCGGAAGTGACGAAATAGTGCGCGGGAAAAATTGAAGAGGCAATTTGTGAGTTGGAAAAGTTCTTTCAAATTTTCAATTCTTCCTTTTTTTTTTCAATTTTTTTAGTTTCAAAATTTTGAAAATTTTCACCATTTTTTGGTACTCAAAATTTTCAAAATTTGGAAAATAATTTTTTTTTTGGAAATCTCAAAATTTTTCAAAAAAATTATTTGAATTTTTTTATGTTCCTGGGATTTTTGACACTTCAAATTTCTATTTTTTTTTTTCAAAAATCCAAGAGTAGAAACATTTCGGAAATTTCGGAAAAGATTTCCCTTTTTGTTAAAAAAAAAAAAAAAAAATTGCTTTATATTTTGCCTTTTAATTAAATAATATCTAATCGCCATTTAATTAATTCTAATCCCCATAAATCCGATAAACAAATTCTGACGTCTCCCACATGTCTAATCCGCCTACAGAGATAATCGCATCCATAAGTCTCATTAAGGATTCACGCGCCGTTAGCTATAGCCCGATTGATGGCGATCAATCTGGAGCAAAAATAGACCAATACTCCCGATTGATTGAGTAGCTTGAACATGTCCAGAAAAAATTTTTACCAATTTTTTTCGTCCGTTTTCTGAGGTCCTAACGCTCTTCTCAACCGATGTAACGTTTCGCGTCACGTTCTTCACTTCCACATTTTTCTGCAAAAAAGTTACAAAACCGAAACGAAAATTAGAATGGGGATACTTAGAGTATATAATATACACCACATTGTAGACAATTATTTTCACTTATGTATTAATTTTTTGCGAGTGCTCGAAAGTTAAAAACGTGACGCAAAACGTTACATGCGCTTTTTCAAGGAATTCTTATCACGGTATTCATGGGAGTCATTAGAGATTCCCATGGTATTTGCGATATTCGGATTGATGGCCATCAATTTAGGAACAAGAACTGAGTTCGTTGGTGGGTGGGCGGGGGGAGGGGGGGGGGAGTGGCTAGGAGGGGCCGGGGAAGAGCATTTTCCGCAGTGGATAACGTAATTGACGAAGTAACTCGTTTAGAGTGCAATATCGCGCGACAAAGTGGCGAGACGAGGTAGCAAAATGGATGGGGCATCTAGCCAGAGACCTAGGGGAGTACGTTTTAAGCACATTTATGACTAGTGATTTCAAAAACGTGATTCACTGTTTGAAATTAGTGATTCACGACTTCAAAAGCATGATTGGCAGTTGCAATTCCAGAATTAAGAATTTCAAAATTGTGATTCGGGGTTGGAAAATGGTGATTCGTGATTTTGCGGAATCACAAATCACGTTTTCTACAATTGTGGTCTCCATGACAATTTGCATGTCGTGATTTTTATGTAGCAACATCGATTGCTGAATCACTATTTCATAAAAACTGAATCACGATCTTAAAGATGTGATTAGTGATTTTAGAACTTGGACTCACGAATCTGAAGATGTGAGTCACGGGTGGCGATTTGCGATTTAGTGGGAAAACGTGAATCACAGTTGCTGATTGGTGATTCACAATTTCAAAAACGTGATTCACAGTTTTGTTTTGGTGATTCACAATTTCAAAAACGTGATTCACGATTTCGTAATGGTGATTCTCAATTTCAAAATTGTGATTCACTATTTCAAAAACGTGATTCACAATTCCAAAAAGGTGATTCACAATTTCAGAAACGTCATTCACAATTTCAAAAACGTGATTTACAAGTTGGAAAACGTGATTCACAACTTGGAAAACGTGATTCACAACTTCGAAAACGTGATTAACGATTTCAGAAACGTGATTCACAATTTCAGAAACGTGATTCACAATACCAAAAAACGTGATTTAGTTTCCAAATCGTGATTCACAATTTCAAAAATGTGAATCACAATTTTAGAAACGTGATTCACAATTTCAAAAACGTGATTCACAGTTTCAAAATTGTGATTCACAATTCCCGATGGTGATCCACAATTTACAAATTACGTTTCACAATTTGCAGAATCATAAGATGGCATAGGCAACTCAGGGAGTGCGTTTTAATCGCATTTTTCATGACTAGTGATAATGCAACACTGATTATAAATCCCATTTGACCGATAACGTGCATCTCGGACGCAAGAATTTTATCGAAAAAAAATCGAACTTTGACCCGCCAAAATATTTTCAAGTCAATGTGATTCCTTGGCTTATCAAAATTGAATTTCAGAAGAAATTCTCAAAATCGATCAAACATAAAATTTTTCATATTTTTTTTTCAAATTTTTCAAAAATTCTGTGAATTTTGGATTAAATTTTTTTTTCCTATTTTAGACGATTTTGGAAATTTCTGGGAATTTTTGGAAGGTTTTGGAAATATTTGGAAATTTTTTGAAATCTTTGGAAATTTTTCGGAAATTTTTCGGAAATTTTTGGAAATTTTTGGAAATTTTTCGGAAATTTTTGAAAAATTTTGGGAAATTTTTAAATTTTTTTGGAAATTATGAAATTCCGGAAATTTGAACAATTTTCAAAATTTCGTCCGAAAAATAGAATTTAACATGAAATTTTATTTTTCAACTGAAAATCACGTTAGGACACCTTTTGAGGGATCTTAAGATGATAATAGAGTTAACAAGCAGAAGGGCTTGAGCAAGTCGTCAGAATGGTCTCCAATTAGCCATATCGCTTCATCCTCCTGATCAGTCAACTCGTGGTGGGTGCTTCCTGCTGCGCCCCACATATAAACTTAAGTTCTGACACAACTTTCTCGGATGGTCCATTAGATGCTTCCCATTCAGCCGTCTTAACTTGCTTACGCACTTCTCGCTAAGACACAAGTGCAAGGTTGAAAGGAAGAAATTCTGGAAATCTGGATACTAAATCACTATTTCAGACTACTGAATCACAATTTTTTAAATCACTATTCACAAGATCCGAAATTTTGAATCAAAATTTCATGGTTGTGATTCATCAGTTAGCAAGTGTGATTCACAGTTTCAAATTCCCAAAATTTCGGAAAATTTCCAAAATTTCCGAAATTTTGGAAAATTTCCTGAATTTTCATAAATTTCCAATATTTCGGAAATTTTTAAAAATTTGGGAAACTCCCCAGATTTCCAAAGGTTTTGGACATTTCCAAAATTTTTGGGAAATTTCCAAATTTTTGGAAAATTTCCAAATTTTTGGGAAATTTCCAAATTTTTGGGAAATTTCCAAAGTTTTGGGAAATTTCCAAAGTTTTGGAAAATTTCCAAAGATTTTGGAAATTTCTTGAATTCCCGGAACTTTCCAAAATTTCCAACGATTTTGGAAACTTCCTGAATTTTCGGAAATTTACCAACTTTTCCAAAAATGTTGGAAATTTCTTGAATTTTCGGAACTTTCCAAAGGTTCCGGAAATTGTTAAAAATTTTGGCCAGAAATTCTGGAACATTGAAATAATCTTTTTCATTTCTTCAGCATTGGAGACAAGTGCATGGTCACGTTTCCCATAATTTCTCCTAGAATATGACGTCTGACACGATTCTTGTATTAGCTCGAGGGCTCCACAATCTTTTTTCATACTTTCATGGGGTTTTTCACGCTTACTGAGTTGAGGGATTCGAGATTTTCGGTCAAACGCCAGTACGTGACGGGCTTCTAAGATTTATCGCGTGTGAAAGAACGCTACGGGAATTACGCACACATACACACAGCAAAATAATAGAAACCTAAATCACTATTTCAAAATTGTGATTCATGATATCACGATGTATCACAATTGCAATATCGTAATCTCCAATCCCACAATCGAGAATCACAATTATTCAAATCTGTGAATCACTGTTCTCCAAATCACAAATCACTATTTACAGAATCTTTAAATCACCATTTCCGACATGATCGCTCAAGATTTTCAAAATCACAAATCACCATTTCCAGAATTGTAACTCAAAATTTCCAGCTGAATCACTATTCCCAAAATCACTAATCACTATTTTCTCAATCTTACATCATTACTTCCGACATCGTAAATCGACAGTGGCAGAATTGTTAACTGAAAACTATAAATTTTCGTGATCCTGAATCAAGATTTGCATCATCTGTGTGTGTATGTGTGGGTGGGGGGGGGCGGGGCGATTGGTTAGCTGTCGGTGGGCATGGGCGGGTCGGTGGGCGTGTGTGGATATGTGGGCGTGGACAGGCCGTGGGGCAGTGAGTATGGGCGTGGCCAGGTGGGCGGGCGGGTGGGGCGTGGCCAGGTGGGCATGGGCAGGTGAGTGGGCGTGGGCATATAAGAGGGCGTGGGTCAGTGAGTATGGGTGTGGCCAGGTGAGCGGGCGGGTGGGGCGTGGCCAGGTGGGCATGGGCAGGTGAGTGGGCGTGGGCATATAAGTGGGCGTGAACAGGCGGGTGGGCGTGGGTCAGTGAGTATGGGCGTGGCCAGGTGGGCGGGCGGGTCGGTTGGTGGATATGGGCGTAGCTAGGTGGGCAAGGGCGGGTCGGTGGACGTGGGCAGGTGAGTGGACGTGGGCATATGAGTGGGCGTGGGCATATGAGTGGGCGTGGGCATATGAGTGGGCGTGGGCATATGAGTGGGCGTGGGCATATGAGTGGGCGTGTACAGGCGGGTGGGCGTTTGTCAGTGAGTATGGGCGTGCGCGGGTGCGTATGGACGTGGCTAGGTGGGCGGGTGGGGCGTTGGGTATGGGCGTGGCCAGGTGGGCGGGCGGGTCGGTGGGTATGGGCGTGGGCAGATGGGTGGGCGTGAACGGGTGGGTCGGTGACTGTGGGCGTGTGTGATTCGGTGGGTGTGGGCGCGGACGAGTGGGCGGGTCTGTTTGTTGTTGCTTTACAAACGCTCAGAGACCAAAAAACAATAGTCAATAATTGTTATACCTCCCCTTCAAACACATTTTATGGTATATAACTTGATTGCCTAACTCCCCGTAGGAAATTCTATAGAATTTTTTTCCACATGTCTGGTTACGAGTGGGGTCAAATTTACCGCGGTGATAGGGATGATTGTGGCTACGTATTTTTGATAATGAGTGGCTCTAGTGGATGCCACTTGAGCTCCCCACCTGTCGATTGCAAATGCGGTAATGTCAATCGGATGAACCGAGGCCTCAGGTCAATTTGACTCCCCAGTCCTGGGTGAGATGGAATATAAAGTCTAAAATTGTTAACAGCAATTGGAAAATACAAAATGTGACCGAAAGTATCTCAGTGCTCAAAGAAATATTACGAAAGTATTCTGAAAAATAAAATTCCAAATGGGAATATTCTAAAAAAAAAATTCTAAGAAATTACGTACTGGTAAATTTGGCGGCAAATTTGAATTCATTTTCAAAATGTTTAGTAACTTCGCATTCTTTGATTTGCCAGGAGATGAGTGAAGTTAGTGGCGGGTGAAACTGGCGGGAAATTCAAATTCGTCTTTCGAATATTGAGTAACTTTCCATTTTTTAGTTGCCGTGAGATAAGTGAAGTTAGCTGCGGGTGAAATTGGCGGGAAATTCAAATTCGTGTTTTCCCTGCCACCTGAAGTTAGCCCCAAAATTGGCGGGAAATTCAAATTCGTCTTTTCCCTGCCACCTGAAGTTAGCTCCAAAATTGGCGGGAAATTCAAATCGATTTTTTTTGCAATTTCAAAAAGTATGTTAGAACCTGTTATTTCCGTTTTGAACAGTCATTAGATTTTTAATGAATCTACCAACTCGGGGGAATTTCATCTATTTGGACTTGCAGATGGATAATTACCTGGGTCCATTACTGGTATTTGTACATAAGCAGTGAATCATCCTGGATATAAAAAGCGGCGAAGGTGGGGGGGCGGGGGGGGGGGGGGAGAATCAATCAGCATTTTCTTGAGAGCAGTGTCCCTCGGGTGCTAGCATTATTCTCGTGAAACGAACCGCAAGGGGGTGAAGTATACTTGGAAGCTTCCTCATTCCTAGCGTCATCACGACGTTTACGCTGGGGCTTCTAAATCAGTGTCTCGTTCTAGTAATTATGGGAAAAGAATGACCAGATGCTAGGGTATTTGCCCAGGACTCAGCGGCTTGAGTGCCTCATACCACCAGATTATTCAACAACGGGTACCTACACCATTTTTCAAGATCTTTTATTTGCAGCTAATGATTTTTTTTTCAACTTGTTGAAAAATTAACTCGGTCCATAATTAATTTTTTGAAAATTAAATTGAATTTTTTTTCCGTTTTTGTTTTCACAATTTGGAGTTTTTTTTTTAATTCCTATTTTTTTTTTTTACCAAACAATTTTTTGGAAATTTGTAAAGGACAAAAATGTCAAAAATTTTAAACATTTTTTAAAATAGTGAAAAGTTTTGGGGAAAAATTTCCAGTTAATTTATTTTGGAAAAAAAAAATTGCAATTTGAAAAATTAGGAAAAATAAATGCGATCAAATTTCCCTCATTTTCTAAATTGCCTACTTTTTGCGCGCCAAAAATACCGGAAACCGATGAAAAGAGCGGGAAAAATCGAAAGCATTCAGTCATCGATTTTCCCCATTTTGTTTTTTTTTTTTTTATTTTCCAAGTCCCTTTCAATTCCTTATAGGTTGGCGATGAGGAAAATTGCTCGCAGCTCGCCTCGATGCCTTTCAATTCATTCGCATCTCCACTTGTACTCAACCCACCCCTCGTCCTCAGCATCCCAAGCACTTGGATACCCTCTCGCCCCCACCACTGAGAAGACAATTAAGTTCCGGGGGTGCTGGGGTGACACGTGCAGATGCACTGGGCTGTCCTTAGTCACGCAAAAATTTCGAAAATATCGCCCGACTTTATCTCGATATGTTTAGAATTTTTCCAAAATATAATCCTTCAAATTTATTTCACTCAAGAATTTCAAATAGATTTATAAAATTTCGAAAATCAAATTACGCGGGCCAGAATTATAACTTCCGGATGTCTGCATGTGTGTGTATACTTTCTTTCCAATCTCCCATTTTTCTCACCACAGAGCTCTCTAAGTGATTTCAATTGTTTATAACGCTCTAACGCCGAAACGGTTAAAGATACGAAAAAAGTCAAAGAACACAAAATATGTATTTTTTTATAAGGAACAACATTTATTCGACACATTTTTGCGCATCTATAATATTTCGTGAGATACAGCGTTATAAACAATTGAAATTGTTAATAGCAATAGAAAGCAGGAGACATATATGGAGGAAAAACTAATGAGCTCTAAGTTAGGGCAAGACGCTTCGATTGCATCATACAGGACCTTGATCGGATAATTTGTTCACGAGAAATCGTTCCGGGAAATTTTTGGTTACATACGTACATCGGCACACACACACACACACATACAGACATTTTGTTTTAAATAGTCTAGAAAGGTCAGAAATAGCATGAAACGTGGAGATCTCCTCCGAACTTGATTCTGCGTGACTATCTGGTATAAAATCTACCTCCATATTTTTCAAAATCTCACAAAATATTTTTTTGTATAGATTTCGTGGAGTTTGGGATTTGTTACAATGAGCCTGATTTTGTATTTTGAGGAAACCCTTCCACAGAGTTTACGTTATTATTCGCAATCGTTTCATGGAATGCACGGTTCAGTGACAAACTTGAAGCAGCTAGTGCCATACATTTTTTGCCCGCTTCGAAAATCTTGACGCACGTCGAAGGACGTATAGTTATATGCCAGATGCGTTCAGTGCCCATGTGCTTGAATCGTTCCGTTGTGGTCGCCATCGCAGTGTCAAGGACCGAGATTCGGCTTCGCCTCGATGCAATCGTGCTCGTCAGAAAAGTTTCTTTTCTTTTGGTCACTTCGTCCGATGAAGTACGATCTAATCGAGCGAGCCGAGGCTAGCAGCCCTAGCGGCGAAAAAGAGGACTTCCGCCGGCCCCCATGGAGTTTGCCAATGAATACTTTTCAAGTTAAGGGGTTACATGGGTTTCATCTGGGAAAAAACGGCCGATATTCAATCATTTTTTTTTATATAAAAAATGGAATATTCAGTTCAAAATCTGTATTGTCTTAGAGATACATGTTTGATGAAGGATTACTGAAATTTTTGAAAAAAAATATTAAAAACTCTGCCATGGCGAAGTTATTTCCGGCGAGCCCTCGGGAAAAAGGTGCATTCGCGTTGACAGCAGAACCCCTAGCAGAATCATCTCAAGTGAAAAGCAAAAAATCCGTGTTTAGTCAACAGTTGAAACTAGAACTTGGACGAGGGAAAACAAATAAAAGTGAAAATTGAATTTTTGGCAGAGGTTTTTATGAAAAAAATCGAAAAATGACTAAAATTGTGCCGCATTTTTTTTTTAATACAGTAGAGCTCCCTTAATTTTCCGCTTCCTTTATTTTCGCTGTACTCCCCTCACGACTTGTCTCCCCTCAAAAACCTTCTCCCACTCCCCGTGCTTTGTCTATCCTTGTTTTCGACGTCATGCGCTCCAGACTGCGCAGCGTCTCAATAGTGGGACCGAGCATTCATGAAACATAACCTATTGACTTTTGATACACAGTCCGTTTACTTCTGCTCTTATTTCCCCTTCCGCTCCCGACAACCCCCACCACGCCAACCAACCAGTGGGCAGAGTGGGGGGCTTCCTTAATTTTTTTCTCCACGAAATTGCTTCAAGGTCACCCCCCGAGCTCGGAAAATAAAGGGAACTCTACTGTAGTTGTAATTGAAAAAAAAAATCCTTCGTCCAAGTCCTTGTAAATAGTATCTCGAAGACCTCTGTAAAATTTCATCAAGATCGGTCGAGTAGTTCTCGAGAAATCTTGACAACCGACTTCGAAAACATAGTTTTGAGAAAAACGCGTTTAAAGTTTTGAGTGACAATAAAACAGGGAAAAAGCGCGCAACTTATTTATACTGTATCTCAAAAACTATTCCTCGGATCGACTTGAAATTTTATGACAATATTCTCAAGATATTGTAGAATTTTATGAGACAATGAAAAAAATCGGTTTTTTAAAACCGCGAAACCCATGTAACCCCTTAAGTAATCTTAGAAAGGCTCGATCGGTTAGGCGAAGGATTTCGAAGGTCCTGAGTTTAAATCTGCGCCGTTCCTATTACCACCTCCATCAACATAATTTATTTACAATACTTGCAAACACATATTTAGACTTTCCGAGTCGACTGGCGCTCACAAATAGCATAATAGAGGAAAGAATATATTTTCCTGTACGTGATAAGAAACTGTTCTATGAAATACGCTACGTTCGGTTGAGGTGGCCTGGATCAGTTAGGCGACGACTCCGTAATGTAATTCGTCATTTCGTACATCTGAATTTGAATCCAAGTCGCGCCTCCAAAACACGCAGTCATGAAATTTATTTATGAAAACTTCATTTACAAACACATCGCAGATTTCCATCGGTAATCAAGAAAGTAGTGAAAAAACAAAAAAAATTTTTTTAATTAAAAAAATAACAAGTGTTACAATATTTTTCAGGTACCGAAGATCGCCGAGTGACCAACCTGGGAAGATGGCAGGAATAGCATGGAGCAATTGGCTCCATCGTTGCCGAGAGTCGCGTCGGCTAGTCCTGGTTATAGTTGCCATAGCCCTTCTCCTCGATAATATGTTGCTCACAACCGTAGGTAAGTGGAAAAAATTTTTGAAAAACGAATTAAAACAAAAAATACGAATAATAATAATCAATGACCTCATATTTGAAAAAAAAAACAAATACAGTAGAGCTCCCTTAATTTTCCGCTTCCTTTATTGTCGCTGTACTCCCCTCACGACTTGTCGCCCCTCAAAAACCTTCTCCCACTCCCCGTACTTTCTCTATCCTTGTTTTCGACGTCATGCGCTCCAGACTGCGCAGCGTCTCAATAGTGGCACCGAGCATTCATGAAACATAACCTATTTACTTTTGATACATAGTCCGTTTACTTCTGCTCTTATTTCCCCTTCCGCTCCCGACAACCCCCACCACGCCAACCAACCAGTGGGCAGAGTGGGGGGCTTCCTTAATTTTGTTCTCCACGAAATTGCTTCAAGGTCACCCCCGAGCTCGGAAAATACAGGGAGCTCTACTATATAGCAATAAAAATATATAATATATATAATGATCATAATTGTAGTAATAATGACCAGACTAATTTTTCTAAATGAATAAGTCGAACATATTTCCGAAGATACACAATTGTTCAGCTTGATGCGCAATAGTTCGATATATTCCATACTGTCAACTCTTGTGAGCTCAAAGTCTCCATGAGGCGAGTTGAAGCGCCGCCGTATTGTTGCAGGAGCAATAAAGAAGACGTCAATGCGCATGCGCGGCGCGATAGTAAGGGCCAAGTGCTCGGTCCCTTAAGGCCTGTTATTCAAGAGAGCAGGAGGCAGGTTGTCACTTCTTGGCTATCGTTAATGAGTGTCTTAGTCATGAACTCTACGGCTCGCAAATACAATCAGTAAGCACCACAACGCTAAGTGCCGGCTAGAGTCGGCCGCACGCTGATACGCCCAAGGAAGACCACTCCTTCTTAAGAACGATATACATCCTGGCGGACGGATCGATTGCAGAATCGATTTGTGCAGTATGTCGATTAGTTTTCGAGTACAGTAGAGCTCCCTTTATTTTCCGAGCTCGGGGGGTGACCTTGAAGCAATTTCGTGGAGAAAAAAAATTAAGGAAGCCCCCCACTCTGCCCACTGGTTGGTTGGCGTGGTGGGGGTTGTCGGGAGCGGAAGGGGAAATAAGAGCAGAAGTAAACGGACTATGTATCAAAAGTAAATAGGTTATGTTTCATGAATGCTCGGTGCCACTATTGAGACGCTGCGCAGTCTGGAGCGCATGACGTCGAAAGCAAGGATAGACAAAGTACGGGGAGTGGGAGAAGGTTTTTGAGGGGCGACAAGTCGTGAGGGGAGTACAGCGAAAATAAAGGAAGCGGAAAATTAAGGGAGCTCTACTGTACAAGACAATTCTGATTTGAAATAATCGACCCAGGATCGACTAAGTACCGAGTCGACTAGAATTGAGGGTTTTGGCCAAATCAACTCTGGATCCACCTAACACCAAGTCAATTGTCAAAAAAAAAAATCTTTTGGTATTAGCCCTATTCTGAACTCGGAAAAGTAAAAGTCACTGTGGAAAAATGTTGTCCACTGGCCAATGCCCAGGCTGCCTTGGCTTCGCCTCGAGTGCAAACTCTGCGCGAGGGAAGATCCGCGAACAGCCTGGAAATCTACTATTTCAAGCGCTCCATCAGTCGGATTTTTATAAGGATTGCCTTCGGGTTTCAGCGCCGAAGCGCCGAACTGCATGCGTCGGCGATGGTGGGGAGAAAACCCGAAGGCAATTCTTATAAAAATCCGACTATACGTGCCCCCCGCACTTCTCTAGCGCCTTGTTTTGATATTGAAACGTAAACACAAGGGTCGGAAAGTCGTTATTCCGACCACCGAAAACAGTTTTGTATAATGAAGGCCGAGGTGTATGATTCCTCGAATTGCCTTAGTGCTGAGCAATTCAAGGAATCGGCTCTTGGAAATTAAATCGGCATCGGCGATTAACTCGAGTCAGTACATGATGGGTGGCTTGTATTTGTCTTC
The DNA here is from genome assembly GCA_026005395.1 of Asobara japonica. Lineage (NCBI taxonomy): Eukaryota > Metazoa > Arthropoda > Insecta > Hymenoptera > Braconidae > Asobara > Asobara japonica. The sequence continues at coordinate 89,675 of BQMI01000520.1, forward strand.
GGCAAATACCATTGACCAAGCAACAGTTGACACATCGGTCCTCATTCTTGCCATTAACTTTACATTGTTCCATATCAAGTAGATTTCACGTGTACACTCTTAGTAATTAAAATACAGCTAGTTAGAACTATCGAAAAGAGACTCATTATTTTATCTACTAGATAAAACAAAATAGATTTTCTTATTGTTTAGTGTTAAAGTAATGAACGAATAAACACTACAATACAGAGGATCATATATATCATCCGCATACTAGTGAGATAAAAATAATAAAAGTGCCCTCATAAGGTGACCAATTCAGCGTTAAGATGTTAAACATAAGCGCTTGAAGTAATAATGAAAAAGCTCTTTGGGCTGTCAATTCTGCGCGTAATTATTGCGTCTGGCATCAGCTGGGATCACAGCGATAAAGATTGCCACATTTAATTAGGTATCCTTTCTAGTAACTGAGAGCAAGAATAGAGAATAAAACCATGAGCAAAGAGGTCTGAGTTAAGTTGAGCTTGAAAATCCTTTCTCCCCATTGGCGAATAGTGGAGAAAGAGAGGGGAAGATTAAGGATTGTGTGGGAGGGGTGAGTTTAAAAAAATTTCCAAGCCCATTGTCTACTGTCTTTGACGATGACCGGGGTTCTACACTTGCCAGTCACACCGTGGAACCCCTCCCGCCCCACCGCCCGACCCCCTCCATTCGTGCTTCTCTAAAACGGTACGGGTCAAGTGGCCGCCGCCCGCGCACTTGTACTTCTCACGCAACTCCGAGATTTAGAGGTAGAACGGTGTATGTGTAGATTTTACAAATTTTAGATCCGGAAACTTGAAACTTTGCTCTCTGAAGAGCAAAACTATTGAAAGAAGGAAATTTGGAGGGAGAGTCAGTTCAAGGTGTTGATTGGTCAATGATGTAGGTGGGAGGAAATTTTGAGCGGTTTTGAGTTAGAGGAGATAAGTGGAGGAAACTTGTGGAACTGGCCCATTCTGCGATTTCAGGTATCGGGACAGTACAGTAGAGCTCCCTTTATTTTCCGAGCTCGGGGGGTGACCTTGAAGCAATTTCGTGGAGAAAAAAATTAAGGAAGCCCCCCACTCTGCCCACTGGTTGGTTGGCGTGGTGGGGGTTGTCGGGAGCGGAAGGGGAAATAAGAGCAGAAGTAAACGGACTATGTATCAAAAGTAAATAGGTTATGTTTCATGAATGCTCGGTCCCACTATTGAGACGCTGCGCAGTCTGGAGCGCATGACGTCGAAAACAAGGATGGACAAAGTACGGGGAGTGGGAGAAGGTTTTTGAGGGGCGACAAGTCGTGAGGGGAGTACAGCGACAATAAAGGAAGCGGAAAATTAAGGGAGCTCTACTGTACATGTATATTTTCCCTTTAAAAAAAAATTACCTGTTACTACACAGTACATATATATATCGCAGTCTACTTATACTGATACGTCTCGTATGTCAGTCTATATAGATAATGAAATATATGCTAGAAGTGTGGTAAATGAGGGAGACGGATATGCATTACTCATCAGGTACTTATCAGTCGACAATCACAACCGTCAATACATGAATAAAGCACTAAATCAATAAATAAATAAAACAAGGATAAGGATGCGTGACAGGTAGAAATGTGAGGCGGAAAAAATGAGAAATCGAGTTTTTGTACGTGAAAACGAGAGTTTTTGTACCTACCCTCCCCCCCTCCCCCACCTTTGCAGCGAGTTCGGTGCGAGAGTGGGGGCAGCCGCCGTGCGCGAGAGGGGTAAAAGCGTCATTTAAGGATTATATCGTTATAAAGAACGTACAAATTCTAATTTTGGAGAAACTAATTCGAGAATTTGTTCTCAGTGAAGCTTACGAAGGAAATTAATTTAAGAATTTCGGAATTCATCAGTATATATAGGCTTCTTTTTAACCCTTTCCAAGTTTTTCAATAATTTTTTTTAGTGTTTTTTTTTCGTTTTCTTTTCAATTTTCGTAGACTCTTCCTTTCCAAGATAACTTGGAAATTTCACTCCTAAGTAAACATATAGAGGGAAAATCAAACGTTACAGTCCCTTGTCCCCATGCAGAGACACTCGTAAATTTCATTTCCTTCAGGGGATTCAGGAGAATTGCCAATCGCATTACGATAGACTATACGCAAGTATATACTCTACATGGCTATATACCTTCAATCAGTACTGCTGAGGAAAAATTGATGGGGATTGATACGGGGATTTGTTGGGCACATTGCGCTACAATATCCTACATGAGTCATTTCTTTTTTTTTTTATTGTCTGGAAAATCCTAGGGACATAATTTAATTCTATTCGACAATTTTTCTACATTGAATATCAGTTCCTAAATTTCTTTTGAGATCTAAAAATATTTAGAATTTTTTCTACACCTTCAAATTTTTTTTTTTAATTATTGAAGGTCGAAATTTTTGACCTTTTATCTTTTCTTTTTCATTTTCCCAATGCTGATATATTTTTTTTTTTTATTTCGCAATTGTCTCTCCAAATTTTTGCAATTAAAAAATGAAATCATTTTGTTCAAGATTTATATTTTTTATGATAAAATAAAATAATTGAATGAATAAATAAATTAATTGAATGTGAAAATAAATTCGATACACTCGTAAATTAAATCCACAAATAATTTAAATAAATAAATAAATTGAATAAATAAAATCAGTCAGTGCTATCTGCTGCCTAACGACGATCTTTAATTCAATAGCTATTAATTTAGTTGAAGGGGCGAGGAGGAAAAAAAATATATAGGCAAACGGGTGTCACTGTACCAATCCAGATAAGTGGTCATGCATTTATGGAGCTGGTCCAGATGGTCCAAATGGTGGCCACTTTTCACGCGCATTCTCAAGGTCGTTAAATCACGAGGGTGGAAAATGGAGAAAATTCTGTGGAATCCTGGAAAATATAGGAAAATAAAAATTGCCCAGAGAAGATGTACAATTGAAAATTTTATGGTTTCACATATTTTCGAATTCTTCGTCGATATATTTTTTGTTTCACTATCGCGCATCGATGAGTTGTCGATCAATCATAAATCGAGGGTCACTTTCACAGTATAACATGAATTTTTTTTGTTATCAATGTGTGTAGAGGTGTAAGAGCGCTTGATTGATTGATCGTTTGATTGATTGATTGATTTATTGATTGCACGATTGATCGATTGATTTATTGATTGCACGATTGATCGATTGATTGATTGATCGATGTATTTATTGATTGACCGATTGTTTGATCAATTTATTGATCAATTGATCAATTGATTGATCGATTGATCAATTGATTGATCGATTGATCAATTGATTGATCAATTGATTGATCGATTGATCAATTGATTGATCGATGGATTTATTGATTGACCGATTGATTGATTGATCGATGTATTTATTGATTGACCGATTGATCAATTGATTGATCAATTGATTGATCAATTGATTGATCGATTGATCAATTGATTGATCGTTTGATTGATCGATGGGTTTATTGATTGACCGATTGATTGGTCGATTGATTGATCAATTGATTGATGAATTGATTGATCAATGGATTGATCAATTGATTGACCGATTGATTGATCGATTGATTGATTGATCGATTGTTGTATTTACTATAGATTGTGTTGTACAAAACAATCTGACCAATGTCAACAACGAAAGATAAAAATAAAGTATAAAATAATGAGTCAAAACACTCAGTGAGTAGCAGCACACAGCCAATGTTTAACAGACAAGACCAATCATCTAGGTAAAGATAGCGGCATGCGGAAATTATACAGGTATAATACAGAAAAGAATGAATATATGGCGGAGTAAAAATAACGGAAAGTACATAATTAAAATAAAAGCACAGAGTAAAAATAACGATAAAGATAAAGGAAGAGAGAGAGAGAGAGAGAGAGAGTGGATATGTTTGTGTGTACATTTCTACAAGTTGTGGTGATGACCGGAAGCGGAACCCTACACTTCATTACTCTCAATCTCATCTTTATTCTGTCCACAGTACCAATTATCCCAGGATTTCTTTACGATATAAATCACCCTGAGGAAACAGCTGAACCACTTCAAGGTCAAACACTTGGACCACCAGTTCTATCATCACCAAGCACACCAACAGCACCAGGCAAATGCACCTGTCCGGTGAACGATACAAGCAAGGATCTCCAGTTTCTGGTCAACACTTCCAATGCCGCATTTACTGCACTTGGTAATTAGTAAATTTTCTGAATGATGTCCCGCAGGTTCAGGTCCACCAGAAAATCATTTTTCTTTCTGTTCAATTTCGATCCAATTGAAGTACGAAAGGGGAGAAAGCATTTCTGATCGGCTAACGAACCGTGTAACGAAATGTGAAACGTGTAACGAAATGGGAAACGTGTAACGAAATGTGAAACGCGTAACGAAATGTGAAACGCGTAACGAAATGTGAAACGCGTAACGAAATGTGAAACGTGTAACGAAATGTGAAACGCGTAACGAAATGTGAAACGTTTCACGTTTCGTTACATCCGGACACCTGCATACTGCTGAACTTCCTGGAGCCTTTTCCGACTTTCTGACAAGTTCCGGAAGCCGAAATCCTTCCACCTGCTGTTAGTTGAAGGAAACGCCAGCCAGAGCCTTTCCCAAAGGTCCTCCTCCATCCGCTAAACCTCTTGGTTGATGGTCAATGTCCTTTCAATCCAAGCTTCCTTAGATGCAGGCAAAAACCTAATGGTTATGCTGTTTTGCTACATGTAAGACTAAATTGACTGTTATGACACCAAGGTACCACACCACCGACCTTCAACATGTCATCCACGCTGGATCCCAAGCAGGAGAAGAAGCATCGTGAACTGCTGGAGGAGACTGTCGCTGTTGGTATGATGTTTGCGTCCAAAGCATTTGTTCAGTTGTTGACCAATCCCATTGTTGGCCCTCTCACACACAAGTATGTGTTAATATTATGAAAGACACCTAATGAAATCTCCCCAAGAGTCTTCTAACTTTTCAAAATTCCTTCCCCAGGATCGGCTACAGCATCCCCATGTTCACTGGATTCATCATCATGTTTCTTTCGACATTGATCTTCGCATTTGGTAGAAGCTATAGTATACTGTTCCTGGCGAGAGCCCTGCAAGGAATAGGCTCCTCCTGTTCTAGTGTTTCTGGTAAGCTAAGGGCATGATTGTGAGTTCGAAATTACGGAACCCAGGTGGGAATTGACCATGCGATGAAGCTTGATCAAAGCTTGGACGAGGCTTGAGTAAGCTTCGCCAAAGCTGTGGTTTGAAGCCTCGGTCAATCTGTGCAGAACATGCGAATGTAACACCAATCCCGGCTTAGAGAATAAGCTTCGTCCTAGCTTGGTTACGTAGGTTAATACAAGCTTCGAACTTCATCTTCATTCAAGCTTCGGACTGTATCTTGGTACAAGCCTCGAAATTCAGTTTCGTCCAAGTTCCGAAGTTTCTCGTGGTCGAAGCATCGAAATTAATCTTGGTCCAAGCTACAAAATTTATCTTGGTTCAAACTTGGAAGATAGGAAGATTGAGGTTGGACCAAGCTTAGTTGAACATTCGTTTCCAAGCTTGGGTTTAGGTGGTGCAGCAATCCTGGATTTATATATGAATCCAATATTAAGCAGAGTTTCGCTGAAGCCGGTAAATCGAAACTAGGAAAAATATGCTTCAATCCAGCTTAGTTCAACCTCAGTTGAGAAGCTTGGATTTAGATGGTATGAGCAATCCGGGATTCATGCTTGTTGAAGCTAAGATTCAAAGCTAGCAAAGCTGAGCTCGGACCAAGCTTAGCACAACATGGTTTCGGAAGCTTGGGTTTGGATGATTCTAGTAAGCTTGGATGTATGTATGTATCCAATACTGGACGTAGATTGGATTCTGCCTGTGGACCAATGCTAGGGACGCTAAGATTGAGCCAAGCTTGGCACAAGCTGGGCCAACAAAGCTTGGATATCTTTGATATAACTAAGCTTGGTTTGATCTAGGCTTATACATGGGATGAAGCTATGTCGAATCTATCAAATCCAAGCTTCGGCATCGAAGATCGGACCAAGATTGATGTCGTCGTTCAAGCTTCGAATTCCCCACCTGGGGATAGTATTCCTTTATCACGCGACGTCGCAATGTGAATTAAGCACCATACACTGCTTGCGATCTTCTAGGAATGGGAATGTTAGCTGAAAGATACCAAGACGACAAGGAGCGTGGCAATGCCATGGGCATCGCACTTGGAGGATTGGCATTGGGTGTCTTGATAGGTCCGCCCTTTGGAGGTGTCATGTATGAATTTGTTGGAAAATCTGCACCTTTTCTTGTACTGTCGGCACTGGCCCTCGGTGATGGACGTAAGTATTAAGTAGGTCCTTGAGGGCAAGCAACCTTAAGGATGTGCTCCTTGGCCTTCACTTTCTAATGCCCTGTTATTCCTTCAGTACTTCAACTGCTGATGCTCCAACCTTCAGTCGTCTACACGGAAGCTCCACCACCGTCCTTGAAGGCACTTGTTACGGATCCTTATATCATCATAGCTGCAGGTGAGTTGGTGACGCTAAAGCATTTAACCTCGCATTTAACAATTGACGTCTCCAAAGTATTTAACGTCACCAGCAATTGCAACCATCCTTGATCTCCAAACATCTTCTAGGTGCTATTACCTTTGCCAATATGGGAATAGCTATGTTGGAGCCAAGTCTGCCCATCTGGATGATGGACACTATGAATGCCAAAAGATGGGAGCAGGGTGCTACGTTTTTACCTGCCAGCATCAGCTACTTGATTGGTACCAATCTGTTTGGTCCTCTAGGCCATCGAATGGGAAGGTGAGTAGCATTCCTCTCTTATGTTGGTGCAAAGCGGTCTTTGCCACCTTCTCCAAATCCCAATACCTTCGTCCGGGGGAAACTGACCGAGAAGACGGTGAAACCCATTTTGCCCCATCCTCCCTGACCCCGGTCAGCTAATTATGGGAACGTTTCCAGATGGCTTGCTGCGTTGATAGGTCTCATAGTCATTGGTTTCTGCTTAATGTGTGTAAGTATACAATGTGATCCACGGTAGCTCCGAAGAACCTGCAGGAGCAGAAGTGCCGGAGCACTTCGAACCATCGAGGCAAGCTTGAGTGAAATAAAATTGTGGTTTTCAGATACCTTTAGCCACTCACATAGACCATCTGATCATCCCCAATGCAGGATTGGGCTTTGCCATTGGCATGGTTGATAGCTCCATGATGCCGGAGTTGGGTTACCTAGTGGACATACGACATTCAGCAGTTTACGGCAGTGTTTATGCCATTGGAGATGTCGCATTTTGCCTCGGTTTTGCCATTGGTAAGAGGTAGTGATTTATGTTGTTCTGTCGCCAAGTTTGGTATGTTGTTATCTAAGATGATGGAGTCAGGATGGGACAGGGAACAGGATTTTTGACCTGTACAGAGGACACCATCAGTTCCTCCAGTATGAGAATGTTGAATAACTTTTGAAAGAACCATAGATTGCAAGTGAAGTATTTGTGTTTAGTTCAATCCTTTACAATTTCTGTGGACGACTTGTTAAAAACAACATCGATTAAATGACGACGTTTATTGACCACCGCAAACTGTGCTCTTTTTCGGGCATTCTCCATCACTTCTTCGAGCATCTCGGTCGGTATGGCAGCGACTTCGTCACGCATATTGGCCTCGAGCTCGTCAATGGTTTTCGGCTTGCTGACGTAAACTTTACTCTTTAAATAGCCCCACAAAAAGAAGTGCGGTGGGGTTAGATCGGGGGATCTTGGTGGCCACTCAATATCACCTCTTTTCGATATCACACGTCTAGGGAATTTTTGTTGCAACAACCGCATTGTTTGGGTTGCTGTGTGGCATGGCGCGCCGTCTTGTTGAAACCAGAAGTCAGTCAGACCTTATTCACGCATTTTCGGACACACAAAATGTGCCAACATCCACCGATATCGTTTACCATCGAATTTTCAATGTACATAGTCACTATATCGGCGCGTTCTTTCGGTGTGAAGCGCTCCATGATTTAAATTGTACTGGTTTGAAGTTTCCAAGAACTTGTCTAAGAGAGCAAATCGGTTGACAACCGACGAAGTTATTCAATGTTTACATACCGGAGGAACAGGTGGCGCACCCTGTACTCCAAACACATCAACTAGATCAATCTCATCCCTCATTACATTATCAATTTCAGGTCCTGCATTGAGCGGTACCCTAGTCAACTCAATTGGATTCGAGTGGATGTTATTCGGCATTGCGATCCTTTGCTTTTTGTATGCTCCACTCATGTACTGCCTCAAGGCACCACCGACTAAGGAAGAAAAGAAGGTTTTCGTCATCAGTAATTGCATGTAAATAAAATTTAAATAACAAAGTACTATTGGTCTGACTGTTTTCTTCTTTTAGTCACTCATCATCGGGGAAAAGTCATCGGTGAGGTACGTTACTTACTCCAACGAAGAGGAAGAACCATAGATATCTAATTTTTCTTTTTCCATCAACTCCTGTCGAACATAGAAAGTCATTAGCCATTAGTTATATGCATATGGGGGGGGAGGGGATTGGTGATCAAAGCTTGCTTACCAATTGCGAATGGTTGCTGACCATCCAACCATCCTGTGTCGAGGCCGAGGTTGAGTCCCAGGTTAGGTTTGATGGTTAGGAAGATTGGTTTGTGTTGAGGAATGCTCACTTCCGGATGCCTCGGGAATCTTCGGCACAAGATGGCGCTCCGATCTGGTCCGGACCAATCAGCGTTGGTTGGCAGCCTCGGGCTTCCCCCTTCCGTGTCTGCAGTCCAAGTTCCCTAAGCGCTTGTGCACATCGCTGCATATCTTCATGAGGTCCGCATGATGTATTTGGCGGGAAAATTCGAAATTGAAAATGCACCAACTGCAACCAACATCGCGAACGCTTACGGAAGTTGGAGCGCATTCCAAGTTTTTGATTCTTCGTGTCTAGGGATATACAACTTAACGACTTCCGGTGATTAGGTCATGTGTAATGGAGTTATGGATTATTATATTATAGTGGTTTTTTTTTGTTCGGACAATGTGCATGATGCATGTTCGTGGGCTATGTGTACCGTATGTAAGATAAGGATATTTAGGATAGTCTAGAGGTTATGTGACAACACGCGGGATAGGTGACTTTATCGTTTTGTGGAGTGAGAGTGAGAAGGGGAGTGGTGCGTGTTAAGGTTTGGCAACTTTTGAAGACTTTTTGGATACTTTGAAGGAAATTTGTAGGTTTTTTTTTGGAATTTTTTTTTGAGATTTCTTTGATAGCCATTTTTGAGACTTCCGCAGAAAGAAGTTTCAATTTCTAAAATTTTCAATTTTTCAAAATTTTCAATTTTTCAAAATTTTCAATTTTTCAAAATTTTCAATTTTTCAAAATTTTCAATTTTTCAAAATTTTCAATTTTTCAAAATTTTCAATTTTTCAAAATTTTCAATTTTTCAAAATTTTCAATTTTTCAAAATTTTCAATTTCTCAAAATTTTCAATTTTTCAAAATTTTCAATTTTTCAAAATTTTCAATTTTTCAACATTTTTAATTTTCAAAATTTTCAAAATTTTCAAAATTTTCGAATTTTCAAAATTTTCAATTTTCAAAATTTTCAATTTTCAAAATTTTCAATTTTCAAAATTTTCAATTTTCAAAATTTTCCATTTTCAAAATTTTCAATTTTCAAAATTTTCAATTTTCAAAATTTTCCATTTTCAAAATTTTCAATTTTCAAAATTTTCAATTTTCAAAATTTTCAATTTTCAAAATTTTCAATTTTCAAAATTTTCAATTTTCAAAATTTTCAATTTTCAAAATTTTCAATTTTCAAAATTTTCAATTTTCAAAATTTTCAATTTTCAAAATTTTCAATTTTCAAAATTTTCAATTTTCAAAATTTTCAATTTTCAAAATTTTCAATTTTCAAAATTTTCAATTTTCAAAATTTTCAATTTTCAAAATTTTCAATTTTCAAAATTTTCAATTTTCAAAATTTTCAATTTTCAAAATTTTCAATTTTCAAAATTTTCAATTTTCAAAATTTTCAATTTTCAAAATTTTCAATTCTCAAAATTTTCAATTTTCAAAATTTCAATTTTCAAAATTTTCAATTTTCAAAATTTTCAATTTTCAAAATTTTCAATGTTCAAAATTTTCAATTTTCAAAATTTCCCATTTCCAAAATTTTCCATTTTCAAAATTTTCAATTTTCAAAATTCTCAATTTTCAGAATTTTCAATTCTCCAAATTTTCAATTTCAAATTCCTAAAAAACAAATTAAGATGTACCACTTCCCGCCAAAAAAACCGTTCATATAAACCCAAACCCTTGAAACCGCCGCAAAAGTAAGAAGTGATACCCAAGAAGATCGTCATGCGCCAGAAACCAGAAAGATAAGCATGGTCATCAAACCGGATATCGATTGCCATTGTACTTCCGGGTCATAAAATTCCCGCCAAAATTCAAATAATTCAAATCCTCAGAACCGCCTGTCGGGGATTCCATGAATGGCTGCAGGGAAACCGCAAGTATAAGTCAGGTCCAATGAAGAGTTCAAAATCCCAAAATCACTAATTGCTCCCTAAAAAATCGGGGAAATGTGCCCCGCGTCAATTTTATGTCCCAAAGTGACAACCTTTTGAAAGTACCGAAAGAGCGAAAGAGTTCCCCACCCGAGCGACCCCTCGAAATACTGAAAAGACGATATTACAAGGTTCGAGACATTCGTCATAATGTTCACGAAGAGTTACGGGCGGAAGTGATGCGAATGTTCCCCGAAAAACTGATTGACGAAAAAAAAAAAAAAAAAAAAAAAAAAAATCTACAAAATTATAAACTTTTAAAGCCAGTATCGATCGATGTTTTCTTGTAAAGGAATTTCGCTTTCGCATTGCAAGCTCTATTGCCAAAAATTTTGATGTTGAAAAACTAAGGTTATGTCCACTAATTCCAAAACTAATCGTTACTGTCGTGTATTTATTGCAAACCATGTATACTACATAAAACGTTCAGATCTTAGCTACCGATCCTAAAAAACTTGATTGCTTAAATTAATTTCCACAGGCCAAATGAGAGATATGAAATCGCGAGGTGGGAGGATCATTGTCGTTGGATGATACACGATGCCATTGTACGATTACCGAATAACGTAGTAGTTTAGCTAGTCAAGTATAAGCATTTCCGGTAGGGGAATACCAGGCCTCTTCTCACTTGAATTGGCCCTAGACCTGTAGGTTAGAATAGAATAGTATACAATGAAGCATTGGGTTCCACAGAGGACACTACCTAGATTAATTATCATAGATTAATGAGGAAGGGATCAGTTTTTCGAGAAACATTCATATATTTATTCAGTTGCTAAAGCAACTACTCCTAATACGATAGCGAGTCAATTTAAATCAAGGTGATTAACCTAAAATTGAATATGACGACATATTGACGAATGTCTCCCAATATCGTGAAGAGATTGATGAGGAATGTGGATTGATAATTGACGATGATGCAGAGAAGTGGAACTTCATAGTTGCATTCTAAATTTTTTCAAATTATAGATGCGCATCGGTTTGTGCGCATGCGCAAGGGGCATTGCGTGGCGAGAGGCTTGATGATATTCAATAAACATAATTCTGGCTATGGATGCAATCTACATTTTGATTCTGAGTAGGTAAAATTTCGTAATACACGAATTGTTGTCACTTGGTCTTCCCCACTTACCCACAATGATTTGTGATTACCTTTTTATCTTCAATATATTTTTAGATATTCATCAAGCTAAAGCGCACTATGAACCTAAGTCAAAACAAAATGGCGCATGCGCGTTAGCTTATGCGCATGCGCGTAAGCTTCTGCGCATGTGCGCTAGCTTCTGCGCATGTGCGCTAGCTTCTGCGCATGCGCGCGGATCCATTAAGCGTTTTTTGTAGTCACATCAGAAGTCTCACTTCACAATTATAATAAAAAATTTTTTTTTTTTTAAAGGAGTGAATGGTCTAGTCAGCAGAATTCCAAAATTTTTTTACTTTTCAATCAACAGTTGTACAAATCCCGTGCTTCGGTACTTAGCTAATAAATGCGTAAAAAATATATATAATAATAATAATCGGTGTAGTCATTGCCGAGGCTCATTAGAATTGCCGATGCAATCAGAGAATTTATATTAAATAGGAAATGGGCTTTTACGACAAATTGGGCTTACCGACATATCGATTATATTGGCCATACAACGAACATTTGAATTTTCGAATATTGTCATTAGGGTTAAAGGGGCAATTAAGGGTATGGAAAGAATTATTTGCGAGATGGGGGATGCGGATTAATCATCCAAATATTAAACTCGGGCTGCTATTGTGAACAGACAATAAGCAAATGAATCTAAAAGGATAGGGTTAATGAGTTATGGGTAATTGTTTGTGATTTGTTAAATTAACAATGTAAATTATTGGCTTTGAGTGACAATTTATTATATTGACACTCAGTTTTATTTCCGTGTCTCTCTTCTCGTAATCTCTTAAGTAGATTGATTAATTATGTATATTTGAGTTGAGAGGCCGGGCGAATAAAAGCCGTCGATGCGAGAAAACCCTATTTCTCCATCAAATGACATTGAAAAATTATGAAAAAATTACCCAGGCATGGTTCAGTTTAGAAGAACGGAATGGAATTTTCTGAGATTAATTTGGAGATAATTAAGCGATGAAAAAAAAATTTGAAGTTGCGAAGTGAGGGAAATGGGTGCCGCCATGTTGTGGAAAAAGGCGGGAAGGAGCAATCCAAGATGGCGGAGCCCGGCTCCATCAACCACCTCGCATATTGACTTATTTTTCTTCAATTGAGTTTTCTTCCAATCTACTTGCAATTTCTTTTATTATATAACGGTGAAGGGAACTATTTTCTTGAAATTTTTTTTTTCTATAGTTCGATATGGTTTTTTCTCACGGCCTCTTAATTTGCGCAGACAAGCCAAGGATATGGAAAATTTCTAACCTAAATTATAGCTATGTAGATTAATATTGAGCTGGTGTATGGGTCCGATACTAATGACTGCAGGAGGCAGGGGAACTGATGAAAATCATTGGAATATCATCGAAATTTCAGTTTTCGTATGGAAAATTTAAATAGTGGTGTAGGAAAATATTGTCTAGATGGCTTGGAAATTGGGGTTATTGGAATGAAATAGTGCAGCTTATGTGTAAATTGCATTTTATGTGTATCATAATGTAACAATTGATCTAATAAACAAATACTCGACGTTATTGAGGATTTTATTGAATACTTTCAGCCCAATTTGTTATATTAAACCTTTTTCTCCCATATAATAATTTTTTATATAAAAAATTGTCAAATAATTTCTGGAATTTTAATTAAAAAATCTCTACATAAAATTGCAAAAATTAATTGCCATTAATTAGTTTTACTATTTTCATCCATGAAACATTTTCAAAAATTGTAAAATTGTAATATACAAATATTAATAATAAAAAAAAGATAAAAAATTGTTTAAAAAAAAAATTACTATTTTTTTTCAAATAATCAATTTTTTTTTTTATAATTCCAATGTTGCAAATTTTTTTGAAATTTGTTCTTGCAGTTCAGCCAATGTTGATAGGGTTGTCTTCAAGCTCTCATCGCGTTCATCTGGAGACGGTAATTGCAAAGATAATTAATTGCAAATTATGGATAATTTAGTTTCTTGGGGTAATTTACCTATGCCAGGAGGAAGAGTAACGTCGATGGGTTTGTCACTGGTGGAAAAATCCTGAGAGCTCATCTGCTTGATGCGATCATTGGTTTTATCAAGGATAGACATGTTCAGCTTAATTTGTTCGGATAGCGCTGATAGTTTAATCTGGAATAGAAAATTTGGGGTTTTTTAGGGTACATACAAACACACGAACACACACAGACACACAGGCACGAAAATTCTGAAAAAATTAGGGAGAATGGGGAATGATCTCCTCTAACAGCCCCGAAACTTTCATCAGTTTCTGGTCACTGATCGGTCCATGCGAGTGAGGAGAGCGCAAAGGGATATTTACATCGATCTCAGTTTTCGGAGGCACACCGGTCACATCCTCCAGGTCCTGGAGGTTCTTCAGGAACGCGAAGGGCTCAGTTGGTTGTTCACTCGCGCGATTCACTGCTCCCAGCAAGTCTTCGTAAGAATATTTTTCAACGTCAAATAACACCTTGGGACCTCCTCTCTTAATCGGCTCCAACTTTTTCCGCTTCATAGTCGAAGATTTTGGGAGTGGTGAAATGTTAGGGGGCTTCCTACTCATGGCGGGGTTTGATCGATAACAAACTTTGGGTAACCCAGGAAACATCACAGGAGCCAATGGAATTTTCCCACTTATGGGTACTCAATATTTTCCTGAATGAAGAACTTTGAAATTTTTTTTGAAAATTTGTAAAATTGAAAAAATGTTGAGGAAAACAATTTGCTGGCTCTTTTAAGAGATTTGTGATTTTTTGAAAATTTAGAAGTACATACGAAAATTCAATAACAAGTTGAATCTAAAACTTGAAAATTTTCCAAAATTTCAGTAATTCGAAAAATTTGAAAAATTTGAAAAATTCCAAAAATTTCAGAAATTTGAAAAATTTGAAAAATTTGAAAAATTCCAAAAATTTCAGAAATTTTAAAAATTTGAAATAATTGAAAAATTTGAAAAATTTGAAAAATTTGAAAAATTTGAAAAATTTGAAAAATTTGACAAATTTGACAAATTTGACAAATTTGAAAAATTTGAAAAAAAATTTGAAAAATTTGAAGAATTTGAAAAAATTGAAAAATTTGAAAAATTTGACAAATTTGACAAATTTGAACAATTTGAACAATTTGGAAAATTTGAAAAATTTGGAAAACTTCAAAAATCTCTAAAATTTCAAAAACGTGCAACCATTTAAAAAATTTATAAACATTTAAAAAATTTCCCAAAATTTCAAAAATTGCAAAAGTTTCAAAAATTCCAAAATTTTGACACAAAATTTCCGAATTCTCAAAATGTGCAACAGTTTTCGAATTCTCAAAATTTGCAACATCTTTCAAATACTCAAAATCTGCAAAATTGAAAAAAAAAGTTTTTCTAGAGAAGTATTTTTACAAAGTTTCTGAAGAAGTTTTTTGAAAAAGTGTTTTAAAAAAAATTGTTTTTTTAAGTTGCTTTAAAGGTTTCTAGAAAAAGTTTTGAAAACATTTTTAGAGAAGTTTTTCAAAAAAGTTCTTAAAGTAGTTTAAAAAAAAAATTTCCTAAAAAAGTTTTTTGAAATTTTTTTTGAAAAAATGGCTTTTTCAAAAAAAGAAGGAATACAAAAAATTGAAAATACCCATGAATAAAAAGAAAGATAAAAAAATCTGAAAAAGTGCTGAAAAATAAAATATCTCCCATCAGTAAAAAAAAAAAAAAAAAAAAATAGGATAACAAGACAATTGGTTGAAATAAATGTCCATCGATTGCACTCAATTTTTTATACATTTTATACATTTTATTAATTAAAAGACGTCAGCCGCTACCTCACCGCAGCTTATAAAATATTTCAATTGAAATCCATTGACTATCTTACGTTATCACTTACAAAACAAGGGTCACAATTAACGAAATCGTTGTCCCCTCCATAGCTGGTAAATTCAACAAAAAAAAAATTAATTTATCGTTAGAAACTAATCTCTCATGTCCTCATCGCGCAACAAAAAAATGGTCAAAGTCGGCCCTTCTCCTTTTCTGTCCTATGGAGATTCTATGTCAACTCAGCCACCCACACATTAAAAAAAATCAGAAAATATTGCAAAAAAAAATCACAAAAAATTGCAAAATTTTTTTTTTCAAACACCTTTTCACATTTTTCTCACTTTTTTTTCTCAATTTAGAAACTGCAAAAATTCTCAAAAAAAAAAATTCTCATTGCAAAGAAAAAAAATTTTTTTTCCTGTTTCTAAAATCTTCAATCTTGAAAATTTTCAAGTCAAAACTTCCAAACTAAAAACTCCAAGAAATTCAAAAAAAATTCCAGGAATTTTGAGATTTTTGAAAATTTTGAAACTTACAAATTTGAAAAATTTTGAAACTTACAAATTTGAAAATTTTTGAAAATAACAAATTTGAAAAATATTGAAAAATTTCTAAACATTTGATTTTTCCATCATGAAATGCAAATTTTTGGTGGGTCTTCAAAATTTCTGAATGAGCTGACTTGACGAAGAATTCCATCTACGTAAAATGGGACAATTTAGCTAATTGAATAATTACACATTGCAAACCCACGTATTAATGAGATTATGGTGTTGCAGTTCAGAAGTAGATGAGTCTAGCATCCTCTGGATTCTGCTCGACTGGGCAGTATGGACACTTGAGCCTGGAAACGAATTGATTCCTTTTGAAAAAGTGATTTCGATATCATTGTACTCACGGCTCAACTTATAAGAACGACGTACTTGTTCGAGTTGGTCAATTTGTTGAGGGCATCTCGGGATATCACGTGGCCGCAGACCAACTTCATTGGTGGATTGTTTTCGGTGCTCTGTTGGCGAAGAATTGGACAGGCAAAAACTGAGTGATAACGACTTTGTCGACCCAGGTCTATCTCGATCTGAAATTACAAAAAAAATCATTTAATAATTGACGGTCATTTCCACTTTTTTCAACTTCCGCTTGGTCATTGTTTTCCCCCCGAAAATGAAAAATCGATTTTCCATCAGATCTCCACGTTCCATACTATTCCTGACCTTTCTAGACTATTTAAAACAAAATGTCCGTATGTGTGTGTGTGTGTGTGTGTGCCGATGTACGTATGTAACCAAAAATTTCCCGGAACGATTTCTCGTGAACAAATTATCCGATCAAGGTCCTGTATGACGCAATCGAAGCGTCTTGCCCTAACTTAGAGCTCATTAGTTTTTCCTCCATATATGTCTCCTGCTTTCTATTGCTATTAACAATTTCAATTGTTTATAACGCTGTATCTCACGAAATATTATAGATACGCAAAAATGTGTCGAATAAATGTTGTTCCTTATAAAAAAATACATATTTTGTGTCCTCTGACTTTTTTCGTATCTTTAACCTTTCGGCGTTAGAGCGTTATAAACAATTGAAATCATTTGGAGAGCTCTGTGGTGAGGAAAATGAGAGATTGGAAAGAATGTACACACACACACACGCAGACATTGGGAAGTTATAATTTTGGGCCGCAGAGGGTCAAACCCACAGCCCATTTATTTATATTTTTATCACTTTGAAATTCTGATTTTGAATTTGGTAATTCTCGTCAAATTCTCAAAATGTTTGGAAATTTTCTTCAAAATTTTTTTAATTAACAGAAAATGTGTGTTTCTTTTTTTTATTTATTTTTTTGTAACTTTTTTTCAATTTTTTAAATAAAATAATGAATTTTTTAAATTTTTGATTTTTTAATTTTTTTTTTAATTTCTGAAGATCTGTAGCAAAATTTAGAATATTTTCAGAATTTTTGAAGTATTAACGATGATGAAACATTTGTAAAATCTTTAATTTTTCGAAGTTCTGACTGTTTTCAACATTTGTAAAATTTCACAAAATTTCTGAAGTTAAAATTTTGTTTTTTTTTGTCATCAATTTTTTTACTATTTTTGAATTTTTCTTCTAATCTGCTCTAAAATTTTTAGAATTTTCGTCATTCTGAATTCTTCAAATTTTCATTTTTTTCGATTTGCGAAATATTGATTTTTTTTATAATAAATATATTTTTTTTAATGAAGGCAATTAATTAGTAACTCACTGGAAGCTCGTCTTTTCCATTCCATATACCCGTTACTTGTCTCTGCTGCATCACTTGTTTGATATTTAATAGGGCAGGCAAAGCTGTGCACCCAGCATTGACACTGAAATTAAAAATTGTAGAAAATTATTTAACGTATAAAAAAAAATCCAACAGCTTCCTGAAGGATATAGAAAATATCAATCGATTTACTCGTCCCCATAGAATTATCAAATTACCAAAATTGTAATTGGTTTTAAATTTTTTTAAACTCTTCTATATGTCCTTCTTCATGTTTTTAAAATTTGCAAATCATTGAAATTCTTGAAATTCCTTTTCTCAAATATTCAAAGTTTTTGCCAAATTTTTCAATCCTTGGATTCAAACTTATATCAATTTAAAATCTACGAGCTATTTGGAATTACAAAAAAAAATCGCAGATTTGCAAAAATCTCAAATTTTTTTTCAAATTGATAAATTAAAAATTTATGAACAATTTTAAATTAAAAAAAAAATTGCAGATTTGCGAAACTTTCAATAATCTCAAAAAAAAAATAAAATTGATAAATTTGAATTTTATGAGCAATTTGAAAAAAATTGTAGATTTTGGAGACTTTCAAAAAACTCATTTTTTTTTAAATTGAGAAATTTAAAATTTATGAGCAATTTGGAATTCAAAAAAAATCGCAAATTTCCAAAACTTTCAAAAATCTCGAAATTTTTTAAAATTGATTTTTTAAAATTTTTGAGCAGTTTGAAATTTTCGGAAAAATTACAAATTTGCAAAACTTTCAAAAATCTGAAAGGAAAAATTTTAAATCGAAAAAAAATGTCAAAGATTTGTAGAAAAAAAATTAATTACCACACGGATAAGGGACTATCGACACTCAGGCCGAGTAGGGTGCAGGCCTCTTTGGTAAAAACGTCGTGGATATCGAGCCACAGTGTCGGATCTAATAAATGACTATATGGTGACGCTTGTATTCCATTGGGTAAATACAAAAGTGTTCCCATCAGGGACTGAACCTCTTTCTCATGTCGATTAACAAATTGGGTTAAATGCTTCCTGGCATACATGACAGCTTCAGCTTGACTACTGGGACCCTGAAAAAAATTGGAATATTAATTCTGCCAGTCCTTAAATCCCATTTTTTCTTTCCTCATGCAAGAAATTTTTTCCAAAATAATTCCCCTCCCAGATTTTTTTTTTTTTAATAATGTCCTTTGGGAATTTCAAAAAAACTTTTCAAGAATTTAGTGCAAGAATATTGAGTGTTACCACCAAAAAAAATTGGGGCAAATTTTATGAAACAGAAAAAAAATGTTAAGCCAAAAATATCAAAATTCTGAAATTCTCTGGGAAATTTCTTCAAACAATTTGAGCAATTTTTAAGAAACAAATTTCGAAACTCAAAATTTTTCGTAATGTTGAAAATTGTATAAAAAAAAAGTTAGAGTACATTTTTCCCCTTGACAAAAAAAAATTAATTAAAAAAAAAACATTTTTTGTAAAATCTTCAGAACGTCTAAATTGCAAAAAAAAATTTACATGATTCTCAGAAACTGTGTATAAGTATTTCAAAATTGGAGGTAAAAATTCTAGAAAATTATGAATGATGCAAAAAAAAATTTAGAAATTTTTTCAAAGTTTTACATTTTTTTTCTTTTGCAGCTTTTCAAATTTGGGAAATTTGGAATATCTCCAATTTTTTTTTAACGTAAAATTTTACATAATTTCCGATTTTCATCATTTTTCATTTTGGAAAAATTTTGAAATTGCTAAAATTGTCGAAGGTGCAAAATTGTAAAATTGACAATTTTGTATTTTGCATGATTGTGGACTGTAACCTGTTCAACGAGTCTTATGAATTGTAGCCTATGGAGCTTAAATTCTAGGGATGAATTTTGGGCGAGAAGTGCATCTCTGTGGCTGTAAGCCCACTCCAGAGCTGGCTCCAGATTCCTCTGCTTCAGGCAGTCAAGAATGTAGTTCAGTTCTGTGAAGGGTTCCTTTCGACCCTCATCAGTCTTAATTCCAGTTTCCTGAAAAAAAAATTATGAATTCCAAAAATTAGAAAGTTTCAGTTTTTCCAAACTTCAATTTTTCCTCAAAAAAAAAAATTTACAAAAAAAATGAAAATTTACAAAAAAAATGAAAATTTACAAAAAAAATTGGAATTTCAAAATTCGAAAAATTTCAACAATTTCAAAAAAAATTACAATTCATAATTTCAAGTTTTATCAAAATTCGAGAAATCTAAAATTGACAAATATTGAACAATTTGCAAAAATTCGTCATTCTTACCCATTTAAGGTTTTTTAAAAATTTCGAAAATGTACAAAGAAAATGTCGAAAAAAAAAACTAAAAATGGGAGGAATTTCAGAATTTTCATATTTGAGAACAAAAATGATTTCTTAAAATTTCTATTGTAAAAATTGGAATGAAAATTCCGACTCTAAAAATTGTAATTTTTTTCCAATGTCTGGAAAAAAAAATATAGATTGAACAATCTGATTCCTCTCACACTTTCTTATCAGTAGATACTTACTGATGCAAGTTCATCAGCAATATCCAGCATTCCCTGGCGATAAAAATGCTGGCAAATCACTTGATTCAACAGATGTGTCTTCTCCGCACTATTGAACACATCTTCCCTGCTTGTGCTCGCAAAGTCAGCGATGAAATTTCTGTCAATAGCTTTACCAACTTTTGACACAGTACTATGAGACTCACGATGATTGGTCGCCAAATCCTGAACTGTATCGCGCACTTTTTTCATCGCCTGCTTGAGTACCTGAAGCTGATTGGGTGTCAACTCCTGTTCGGGCGGAGCTGAAAAAAAAATATCAAAATTTAAATTTTTCAAAAATCTCAAAATTTGAAATTTGAATTTTCCCGCTTTTTTTTTCAATCCTAAAATTTTTCTCAAAAACAATTTTCGAAATTTTATGACCGCTAAATCTATCTAAAATTTGCAAAGTATATGACATTTAATAAATTTCTTCAAATATTTGACACTTAAACTTCAATTTTTAGAAAAAATGCGCGAAAATTTTCGACACTTCTGAAACATCGTAATTTTAAAAAACTACTGCGTCTCTTGTCAAGCGCCACATGTTCTGACGGTTGGCATTCTAAACAAATATTTCTGAACGAAATAGTCTCAAAAAATTGTGATCTGACGTTTCTCAATGCGAAATTGCAGACATGTTTACTAAACATTGAGCGCGATGACCACCAAATCCCATGTTGTCATTATTGACATTGTGAAACTGAGGTAGCGAGTGATAACTCACCTTCCTCGGATTCTCGTTTCAACGTTTCAATCTCACTGATCAAATCACTGAGAACTTCGCCAGCTTTTTCATTGATATCCTCAAATTTACGCAATACTTTGTCGAGCTCGCGCTCAACCGTATTACACGCCTCCATGATTATCCGTGAGCGAATTATTTTGACGGCTTTATCACTGGCAATTTTGGGAATGGAAAAGAAAATTATTCGAGGGGAGAGCGGGAAAACTAATTGTTTATGAGCCTGTGACTTGCACTTGCCTTTGTGAACTGAATAAAAACACACAGACTAGGGGGGAAGAAGCGCGTGTGTGAGTGAACTCAATGATTTTAGATTGTGGAAAAACACATAATAATCAATACAACGGCAGTGACATCTTGATGGTACCCAGTGAGTAACATAGATCTCTACTTTATCGCATTCAAATTTTATCTTCCCATTTACGGTTTTCCCAGTTTTTTCTAGTTATTTTATCTTCATATCCTCATATAATCGTGGAAGAATGTCATTGCGCGCGCTCCGCGCGCTTAATGACAATTTTAATCTTTAATTTTTTGAATTTGTTTCATTTGGCGCGCAAATTGTTTTATTTGAATTCTCCGAAGTTTCGCGCGATTTTCGTGCATGTTTGAATGGAATTTTTCGTGAATCTTTGACATTTGAGAAACTTTGATTTTATGGGCTGTAGAAAAAGACAGGATTGAGGCAAAGTATGTGTATGTGTACTCAATGATTGAACATGTGGAAAACCAATGGTCGGATGGCGGGGCGCTGTTACCCATTTCAAAATGGCCGCGCATGGAGCAGAGTTGACGCGCGGCTTTTGAACGTATGTCACATGGATTGAGAGTATGAATAAAGTAGTTCCACGCAAATAAGAAATTGCCTTACGACTTTCGACTCTGACGATGTTCATTTGTATGTGTGTGTGTGTGCACATTCTTGAATAAGATTTCCCCTTTTTTACTCTGATTTTTAGTTCTCCCGGAAGTACTGAGAAATTCCAATGAATCAATTGACTTTTCAAAAACAAACTGATTTTTTTATTTCTCTCCAATGACGAATAATTTTAGCAAAGTTGAATGTTGAATTATTGCTATAATATTATTAGAATGAAACCGATAAAATGTATTTGTCATTCAGGCCCGTACGAAACTTTTTTGCGCGGGCAATGTGTCTTATTATGCAAACCCCGCCGCTCTCGCGTGTGTTAAAACGGCGCAACAGCACTCACACATGTGTATTACTAGAAACATGGAGAAAACGTCTGTGATTTCGAATTGTGCATCCTCTTCGAGGAAAATTATCGCTGTTTTGTCTCACTTCATTTTGGGTTTTGAATCGAACTCCAGTTGACGCATGCGCGCCCCATTCAAACTCCCGCGGCTCCTGTCAACGAATGTAATGCGCATGCGCCGGCAGTGGTGGGGGGCCAATTCGACTGAAAACTCTCTCGAAGACGGGTTGAGGTCACGGCGCCCAGATTTTAACATGGAAACGCCCTAACTTGCGAAATAGAAAATCCCTATCATATTTATAAGCCATGTTTGATTTGGATTATGGAACCTCAATGATAATGGATGAATTATGAATCCCTTTGGTTGATCGCGACGGTATTTACTACAAACACCTGGTAAAGAATTCCGATTTGTTTTAAGTATTTTGCCAATTAAATACACTTAATGATCATCCGAATAAGGGCTGATCCCTATAACGCGTGATCCTTCTTCACATCGCATACTGTGAATGTATAAAGACATGATTTATCATGGAATGAATTAGAGACGATGTGAAAGTGAGTATGATTCTTCTAGCTTGCTCTGTAAGCTTACGACAACCGTGAAATTGAGAATGACTGTACTTCGGAAGAGAATAGTTTTGTTGTGACAAGGAATATGTCATTAGTAATATATGTATCCAAGACTCATAAGAATTTGATTCGAGTAATCCAGCCTTATTGATTCCAACATTTCATCCAACTTCATCGAACGCGGAAGACTTAAGTCGCAGGGAATCGTAACCGCAAGGCCACATCTTTGAGAAACAGAGATTCGCCTCGGCGCATCACGCTGTCAAAGCAAATGAGCACAAGAGACTGTTATGAACGTGTACGGGTATAAGTATGGAAGTATTGAAGTTACTTTCCTTGTGCGCCTTATTGTATTGATAAACATCACAGACTGTCTAATCGTAGGGGGTAGTTTTAAATAGCGTTTCGAAAGAGTTTGTATGCAAACAAGTCGTTGATTGAAAAATTATCTTGACTCCTCAATCAGATTGAAGAAAGCTATTAATAAATATAGAAATTGTACCTGAATTGGTACGAGGCAAAAAAAAGTGATACTGTCTGTCAGAATGGGATGAATTGATTTCAAGCACATTTGCGCTTTTGAAATACTTGGTTGTACATACTGCATATGCATAATAATCCCACTTTGTCCTAAAAAAAAAATCATGTTCTGTTTTATCTTCCGGAGTACCGGCCAATGATAAACATTAAAAATTAAAGGAAATGTGTTGACCGTAAAAAAATAATTAATTAGAAAATAATTATTGAAAATAAAAGCGCTTATTCCTAAATTCGGAAATGATGTTTTTTAGGCTTCCCAAATTATTTCTCGTCGATGTAGGACGAATCAAATTTTTTTCGAAAAAAACTGCTAACTATACGGTGTAAAAATAAAAAAATCATAGTAATTAAACTATTATGTCCTAAATTTAAAAAATTTAATCCTAAATTATCCGAAAGTATTCCCAAATTATCTAAATGGATTCCATTCCAAAAATGATTATGTATCTGCCAAGTATATGCTTTCGGATATGCCCGTCCCCTGGCCTGCACTACCGGCGTGTTCTGTATTACCGATGTTTTCAGTATACGAACGTTAAGTTATCCGTGACCGCCATTTTAGGATAAATTGAATTTTCGATGCATAGTACTGCGGAGAAAATTCTGTGTTAACATGGTGAACGACTTATGAGGTCTTCTTATGAATAGGGTGATTGATAATAAACTTATTATCCACTCCCCATGCTGTTGGGAATGTGTACGCCCGTATAGATGATACCAAGTAATTTTTTCAATTTTTTCAAATATCATCAATCTGAGTCTGCCAAGACCATCTCATTTGATACCCAATTACATGAAGTACTATCGATCAAAGTACCGAACATTTGCGGGTTGGGGTTATTTGCATTTGTATTGTGGTAATGTCGAACACGCCCATACGAACATGCAATTTCAATTGCATCGAGGATTGCTTCTTCCTGTTTGTATTTCGTTATTATAGTGACGTAAAGAAAAATTATTTTGCTTATAGTATTGTTTAATATTCTATTGTCATTGGAGATCAAATTACAGGCATAATTTACATTGGGGAAAATTGTTAGAAGGGAATATGTATAACGGAGGAGACGACAAGTTTCATGTTGTCTTGGAAGTGCAAAAATGGAGCTAATATGCTAAACCAATTAAGGCACTCGTATTCAGTGCATTCATAACCCAATCTACTATACGTATCTCTTATCGAATAAATTTTGCCGGGAGCCATACTGCGATGATAATATTCTAACGTAATGTCTGTTCTATTGCAATACACTGCCCATAAACTGGCTGATTTTCATACATCCGTAACTCGGAATTGATCAGGACTGTGAAGGCGAATTTTGAAACGGGTATTCCTATATGTATCGTACTTGATTACGAATTAATTTTTTGCACATGCCAATCAATCAAGTATGTTATTTTTCAATAATTCCCCTTTAGATAATTGTGGCATATGCTATACCTTTCGTACAATGTTTTTTGAATCCAACTAGTCCCAGTTCATTCTATGCAACAGTTGGTAATTCCGATCTGGGTTTCGTGACCTCAACCCGTTAAATCATCCAAAACGGCAACATCCAACCAATGACAAAGCTGGCGCGCATTTGAAAATTGGCGGGAAAGTGGAATCCGTCAAACTTCGTGCAACCTCGTGTTTTTTCGTGGGGGAAAAAATTGCCACGATTCCGCATTCAGAAGTTTTGAGTTTTCCAAATTTATACTGCCAATACTGTGAATATCCAATGACAGAAATGGCGTGCATTTGAAAATTGGCGGGAAAGTGGAATCCGTCAAACTTCGTGCAACCTCGTGTTTTTCCGTGGGGGAAAACTTCCCACGATTCCGCATTCAGAAGTTTTGAGTTTTCTAAATTTATCCCTCCAAAACTGTGAATATCCAATGACAGAACTGGCGTGCATTTGAAAATTGGCGGGAAAATGGAATCCGTCAAACTTCGTGCAACCTCGTGTTTTTCCGTGGGGGAAGAAATTCCCACGATTCCGCATTCAGAAGTTTTGAGTTTTCTAAATTTATCCCTCCAAAACTGTGAATATCCAATGACACAACTGGCGTGCATTTGAAAATTGGCGGGTAAGTGGAATCCGTCAAACTTCGTGCAACCTCGTGTTTTTCCGTGGGGGAAGAAATTCCTACGATTCCGCATTCAGAAGTTTTGAGTTTTCTAAATTTATTCTGCCAGTATTGTGAATATCCAATGACAGAACTGGCGTGCATTTGAAAATTGGCGGGAAAGTGGAATCCGTCAAACTTCGTGCAACCTCGTGTTTTTCCGTGGGGGAAGAAATTCCCACGATTCCGCATTCAGAAGTTTTGAGTTTTCTAAATTTATTCCTCCAAAACTGTGAATATCCAATGACAGAACTGGCGTGCATTTGAAAATTGGCGGGAAAGTGGAATCCGTCAAACTTCGTGCAACCTCGTGTTTTTCCGTGGGGGAAAACTTCCGACGATTCCGCATTCAGAAGTTTTGAGTTTTCTAAATTTATTCCTCCAAAACTGTGAATATCCAATGACAGAACTGGCGTGCATTTGAAAATTGGCGGGAAAGTGGAATCCGTCAAACTTCGTGCAACCTCGTGTTTTTCCGTGGGGGAAAACTTGCGACGATTCCGCATTCAGAAGTGTTGAGTTTTCTAAATTTATCCCTCCAAAACTGTGAATATCCAATGACACAACTGGCGTGCATTTGAAAATTGGCGGGAAAGTGGAATCCGTCAAACTTCGTGCAACCTCGTGTTTTTCCGTGGGGGAAGAAATTCCTACGATTCCGCATTCAGAAGTTTTGAGTTTTCTAAATTTATTCTGCCAGTATTGTGAATATCCAATGACAGAACTGGCGTGCATTTGAAAATTGGCGGGAAAGTGGAATCCGTCAAACTTCGTGCAACCTCGTGTTTTTCCGTGGGGGAAGAAATTCCCACGATTCCGCATTCAGAAGTTTTGAGTTTTCTAAATTTATTCCTCCAAAACTGTGAATATCCAATGACAGAACTGGCGTGCATTTGAAAATTGGCGGGAAAGTGGAATCCGTCAAACTTCGTGCAACCTCGTGTTTTTCCGTGGGGGAAAACTTCCGACGATTCCGCATTCAGAAGTTTTGAGTTTTCTAAATTTATTCCTCCAAAACTGTGAATATCCAATGACAGAACTGGCGTGCATTTGAAAATTGGCGGGAAAGTGGAATCCGTCAAACTTCGTGCAACCTCGTGTTTTTCCGTGGGGGAAAACTTGCGACGATTCCGCATTCAGAAGTGTTGAGTTTTCTAAATTTATCCCTCCAAAACTGTGAATATCCAATGACACAACTGGCGTGCATTTGAAAATTGGCGGGAAAGTGGAATCCGTCAAACTTCGTGCAACCTCGTGTTTTTCCGTGGGGGAAGAAATTCCTACGATTCCGCATTCAGAAGTTTTGAGTTTTCTAAATTTATTCTGCCAGTATTGTGAATATCCAATGACAGAACTGGCGTGCATTTGAAAATTGGCGGGAAAGTGGAATCCGTCAAACTTCGTGCAACCTCGTGTTTTTCCGTGGGGGAAGAAATTCCCACGATTCCGCATTCAGAAGTTTTGAGTTTTCTAAATTTATTCCTCCAAAACTGTGAATATCCAATGACAGAACTGGCGTGCATTTGAAAATTGGCGGGAAAGTGGAATCCGTCAAACTTCGTGCAACCTCGTGTTTTTCCGTGGGGGAAAACTTCCGACGATTCCGCATTCAGAAGTTTTGAGTTTTCTAAATTTATTCCTCCAAAACTGTGAATATCCAATGACAGAACTGGCGTGCATTTGAAAATTGGCGGGAAAGTGGAATCCGTCAAACTTCGTGCAACCTCGTGTTTTTCCGTGGGGGAAAACTTGCGACGATTCCGCATTCAGAAGTGTTGAGTTTTCTAAATTTATCCCTCCAAAACTGTGAATATCCAATGACACAACTGGCGTGCATTTGAAAATTGGCGGGAAAGTGGAATCCGTCAAACTTCGTGCAACCTCGTGTTTTTCCGTGGGGGAAAACTTCCCACGATTCCGCATTCAGAAGTTTTGAATTTTGTAAATTTATTCCTCCAAAACTGTGAATATCCAATGACAGAACTGGCGTGCATTTGAAAATTGGCGGGAAAGTGCAATCCGTCAAACTTCGTGCAACCGTCAAACTTCGTGTAAAATTGCAAAAAATTTAAGTTTCCCCTTTTCTCTATTTTTCCATTTTTTTTATTTTTCAAATTTCCGAGATTTTCAAAATCTCAAAAAAATTTTTAATGAAAAAAAAAACTTATTCGAAATTTGCAAAATTTTTAGAGCTTTCGCCAAATTGTCAAAAAATTGAGATTTTTAAAACATTTTTGACATTTTGTTATGTTTAAAAAAATCGACTTTTTCAAAAATTTTCCAAGAGTTTCCCGAATTAACTTAGCTTGCGAGACCTGCGTCATGCGCAGATTATGACAACAATTTTCTCTCAGAATTGGCAATTCGTTACAAAGAGCTAGTCAGCATTGTTGAGTCCTTCACTATTGTTTGCTTTATAGGACTGCAGCAGCTCGGGATCTCTGGTGGACAAAGCTGACTGAAATTATACAGGGGGAGAGCATCAAAGAGCCATCCGACACCAATATACAAGTTGTGTATGACGATAACGAAACCAACACTGAATACGTAAGTCCAATTTTCAAAGCTCTGAGATGAAACTTACTGAGAGAAAATGATGCGTCATTCGCGATTTTGTGAATTAAATTGACTGCAGAAATCGAAAACTTCAGAATTTTTTTCAAATAAATTTCTTTTTTTTTTAATTAAATTTTTTTTTTCTGTTTCTGATAAGTTGGATTTTCCTTATTCATTTAACACGTTTTGAAAATTCTTGAAGTTTTCGAAATTATTATGATTTTAAAAATTGATAATTGTTTTCAAATTCTTGAAATCTTTGGAAGTTTTTGGAAAGTTTTGGAAATTTCGGAAATTTTACAAATTTTGAAAATTTGGAAAATTTTCAAGATTTTTAAAATTTTGGAAATTTTGGAAATTTTGGAAATTTTGGAAATTTTGGAAATTTTTGAATTTTTTTTAGTTTTTCAATTTTTTCTTAAATTCTTCGTTTTTTTTATTTTTGAAATTTTTTGGTTTTTTTGAATTTTTTTGAAAAAATGGATTTTTTGGAAAAAATTGATTTTTTTTAAATTTGATTTCTTTGAAGAATTTGATTGTTTTAAAAATTTGATTTTTATGAAAAATTTGAATTTTTTTAGTTTTTTGAAAATTTTGAATTTGTTGAAATTTTGAAAATTTTCAAAATTTTTAAGAGAGTAATTTTGCAAAATGCCCAGAATTTCCAAAAAATATGAATACAATTCACAGTAATTTTCAATTTCTAGTGTAAAAGAATAATGGTCCCCTCCGAGATGACAGCCTCCGCCTGCGTGAATCTCGCCACCCGTCTCCTGGACCTCCAAGGTTCCTTCCAGCTGTGGGCTCGCACCTCCCTGGACGAGGCGCCCTACCCGCTGATAGGCCAGGAGCGTCCATTCGCCATAAAGCTCACAAACCTCCGTCACACCCTATCAACGGACGAGGCTTTCGACCTGGAGCACTGCAACAAGAGTGGCCACGACACCTGTCACTTCATCCTCCGTCCAATCCTGAAGTCCCCGCTCAAAAAATCCAACTCCAAAATAACTGGACTTCTCCGCCGCTCTCTATCCCTCAACCCCAACATTTTCGGAGTAAATCTCTCCCGACTGGATGAAAATGGTCTGCCTAAGCCTGTGCTCGTGATGTTGCAGCAACTATTTGCAAAAGGTAACACATCTCGTTTTTTTTCCGATCGATGAAATTTTCACGATCGTTTTGCATCATGCTGAAGGGTTTTCAGAGAAGTGTCTGTATGTGTGTGTGTGTGTTCGTCCGTATGTGGCCAAATTGTTCGTTTACGTTTTCTCGGAAACGGATCGTGCGATTCGATTAATTTTTTTTTCAATCGTTGCGTCTCCGTGTAACTTATGGCTGATTAGATTTTCGATCGAATCCATCGAGTAGTTCCCCTGTTTGTGAGAAATTCATGTTGAGCAAAAATCGAAAATAGTGATAATGAACGTTCATTCACACAAAAATGTTGTAATCCAGGTACTCAATGTCACAGTTGAAAGATATAATCAGTCATATTTTATAACTGATTAAATTTTGAGTAAGTGGTCCAGGACTTATATTGTTATTAACAATGTCAATTGTTTATAATGTTCTACTGCATAAACTATTAGAGTTAGCGCAAAATTCATATGAGAAAAGTTGTTTGCCATATAAAAATACGTATTTTATGTAGAATGCCTTTTTTCGATAATTTGCATAATTAAGGAGGTATAGCAGTCTCCACAATTATGTATGTAATAAGTGAACGAATGGACCCAGCGCTGTCATGACGCTCCCAATCGAAGCGTTTTCATGCAAAATCGAGCGGATCACATTTTGGATGGCATTTGTGCACCATCTGCAATGTTATTAGCAATTGCAATTGTTTATACTGTTCCACGGGGTAAAATATTAAAGTTTTTATTTTGCAGCCGCATCCTTATTGGTGTCTCACTCTCACTCAAGTAATACGCATAAGTCTCATCCTCATGTTCACCATGCGTCTACTCAAGTATTCATAACTATCTGCTTCATAAATGAGTCAGTTTGGAATTCTCAAATAGGCATGTTTACGTTATGATAATAACAGGGCTCACACTGATTAACCGTAGTATATTGGAGAAGAATAAATTTAGTAATTTGTCCTGAAAAACCAAATCGGGCAGTTGTGTTTGTGGCCCGAGTGGAGCACACACATGGACACACCACTAGTTTTTTTAAATTTCTGAAACACCTAACACCTTGAACTGACAATGTCTTTCTCTGCAGGTCCATTCATCCAAGGAATCTTCCGTAAATCCGCCAACGTTCGAATAGTTCGTGGTCTTCGGGATCAGATAGAGGCGTCTGGTGACCCAACATGCCTGGAGGACGCGCCAATAATAGCAGTGGCAGCCCCCCTAAAAGACTTCCTGCGCTCTCTACCAGATCCCCTCCTAACCTCCCACTTATTCCCCCTGTGGATGGCAGCCCTAGAAACCACTAATTCAGTCCAAACAATCAAAACAATTCTCAACAGACTGCCAAAAGCAAATTGCAGCCTACTATCCCACCTGATCTGCGTCCTCCACCACATAGCAAGAAGAGCCAAGCACAACCTAATGTGTGCAAGTAATCTCGGTGTTTGCTGTGGCCCAAGTTTGCTGTGGTCATCCAGCCCAACAGTCAACCAGAGTCGAGCAGTGCCAGCAATCACCGAGCTACTCATTAGAAACTGTGAAGTGCTATTTGGAGATGGTGTCACCCAATTACTGGGCGAAGAGCGAAGTGACAGTGCTGCACTCAGGTGGACTATCCTTGGACAGTCTAGACCTCACCGAGCCACCCAGAAAAGACCACATGTCCCTCTCCCGCGACTCAGGCCTAACTCTCTCTGATTGTCAACTATTCATCCCAGAATCACCAGTTGGCTCTGACGAACTCTCCAACACATCCACCCCAAATTTTGAAAAGCCAGACAAGGACAAAACCATAAAGTCCTACGTTAGAGTCTACAATACTGGATGGGATGAGCGATTACATTCGACCTTCTCATCTCAAACCGATCACAATTATCGTGAAGAAAAAATAACACCAAATACAAATCCAAATTTCCAGAGGCAGGATTGGTTGAGGGCACAGTTAAAGCGCACATCGAGAAATACAAAAGCTGATGATGAGACGAGAAAAGAAGGGAGATTTGATGATAAAGAAATTTACACAAGCAACTACAGGTTGAAGGACAATATTGATAGTTGCAAGGAGATTGTCTTCAGGCAATCCAAGATGATGCGGGATGATGGGGAGGTGCAGTCAGTGCACGATGCTGCTTATCACCAGAAGGCAATGTCTGAGTCAATCCAAGATTCTGATCATTCTGAATCACTGGCATCAGATCGTTACGACTTTGGGAAGAAGAGTGAGATGATGGATTTCAAGAAGCGAGCTGCGGAGATCTATGGCACATCGAGATCTCCAGTTTCCCAGAATGCAAGCTACAATTCGGATATTTATGAGTTCAAGAAGGTGAAGAGTGAGGTGTATATTGTGAGCAAGGAGTCCAGTCGATACGAGAACGAGCGAAGTGACAATATTTATGGGAGTAGAGATAATGTTGATAGTTATGAGAGGAGTGATGTTTACAATTTTAAGCAAGTGGAGACTAGTGAGGAGGAGACTGCTGGTTGGGCTGATGTGCCACCACCTTTGCCACCCAGGCTCAAGCATCTGCCACCAGTGGATATGAGTCTTGAGGAGAGACACAAGATTGCGGGGAGATCCAAGTCATTGCCACCACCTCAGCCCAGGGCACCCATCACCACTAGGCATCTGGGGTATACTAGGTCTATCGTTGATGATGAGAGTTATGTGTAAGGGGCCATAAACATTGTTCTACAGGTGTATTAGATGGTAGATTTAATGAGCCAGCTCAATTTCTTGATGAAGCCAGGCTTGGGAGGCTTGCTCGGTTTTCGAGGAGCAACTCGAATTCTAGGGGAACTGGAACAATCTTTGTAGGAACTTTTTTGTAGAGCTCGAGCGCCTCTACAAAAAGTTCTATATGAAGTTCTCTCCAGCTCTTGTTTCTTCTGAGTTATTCGGTGGGGAAGGAGTGGCTTGGTGAAGGCACAGACAAGTGCAAAGGAATTTCCCGAACATTTATCCAAATTTACAATTTCAAGAACAAGCGCATACAAAGAACTGCCCTGGTCAGAACATTGACTCAATGCATTTGATTATTTGACTCTCTATTGAAGACACAATTTTTTTTATTATTATTATTAAAGATACAGAATGGGAAAAGCAAAAGTGAAGAGCATTGAATATTGATTCGTTGGATAATCCACGATGGGTAAGGCAGAAAACTAACGATACAGTTTTTGGTAAAGTAGATATCTAATTTGCCTATTTTACTTGCGATCGGTAAATTAGATTACTCTCTTACCAGCAATTGTAACATTCTGAATTTTAACTTGAACTAAAATTGTAATATCAATTTTTTATGGTAAATTTTATATATTACAAGCAGTTATAATCCACGATATGTTAGCATTTGTTAACAATTCAATTTAATTGATCCAATTGATTGAATTGATGTAGAAAAGGACTATTCAGGGGAAAAGAGAGAACGGCATAAACCAATAAATTATTCGCTCAATGGCCTGGTGAATTATGTTGATTAACGTATTCATCCTCTCTTTAACAATAATTTTATTACGAAATTATGGAAATTTAGAATCTTAGGGTTAATGGTTATTTACACCTAGTCTGAATTATTGTTAATCGTTGTCTTTAATTGAACAATGCTGGTGTGTTATTTACTCAGCTGATTTATATATTTTTTTTTATGATTTTAGAGTGTTGTAAGGATAACGATGTACATTTAGTTTCTGGGTGCTTCCATAAGACTAAGTAAATTGTGAAATAGGGAAAAGGGGGAATCCCCGAAATTTCTGTATTGAGTTTGGGGAGGGGAGACATTGCCAATGTTGGGAGTGTTCTTCAGGATACTTCGATTAGTTCATACTTTAATAGTTTAATTTAAGAGAGCTCTAAAATGAAATTCAGTAGACATGACACTAATTTTTACCATTTTTTTTCTTAATCGAGGAATGGGAGATCCCCGTTTGTTTGAGGGGATGTAGGGTAAGGAAAAGATGGTGGTCTTTGCGATGTATATAGGAGCATGATAACTATTTTTATTATTTTTATTTTTAATATCGAAGTATACATTGAATAAATGAATTTATGATTACAGACGTGTGGGCTTTGTGGTTTTAGTGGGACCTTGGGGTGGGGGTAATTAAGGTAGTTGAGGGAGGAGTTTAAGGTTGGCGTGAGTTTTTGGATTTCTCAACGCCAGGATTTTTCGTTTTCTGAAGAGTAGAAAATCTGAGAGAAGCTATTTTAAAGGCTTTTTGAGAATTTTGAAAATTTTGAAAACTTTGCAGATGGTTAATGTTGGACTCATTTTGGAATCAATTTGTATTTGGCGGCTTGTCACAATTATTTTCAAATTTTTCAATATTTTCAATTTTTTCAGATTTTTCAAATTGTTAAAATTTTTCAAATTTTTCAAATTTTTCAAATTTTTCAAATTTTTCAAATTTTTCAAATTTTTCAAATTTTTCAAATTTTCAAATTTTCCAAACTTTCAAATTTTCCAACTTTTCAAATTTCCCAAATTCACAATTTTGTTAACAATCTTCCATTTCCCTCATGTTATGTTCTTCCACATTCTCAAAAAATGTCATGCTTCTAAATTTTAATCAAAAAATTTTTATGATATAAACTCAAAATTTTCCAATTCTCCTTTTCCCAGAAAAAAATCCAAAACTTCATATTCCAACTTTTTCCAAAGTTGCTAAATTTCCCAATTTTTCCAATCAACCATAATCGACCATCAAAGCACTCAAAGCTCTCAAAATACCCAAAAAATTTTGAATAAAAAAAAATTTTCAACTTTCCAAAATTTTGAAAATTTTCATTTTTTTCCTCAACATTTCTGAGCATCAAAATTTCTATAATTCACAAAATTCTCATTTTCACCTCTCAACTTTTCATTTGAATTTTTATTTTCCAAATATCCCAAATCTCGCACTCTAAAATTTCCTTAACTTTTCAAATTTCAAAGTTCAAGTCTCTCCCCGAAATCGCGCCTTTAAATAAACCAATACCTCCACCTCATTCAAGTGTTTTAGCTGTCAATTTCACTCGATTGGATGAACTTGGATCACTTTAACCCAATGTGCCCCATGCGCCCACAATTGACCCCAATGAGCGCGCAAATAATCGACATGCAGTTGGACGACTTTGCGAGCCTACAGCTGGACCGGCCGATGCTGAGTGATCTCCAAGTGCGTCGGTATAAAACCCTCCAAAATGTTCAACGTGTAAAAAAGTATTTTTTTTAGACTGATGATCAAATACGAAAGCACACATTGGAGCCGACTCTCGAGGGGAAACCGATAGACAGAGCTTTACATTTACTTCTGTAAGTAAATACCCCAAATAAACGCTGTAATTAATTAACTGGCATTATGCAACTCTAAAAAAGTAGTTCTTCCTAACTTTTTAACATTGCCAAAATTTTTGGAAAATTTTGAAACACCATTTTGATGTTATAATACAGGACCGCTACTTAAAAATGGCGGCGCATGCGCAGATCCAAACTGAACCGATTGCAAAGGATTTTTGGCGCTCGAAAATCCCGAAATGCAAATGTTTGTAATTTCCAAAAAAATTAAGAGTTTTCCATAATTTTTTGAGCTCTTTTAAGTTCTTTAAATTTATTCCTCCAAAGCTGTGAATACCCAATGACGCAACTGGCGCGAATTTGAAAATTGGCGGGAAAGAGGAATCCGTCAAAACCCGTGCAACCTCGTCTATTTCCGTGGGGATCAACCATCAAGTAGAATCCTCAAATTTTTCAAATGAAGTCACTTAAATGTGAAGTCTATAAGGTTTTACAAATTTCGTAAATTTTTGTTTGAATTTCGAAAATTCTGTACGTTAAATCATCCAAAACGGCAACATCCAACCAATGACAAAGCTGGCGCGCATTTGAAAATTGGCGGGAAAGTGGAATCGGTCAAACTTCGTGCAACCTCGTGTTTTTCCGTGGGGGAAAAAATTCCCACCATTCCGCATTCAGAAGTTTTGAGTTTTCTAAATTTATTCCTCCAAAACTGTGAATATCCAATGACAGAACTGGCGTGCATTTGAAAATTGCCGGGAAAGTGGAATCCGTCAAACTTCGTGCAAACTCGTGTTTTTCCGTGGGGGAAAAATTCCCACGATTCCGCATTCGGAAGTTTTGAGTTTTCTAAATTTATTCCTCCAAAACTGTGAATATCCAATGGCAGAACTGGCGTGCATTTGAAAATTGGCGGGAAAGTGGAATCCGTCAAACTTCGTGCAACCTCGTGTTTTTCCGTGGGGGAAGAAATTCCCACGATTCCGCATTCAGAAGTTTTGAGTTTTCCAAATTTATTCCTCCAAAACTGTGAATATCCAATGACAGAACTGGCGCGCAGTTCAAAATTGGCGGGAAAGTGGAATCCGTCAAACTTCGTGCAACCTCGTGTTTTTCCGTGGGGGAAAACTTCCGACGATTCCGCATTCAGAAGTTTTGAGTTTTCTGAATTTATTCCTCCAAAACTGTGAATATCCAATGACAGAACTGGCGTGCATTTGAAAATTGGCGGGAAAGTGGAATCCGTCAAACTTCGTGCAACCTCGTGTTTTTCCGTGGGGGAAAAATTGCCACGATTCCGCATTCAGAAGTTTTGAGTTTTCCAAATTTATACTGCCAATACTGTGAATATCCAATGACAGAAATGGCGTGCATTTGAAAATTGGCGGGAAAGTGCAATCCGTCAAACTTCGTGCAACCTCGTGTTTTTCCGTGGGGGAAAACTTCCGACGATTCCGCATTCAGAAGTTTTGAGTTTTCTGAATTTATTCCTCCAAAACTGTGAATATCCAATGACAGAACTGGCGTGCATTTGAAAATTGGCGGGAAAGTGGAATCCGTCAAACTTCGTGCAACCTCGTGTTTTTCCGTGGGGGAAAAATTGCCACGATTCCGCATTCAGAAGTTTTGAGTTTTCCAAATTTATACTGCCAATACTGTGAATATCCAATGACAGAAATGGCGTGCATTTGAAAATTGGCGGGAAAGTGCAATCCGTCAAACTTCGTGCAACCTCGTGTTTTTCCGTGGGGGACAACTTCCCACGATTCCGCATTCAGAAGTTTTGAGTTTTCTAAATTTATTCCTCCAAAACTGTGAATATCCAATGACAGAACTGGCGTGCATTTGAAAATTGGCGGGAAAGTGTAATCCGTCAAACTTCGTGCAACCTCGTGTTTTTCCGTGGGGGAAAAATTGCCACGATTCCGCATTCAGAAGTTTTGAGTTTTCCAAATTTATTCCTCCAAAACTGTGAATTTCCAATGACAGAACTGGCGTGCATTTGAAAATTGGCGGGAATGTGGAATCCGTCAAACTTCGTGCAACCTCGTGTTTTTCCGTGGGGGAAGAAATTCCCACGATTCCGCATTCAGAAGTTTTGAGTTTTCTAAATTTATTCCTCCAAAACTGTGAATATCCAATGACAGAACTGGCGTGCATTTGAAAATTGGCGGGAAAGTGCAATCCGTCAAACTTCGTGCAACCTCGTGTTTTTCCGTGGGGGAAAACTTCCGACGATTCCGCATTCAGAAGTTTTGAGTTTTCTGAATTTATTCCTCCAAAACTGTGAATATCCAACGCCAGAACTGGCGTGCATTTGAAAATTGGCGAGAAAGTGGAATCCGTCAAACTTCGTGCAACCTCGTGTTTTTCCGTGGGGGAAAAATTGCCACGATTCCGCATTCAGAAGTTTTGAGTTTTCTGAATTTATTCCTCCAAAACTGTGAATATCCAATGACAGAACTGGCGTGCATTTGAAAATTGGCGGGAAAGTGGAATCCGTCAAACTTCGTGCAAACTCGTGTTTTTCCGTGGGGGAAAACTTCCGACGATTCCGCATTCAGAAGTTTTGAGTTTTCTGAATTTATTCCTCCAAAACTGTGAATATCCAATGACAGAACTGGCGTGCATTTGAAAATTGCCGGGAAAGTGGAATCCGTCAAACTTCGTGCAAACTCGTGTTTTTCCGTGGGGGAAAAATTCCCACGATTCCGCATTCGGAAGTTTTGAGTTTTCTAAATTTATTCCTCCAAAACTGTGAATATCCAATGGCAGAACTGGCGTGCATTTGAAAATTGGCGGGAAAGTGGAATCCGTCAAACTTCGTGCAAACTCGTGTTTTTCCGTGGGGGAAAAATTGCCACGATTCCGCATTCAGAAGTTTTGAGTTTTCTGAATTTATTCCTCCAAAACTGTGAATATCCAATGACAGAACTGGCGTGCATTTGAAAATTGGCGGGAAAGTGGAATCCGTCAAACTTCGTGCAACCTCGTGTTTTTCCGTGGGGGACAACTTCCCACGATTCCGCATTCAGAAGTTTTGAGTTTTCTAAATTTATTCCTCCAAAACTGTGAATATCCAATGACAGAACTGGCGTGCATTTGAAAATTGGCGGGAAAGTGCAATCCGTCAAACTTCGTGAAAGCTCGTGTTTTTCCGTGGGGGAAGAAATTCCCACGATTCCGCACTCAGAAGTTTTGAGTTTTCTAAATTTATTCTTCCAAAACTGTGAATATCCAATGACAGAACTGGCGTGCATTTGAAAATTGGCGGGAAACTGGAATCCGTCAAACTTCGTGCAACCTCGTGTTTTTCCGTGGGGGAAAACTTCCGACGATTCCGCATTCAGAAGTTTTGAGTTTTCTAAATTTATTCCTCCAAAACTGTGAATATCCAATGACAGAACTGGCGTGCATTTGAAAATTGGCGGGAAAGTGGAATCCGTCAAACTTCGTGCAACCTCGTGTTTTTCCGTGGGGGAAAAATTGCCACGATTCCGCATTCAGAAGTTTTGAGTTTTCCAAATTTATACTGCCAATACTGTGAATATCCAATGACAGAAATGGCGTGCATTTGAAAATTGGCGGGAAAGTGCAATCCGTCAAACTTCGTGCAACCTCGTGTTTTTCCGTGGGGGAAAACTTCCGACGATTCCGCATTCAGAAGTTTTGAGTTTTCTGAATTTATTCCTCCAAAACTGTGATTATCCAATGACAGAACTGGCGTGCATTTGAAAATTGGCGGGAAAGTGCAATCCGTCAAACTTCGTGCAACCTCGTGTTTTTCCGTGGGGGAAAACTTCCCACGATTCCGCATTCAGAAGTTTTGAATTTTGTAAATTTATTCCTCCAAAACTGTGAATATCCAATGACAGAACTGGCGTGCATTTGAAAATTGCCGGGAAAGTGGAATCCGTCAAACTTCGTGCAAACTCGTGTTTTTCCGTGGGGGAAAAATGGCCACGATTCCGCATTCAGAAGTTTTGAGTTTTCCAAATTTATACTGCCAATACTGTGAATATCCAATGACAGAAATGGCGTGCATTTGAAAATTGGCGGGAAAGTGGAATCCGTCAAACTTCGTGCAACCTCGTGTTTTTCCGTGGGGGAAAACTTCCCACGATTCCGCATTCAGAAGTTTTGAGTTTTCTAAATTTATTCCTCCAAAACTGAATATCCAAGGACAGAACTGGCGTGCATTTGAAAATTGGCGGGAAAGTGCAATCCGTCAAACTTCGTGAAAGCTCGTGTTTTTCCGTGGGGGAAGAAATTCCTACGATTCCGCATTCAGAAGTTTTGAGTTTTCTAAATTTATTCTGCCAGTATTGTAAATATCCAATGACAGAACTGGCGTGCATTTGAAAATTGGCGGGAAAGTGGAATCCGTCAAACTTCGTGCAACCTCGTGTTTTTCCGTGGGGGAAAAATTGCCACGATTCCGCATTCAGAAGTTTTGAGTTTTCTGAATTTATTCCTCCAAAACTGTGAATATCCAATGACAGAACTGGCGTGCATTTGAAAATTGGCGGGAAAGTGGAATCCGTCAAACTTCGTGCAACCTCGTGTTTTTCCGTGGGGGAAAAATTGCCACGATTCCGCATTCAGAAGTTTTGAGTTTTCCAAATTTATACTGCCAATACTGTGAATATCCAATGACAGAAATGGCGTGCATTTGAAAATTGGCGGGAAAGTGGAATCCGTCAAACTTCGTGCAACCTCGTGTTTTTCCGTTGGGGACAACTTCCCACGATTCCGCATTCAGAAGTTTTGAGTTTTCTAAATTTATTCCTCCAAAACTGTGAATATCCAATGACAGAACTGGCGTGCATTTGAAAATTGGCGGGAAAGTGGAATCCGTCAAACTTCGTGCAACCTCGTGTTTTTCCGTGGGGGAAAACTTCCGACGATTCCGCATTCAGAAGTTTTGAGTTTTCTGAATTTATTCCTCCAAAACTGTGAATATCCAATGACAGAACTGGCGTGCATTTGAAAATTGGCGGGAAAGTGGAATCCGTCAAACTTCGTGCAACCTCGTGTTTTTCCGTGGGGGAAAACTTCCGACGATTCCGCATTCAGAAGTTTTGAGTTTTCTGAATTTATCCCTCCAAAACTGTGAATATCCAATGACAGAACTGGCGTGCATTTGAAAATTGGCGGGAACGTGGAATCCGTCAAACTTCGTGCAACCGTCAAACTTCGTGTAAAATTGCAAAAAATTTAAGTTTCCCCTTTTCTCTATTTTTCCATTTTTTTTATTTTTCAAATTTCCGAGATTTTCAAAATCTCAAAAAAATTTTTAATGAAAAAAAAAACTTATTCGAAATTTGCAAAATTTTTAGAGCTTTCGCCAAATTGTCAAAAAATTGAGATTTTTAAAACATTTTTGACATTTTGTTATGTTTAAAAAAATCGACTTTTTCAAAAATTTTCCAAGAGTTTCCCGAATTAACTTAGCTTGCGAGACCTGCGTCATGCGCAGATTATGACAACAATTTTCTCTCAGAATTGGCAATTCGTTACAAAGAGCTAGTCAGCATTGTTGAGTCCTTCACTATTGTTTGCTTTATAGGACTGCAGCAGCTCGGGATCTCTGGTGGACAAAGCTGACTGAAATTATACAGGGGGAGAGCATCAAAGAGCCATCCGACACCAATATACAAGTTGTGTATGACGATAACGAAACCAACACTGAATACGTAAGTCCAATTTTCAAAGCTCTGAGATGAAACTTACTGAGAGAAAATGATGCGTCATTCGCGATTTTGTGAATTAAATTGACTGCAGAAATCGAAAACTTCAGAATTTTTTTCAAATAAATTTCTTTTTTTTTTAATTAAATTTTTTTTTTCTGTTTCTGATAAGTTGGATTTTCCTTATTCATTTAACACGTTTTGAAAATTCTTGAAGTTTTCGAAATTATTATGATTTTAAAAATTGATAATTGTTTTCAAATTCTTGAAATCTTTGGAAGTTTTTGGAAAGTTTTGGAAATTTCGGAAATTTTACAAATTTTGAAAATTTGGAAAATTTTCAAGATTTTTAAAATTTTGGAAATTTTGGAAATTTTGGAAATTTTGGAAATTTTGGAAATTTTTGAATTTTTTTTAGTTTTTCAATTTTTTCTTAAATTCTTCGTTTTTTTTATTTTTGAAATTTTTTGGTTTTTTTGAATTTTTTTGAAAAAATGGATTTTTTGGAAAAAATTGATTTTTTTTTAAATTTGATTTCTTTGAAGAATTTGATTGTTTTAAAAATTTGATTTTTATGAAAAATTTGAATTTTTTTAGTTTTTTGAAAATTTTGAATTTGTTGAAATTTTGAAAATTTTCAAAATTTTTAAGAGAGTAATTTTGCAAAATGCCCAGAATTTCCAAAAAATATGAATACAATTCACAGTAATTTTCAATTTCTAGTGTAAAAGAATAATGGTCCCCTCCGAGATGACAGCCTCCGCCTGCGTGAATCTCGCCACCCGTCTCCTGGACCTCCAAGGTTCCTTCCAGCTGTGGGCTCGCACCTCCCTGGACGAGGCGCCCTACCCGCTGATAGGCCAGGAGCGTCCATTCGCCATAAAGCTCACAAACCTCCGTCACACCCTATCAACGGACGAGGCTTTCGACCTGGAGCACTGCAACAAGAGTGGCCACGACACCTGTCACTTCATCCTCCGTCCAATCCTGAAGTCCCCGCTCAAAAAATCCAACTCCAAAATAACTGGACTTCTCCGCCGCTCTCTATCCCTCAACCCCAACATTTTCGGAGTAAATCTCTCCCGACTGGATGAAAATGGTCTGCCTAAGCCTGTGCTCGTGATGTTGCAGCAACTATTTGCAAAAGGTAACACATCTCGTTTTTTTTCCGATCGATGAAATTTTCACGATCGTTTTGCATCATGCTGAAGGGTTTTCAGAGAAGTGTCTGTATGTGTGTGTGTGTGTTCGTCCGTATGTGGCCAAATTGTTCGTTTACGTTTTCTCGGAAACGGATCGTGCGATTCGATTAATTTTTTTTTCAATCGTTGCGTCTCCGTGTAACTTATGGCTGATTAGATTTTCGATCGAATCCATCGAGTAGTTCCCCTGTTTGTGAGAAATTCATGTTGAGCAAAAATCGAAAATAGTGATAATGAACGTTCATTCACACAAAAATGTTGTAATCCAGGTACTCAATGTCACAGTTGAAAGATATAATCAGTCATATTTTATAACTGATTAAATTTTGAGTAAGTGGTCCAGGACTTATATTGTTATTAACAATGTCAATTGTTTATAATGTTCTACTGCATAAACTATTAGAGTTAGCGCAAAATTCATATGAGAAAAGTTGTTTGCCATATAAAAATACGTATTTTATGTAGAATGCCTTTTTTCGATAATTTGCATAATTAAGGAGGTATAGCAGTCTCCACAATTATGTATGTAATAAGTGAACGAATGGACCCAGCGCTGTCATGACGCTCCCAATCGAAGCGTTTTCATGCAAAATCGAGCGGATCACATTTTGGATGGCATTTGTGCACCATCTGCAATGTTATTAGCAATTGCAATTGTTTATACTGTTCCACGGGGTAAAATATTAAAGTTTTTATTTTGCAGCCGCATCCTTATTGGTGTCTCACTCTCACTCAAGTAATACGCATAAGTCTCATCCTCATGTTCACCATGCGTCTACTCAAGTATTCATAACTATCTGCTTCATAAATGAGTCAGTTTGGAATTCTCAAATAGGCATGTTTACGTTATGATAATAACAGGGCTCACACTGATTAACCGTAGTATATTGGAGAAGAATAAATTTAGTAATTTGTCCTGAAAAACCA
Organism: Asobara japonica; assembly: GCA_026005395.1. Classification (NCBI taxonomy): domain Eukaryota; kingdom Metazoa; phylum Arthropoda; class Insecta; order Hymenoptera; family Braconidae; genus Asobara; species Asobara japonica. The sequence goes on from BQMI01000520.1 coordinate 131,953, forward strand.
AATCGGGCAGTTGTGTTTGTGGCCCGAGTGGAGCACACACATGGACACACCACTAGTTTTTTTAAATTTCTGAAACACCTAACACCTTGAACTGACAATGTCTTTCTCTGCAGGTCCATTCATCCAAGGAATCTTCCGTAAATCCGCCAACGTTCGAATAGTTCGTGGTCTTCGGGATCAGATAGAGGCGTCTGGTGACCCAACATGCCTGGAGGACGCGCCAATAATAGCAGTGGCAGCCCCCCTAAAAGACTTCCTGCGCTCTCTACCAGATCCCCTCCTAACCTCCCACTTATTCCCCCTGTGGATGGCAGCCCTAGAAACCACTAATTCAGTCCAAACAATCAAAACAATTCTCAACAGACTGCCAAAAGCAAATTGCAGCCTACTATCCCACCTGATCTGCGTCCTCCACCACATAGCAAGAAGAGCCAAGCACAACCTAATGTGTGCAAGTAATCTCGGTGTTTGCTGTGGCCCAAGTTTGCTGTGGTCATCCAGCCCAACAGTCAACCAGAGTCGAGCAGTGCCAGCAATCACCGAGCTACTCATTAGAAACTGTGAAGTGCTATTTGGAGATGGTGTCACCCAATTACTGGGCGAAGAGCGAAGTGACAGTGCTGCACTCAGGTGGACTATCCTTGGACAGTCTAGACCTCACCGAGCCACCCAGAAAAGACCACATGTCCCTCTCCCGCGACTCAGGCCTAACTCTCTCTGATTGTCAACTATTCATCCCAGAATCACCAGTTGGCTCTGACGAACTCTCCAACACATCCACCCCAAATTTTGAAAAGCCAGACAAGGACAAAACCATAAAGTCCTACGTTAGAGTCTACAATACTGGATGGGATGAGCGATTACATTCGACCTTCTCATCTCAAACCGATCACAATTATCGTGAAGAAAAAATAACACCAAATACAAATCCAAATTTCCAGAGGCAGGATTGGTTGAGGGCACAGTTAAAGCGCACATCGAGAAATACAAAAGCTGATGATGAGACGAGAAAAGAAGGGAGATTTGATGATAAAGAAATTTACACAAGCAACTACAGGTTGAAGGACAATATTGATAGTTGCAAGGAGATTGTCTTCAGGCAATCCAAGATGATGCGGGATGATGGGGAGGTGCAGTCAGTGCACGATGCTGCTTATCACCAGAAGGCAATGTCTGAGTCAATCCAAGATTCTGATCATTCTGAATCACTGGCATCAGATCGTTACGACTTTGGGAAGAAGAGTGAGATGATGGATTTCAAGAAGCGAGCTGCGGAGATCTATGGCACATCGAGATCTCCAGTTTCCCAGAATGCAAGCTACAATTCGGATATTTATGAGTTCAAGAAGGTGAAGAGTGAGGTGTATATTGTGAGCAAGGAGTCCAGTCGATACGAGAACGAGCGAAGTGACAATATTTATGGGAGTAGAGATAATGTTGATAGTTATGAGAGGAGTGATGTTTACAATTTTAAGCAAGTGGAGACTAGTGAGGAGGAGACTGCTGGTTGGGCTGATGTGCCACCACCTTTGCCACCCAGGCTCAAGCATCTGCCACCAGTGGATATGAGTCTTGAGGAGAGACACAAGATTGCGGGGAGATCCAAGTCATTGCCACCACCTCAGCCCAGGGCACCCATCACCACTAGGCATCTGGGGTATACTAGGTCTATCGTTGATGATGAGAGTTATGTGTAAGGGGCCATAAACATTGTTCTACAGGTGTATTAGATGGTAGATTTAATGAGCCAGCTCAATTTCTTGATGAAGCCAGGCTTGGGAGGCTTGCTCGGTTTTCGAGGAGCAACTCGAATTCTAGGGGAACTGGAACAATCTTTGTAGGAACTTTTTTGTAGAGCTCGAGCGCCTCTACAAAAAGTTCTATATGAAGTTCTCTCCAGCTCTTGTTTCTTCTGAGTTATTCGGTGGGGAAGGAGTGGCTTGGTGAAGGCACAGACAAGTGCAAAGGAATTTCCCGAACATTTATCCAAATTTACAATTTCAAGAACAAGCGCATACAAAGAACTGCCCTGGTCAGAACATTGACTCAATGCATTTGATTATTTGACTCTCTATTGAAGACACAATTTTTTTTATTATTATTATTAAAGATACAGAATGGGAAAAGCAAAAGTGAAGAGCATTGAATATTGATTCGTTGGATAATCCACGATGGGTAAGGCAGAAAACTAACGATACAGTTTTTGGTAAAGTAGATATCTAATTTGCCTATTTTACTTGCGATCGGTAAATTAGATTACTCTCTTACCAGCAATTGTAACATTCTGAATTTTAACTTGAACTAAAATTGTAATATCAATTTTTTATGGTAAATTTTATATATTACAAGCAGTTATAATCCACGATATGTTAGCATTTGTTAACAATTCAATTTAATTGATCCAATTGATTGAATTGATGTAGAAAAGGACTATTCAGGGGAAAAGAGAGAACGGCATAAACCAATAAATTATTCGCTCAATGGCCTGGTGAATTATGTTGATTAACGTATTCATCCTCTCTTTAACAATAATTTTATTACGAAATTATGGAAATTTAGAATCTTAGGGTTAATGGTTATTTACACCTAGTCTGAATTATTGTTAATCGTTGTCTTTAATTGAACAATGCTGGTGTGTTATTTACTCAGCTGATTTATATATTTTTTTTTATGATTTTAGAGTGTTGTAAGGATAACGATGTACATTTAGTTTCTGGGTGCTTCCATAAGACTAAGTAAATTGTGAAATAGGGAAAAGGGGGAATCCCCGAAATTTCTGTATTGAGTTTGGGGAGGGGAGACATTGCCAATGTTGGGAGTGTTCTTCAGGATACTTCGATTAGTTCATACTTTAATAGTTTAATTTAAGAGAGCTCTAAAATGAAATTCAGTAGACATGACACTAATTTTTACCATTTTTTTTCTTAATCGAGGAATGGGAGATCCCCGTTTGTTTGAGGGGATGTAGGGTAAGGAAAAGATGGTGGTCTTTGCGATGTATATAGGAGCATGATAACTATTTTTATTATTTTTATTTTTAATATCGAAGTATACATTGAATAAATGAATTTATGATTACAGACGTGTGGGCTTTGTGGTTTTAGTGGGACCTTGGGGTGGGGGTAATTAAGGTAGTTGAGGGAGGAGTTTAAGGTTGGCGTGAGTTTTTGGATTTCTCAACGCCAGGATTTTTCGTTTTCTGAAGAGTAGAAAATCTGAGAGAAGCTATTTTAAAGGCTTTTTGAGAATTTTGAAAATTTTGAAAACTTTGCAGATGGTTAATGTTGGACTCATTTTGGAATCAATTTGTACTTGGCGGCTTGTCACAATTATTTTCAAATTTTTCAATATTTTCAATTTTTTCAGATTTTTCAAATTGTTAAAATTTTTCAAATTTTTCAAATTTTTCAAATTTTTCAAATTTTTCAAATTTTTCAAATTTTTCAAATTTTTCAAATTTTTCAAATTTTCAAATTTTCCAAACTTTCAAATTTTCCAACTTTTCAAATTTCCCAAATTCACAATTTTGTTAACAATCTTCCATTTCCCTCATGTTATGTTCTTCCACATTCTCAAAAAATGTCATGCTTCTAAATTTTAATCAAAAAATTTTTATGATATAAACTCAAAATTTTCCAATTCTCCTTTTCCCAGAAAAAAATCCAAAACTTCATATTCCAACTTTTTCCAAAGTTGCTAAATTTCCCAATTTTTCCAATCAACCATAATCGACCATCAAAGCACTCAAAGCTCTCAAAATACCCAAAAAATTTTGAATAAAAAAAAATTTTCAACTTTCCAAAATTTTGAAAATTTTCATTTTTTTCCTCAACATTTCTGAGCATCAAAATTTCTATAATTCACAAAATTCTCATTTTCACCTCTCAACTTTTCATTTGAATTTTTATTTTCCAAATATCCCAAATCTCGCACTCTAAAATTTCCTTAACTTTTCAAATTTCAAAGTTCAAGTCTCTCCCCGAAATCGCGCCTTTAAATAAACCAATACCTCCACCTCATTCAAGTGTTTTAGCTGTCAATTTCACTCGATTGGATGAACTTGGATCACTTTAACCCAATGTGCCCCATGCGCCCACAATTGACCCCAATGAGCGCGCAAATAATCGACATGCAGTTGGACGACTTTGCGAGCCTACAGCTGGACCGGCCGATGCTGAGTGATCTCCAAGTGCGTCGGTATAAAACCCTCCAAAATGTTCAACGTGTAAAAAAGTATTTTTTTTAGACTGATGATCAAATACGAAAGCACACATTGGAGCCGACTCTCGAGGGGAAACCGATAGACAGAGCTTTACATTTACTTCTGTAAGTAAATACCCCAAATAAACGCTGTAATTAATTAACTGGCATTATGCAACTCTAAAAAAGTAGTTCTTCCTAACTTTTTAACATTGCCAAAATTTTTGGAAAATTTTGAAACACCATTTTGATGTTATAATACAGGACCGCTACTTAAAAATGGCGGCGCATGCGCAGATCCAAACTGAACCGATTGCAAAGGATTTTTGGCGCTCGAAAATCCCGAAATGCAAATGTTTGTAATTTCCAAAAAAATTAAGAGTTTTCCATAATTTTTTGAGCTCTTTTAAGTTCTTTAAATTTATTCCTCCAAAGCTGTGAATACCCAATGACGCAACTGGCGCGAATTTGAAAATTGGCGGGAAAGAGGAATCCGTCAAAACCCGTGCAACCTCGTCTATTTCCGTGGGGATCAACCATCAAGTAGAATCCTCAAATTTTTCAAATGAAGTCACTTAAATGTGAAGTCTATAAGGTTTTACAAATTTCGTAAATTTTTGTTTGAATTTCGAAAATTCTGTACGTTAAATCATCCAAAACGGCAACATCCAACCAATGACAAAGCTGGCGCGCATTTGAAAATTGGCGGGAAAGTGGAATCGGTCAAACTTCGTGCAACCTCGTGTTTTTCCGTGGGGGAAAAAATTCCCACCATTCCGCATTCAGAAGTTTTGAGTTTTCTAAATTTATTCCTCCAAAACTGTGAATATCCAATGACAGAACTGGCGTGCATTTGAAAATTGCCGGGAAAGTGGAATCCGTCAAACTTCGTGCAAACTCGTGTTTTTCCGTGGGGGAAAAATTCCCACGATTCCGCATTCGGAAGTTTTGAGTTTTCTAAATTTATTCCTCCAAAACTGTGAATATCCAATGGCAGAACTGGCGTGCATTTGAAAATTGGCGGGAAAGTGGAATCCGTCAAACTTCGTGCAACCTCGTGTTTTTCCGTGGGGGAAGAAATTCCCACGATTCCGCATTCAGAAGTTTTGAGTTTTCCAAATTTATTCCTCCAAAACTGTGAATATCCAATGACAGAACTGGCGCGCAGTTCAAAATTGGCGGGAAAGTGGAATCCGTCAAACTTCGTGCAACCTCGTGTTTTTCCGTGGGGGAAAACTTCCGACGATTCCGCATTCAGAAGTTTTGAGTTTTCTGAATTTATTCCTCCAAAACTGTGAATATCCAATGACAGAACTGGCGTGCATTTGAAAATTGGCGGGAAAGTGGAATCCGTCAAACTTCGTGCAACCTCGTGTTTTTCCGTGGGGGAAAAATTGCCACGATTCCGCATTCAGAAGTTTTGAGTTTTCCAAATTTATACTGCCAATACTGTGAATATCCAATGACAGAAATGGCGTGCATTTGAAAATTGGCGGGAAAGTGCAATCCGTCAAACTTCGTGCAACCTCGTGTTTTTCCGTGGGGGAAAACTTCCGACGATTCCGCATTCAGAAGTTTTGAGTTTTCTGAATTTATTCCTCCAAAACTGTGAATATCCAATGACAGAACTGGCGTGCATTTGAAAATTGGCGGGAAAGTGGAATCCGTCAAACTTCGTGCAACCTCGTGTTTTTCCGTGGGGGAAAAATTGCCACGATTCCGCATTCAGAAGTTTTGAGTTTTCTGAATTTATTCCTCCAAAACTGTGAATATCCAATGACAGAACTGGCGTGCATTTGAAAATTGGCGGGAAAGTGCAATCCGTCAAACTTCGTGCAACCTCGTGTTTTTCCGTGGGGGAAAAATTGCCACGATTCCGCATTCAGAAGTTTTGAGTTTTCCAAATTTATTCCTCCAAAACTGTGAATATCCAATGACAGAACTGGCGTGCATTTGAAAATTGGCGGGAAAGTGGAATCCGTCAAACTTCGTGCAACCTCGTGTTTTTCCGTGGGGGAAAACTTCCGACGATTCCGCATTCAGAAGTTTTGAGTTTTCTGAATTTATCCCTCCAAAACTGTGAATATCCAATGACAGAACTGGCGTGCATTTGAAAATTGGCGGGAACGTGGAATCCGTCAAACTTCGTGCAACCGTCAAACTTCGTGTAAAATTGCAAAAAATTTAAGTTTCCCCTTTTCTCTATTTTTCCATTTTTTTTATTTTTCAAATTTCCGAGATTTTCAAAATCTCAAAAAAATATTTAATGAAAAAAAAAACTTATTCGAAATTTGCAAAATTTTTAGAGCTTTCGCCAAATTGTCAAAAAATTGAGATTTTTTAAACATTTTTGACATTTTGTTATGTTTAAAAAAATCGACTTTTTCAAAAATTTTCCAAGAGTTTCCCGAATTAACTTAGCTTGCGAGACCTGCGTCATGCGCAGATTATGACAACAATTTTCTCTCAGAATTGGCAATTCGTTACAAAGAGCTAGTCAGCATTGTTGAGTCCTTCACTATTGTTTGCTTTATAGGACTGCAGCAGCTCGGGATCTCTGGTGGACAAAGCTGACTGAAATTATACAGGGGGAGAGCATCAAAGAGCCATCCGACACCAATATACAAGTTGTGTATGACGATAACGAAACCAACACTGAATACGTAAGTCCAATTTTCAAAGCTCTGAGATGAAACTTACTGAGAGAAAATGATGCGTCATTCGCGATTTTGTGAATTAAATTGACTGCAGAAATCGAAAACTTCAGAATTTTTTTCAAATAAATTTCTTTTTTTTTTAATTAAATTTTTTTTTTCTGTTTCTGATAAGTTGGATTTTCCTTATTCATTTAACACGTTTTGAAAATTCTTGAAGTTTTCGAAATTATTATGATTTTAAAAATTGATAATTGTTTTCAAATTCTTGAAATCTTTGGAAGTTTTTGGAAAGTTTTGGAAATTTCGGAAATTTTACAAATTTTGAAAATTTGGAAAATTTTCAAGATTTTTAAAATTTTGGAAATTTTGGAAATTTTGGAAATTTTGGAAATTTTGGAAATTTTTGAATTTTTTTTAGTTTTTCAATTTTTTCTTAAATTCTTCGTTTTTTTTATTTTTGAAATTTTTTGGTTTTTTTGAATTTTTTTGAAAAAATGGATTTTTTGGAAAAAATTGATTTTTTTTTAAATTTGATTTCTTTGAAGAATTTGATTGTTTTAAAAATTTGATTTTTATGAAAAATTTGAATTTTTTTAGTTTTTTGAAAATTTTGAATTTGTTGAAATTTTGAAAATTTTCAAAATTTTTAAGAGAGTAATTTTGCAAAATGCCCAGAATTTCCAAAAAATATGAATACAATTCACAGTAATTTTCAATTTCTAGTGTAAAAGAATAATGGTCCCCTCCGAGATGACAGCCTCCGCCTGCGTGAATCTCGCCACCCGTCTCCTGGACCTCCAAGGTTCCTTCCAGCTGTGGGCTCGCACCTCCCTGGACGAGGCGCCCTACCCGCTGATAGGCCAGGAGCGTCCATTCGCCATAAAGCTCACAAACCTCCGTCACACCCTATCAACGGACGAGGCTTTCGACCTGGAGCACTGCAACAAGAGTGGCCACGACACCTGTCACTTCATCCTCCGTCCAATCCTGAAGTCCCCGCTCAAAAAATCCAACTCCAAAATAACTGGACTTCTCCGCCGCTCTCTATCCCTCAACCCCAACATTTTCGGAGTAAATCTCTCCCGACTGGATGAAAATGGTCTGCCTAAGCCTGTGCTCGTGATGTTGCAGCAACTATTTGCAAAAGGTAACACATCTCGTTTTTTTTCCGATCGATGAAATTTTCACGATCGTTTTGCATCATGCTGAAGGGTTTTCAGAGAAGTGTCTGTATGTGTGTGTGTGTGTTCGTCCGTATGTGGCCAAATTGTTCGTTTACGTTTTCTCGGAAACGGATCGTGCGATTCGATTAATTTTTTTTTCAATCGTTGCGTCTCCGTGTAACTTATGGCTGATTAGATTTTCGATCGAATCCATCGAGTAGTTCCCCTGTTTGTGAGAAATTCATGTTGAGCAAAAATCGAAAATAGTGATAATGAACGTTCATTCACACAAAAATGTTGTAATCCAGGTACTCAATGTCACAGTTGAAAGATATAATCAGTCATATTTTATAACTGATTAAATTTTGAGTAAGTGGTCCAGGACTTATATTGTTATTAACAATGTCAATTGTTTATAATGTTCTACTGCATAAACTATTAGAGTTAGCGCAAAATTCATATGAGAAAAGTTGTTTGCCATATAAAAATACGTATTTTATGTAGAATGCCTTTTTTCGATAATTTGCATAATTAAGGAGGTATAGCAGTCTCCACAATTATGTATGTAATAAGTGAACGAATGGACCCAGCGCTGTCATGACGCTCCCAATCGAAGCGTTTTCATGCAAAATCGAGCGGATCACATTTTGGATGGCATTTGTGCACCATCTGCAATGTTATTAGCAATTGCAATTGTTTATACTGTTCCACGGGGTAAAATATTAAAGTTTTTATTTTGCAGCCGCATCCTTATTGGTGTCTCACTCTCACTCAAGTAATACGCATAAGTCTCATCCTCATGTTCACCATGCGTCTACTCAAGTATTCATAACTATCTGCTTCATAAATGAGTCAGTTTGGAATTCTCAAATAGGCATGTTTACGTTATGATAATAACAGGGCTCACACTGATTAACCGTAGTATATTGGAGAAGAATAAATTTAGTAATTTGTCCTGAAAAACCAAATCGGGCAGTTGTGTTTGTGGCCCGAGTGGAGCACACACATGGACACACCACTAGTTTTTTTAAATTTCTGAAACACCTAACACCTTGAACTGACAATGTCTTTCTCTGCAGGTCCATTCATCCAAGGAATCTTCCGTAAATCCGCCAACGTTCGAATAGTTCGTGGTCTTCGGGATCAGATAGAGGCGTCTGGTGACCCAACATGCCTGGAGGACGCGCCAATAATAGCAGTGGCAGCCCCCCTAAAAGACTTCCTGCGCTCTCTACCAGATCCCCTCCTAACCTCCCACTTATTCCCCCTGTGGATGGCAGCCCTAGAAACCACTAATTCAGTCCAAACAATCAAAACAATTCTCAACAGACTGCCAAAAGCAAATTGCAGCCTACTATCCCACCTGATCTGCGTCCTCCACCACATAGCAAGAAGAGCCAAGCACAACCTAATGTGTGCAAGTAATCTCGGTGTTTGCTGTGGCCCAAGTTTGCTGTGGTCATCCAGCCCAACAGTCAACCAGAGTCGAGCAGTGCCAGCAATCACCGAGCTACTCATTAGAAACTGTGAAGTGCTATTTGGAGATGGTGTCACCCAATTACTGGGCGAAGAGCGAAGTGACAGTGCTGCACTCAGGTGGACTATCCTTGGACAGTCTAGACCTCACCGAGCCACCCAGAAAAGACCACATGTCCCTCTCCCGCGACTCAGGCCTAACTCTCTCTGATTGTCAACTATTCATCCCAGAATCACCAGTTGGCTCTGACGAACTCTCCAACACATCCACCCCAAATTTTGAAAAGCCAGACAAGGACAAAACCATAAAGTCCTACGTTAGAGTCTACAATACTGGATGGGATGAGCGATTACATTCGACCTTCTCATCTCAAACCGATCACAATTATCGTGAAGAAAAAATAACACCAAATACAAATCCAAATTTCCAGAGGCAGGATTGGTTGAGGGCACAGTTAAAGCGCACATCGAGAAATACAAAAGCTGATGATGAGACGAGAAAAGAAGGGAGATTTGATGATAAAGAAATTTACACAAGCAACTACAGGTTGAAGGACAATATTGATAGTTGCAAGGAGATTGTCTTCAGGCAATCCAAGATGATGCGGGATGATGGGGAGGTGCAGTCAGTGCACGATGCTGCTTATCACCAGAAGGCAATGTCTGAGTCAATCCAAGATTCTGATCATTCTGAATCACTGGCATCAGATCGTTACGACTTTGGGAAGAAGAGTGAGATGATGGATTTCAAGAAGCGAGCTGCGGAGATCTATGGCACATCGAGATCTCCAGTTTCCCAGAATGCAAGCTACAATTCGGATATTTATGAGTTCAAGAAGGTGAAGAGTGAGGTGTATATTGTGAGCAAGGAGTCCAGTCGATACGAGAACGAGCGAAGTGACAATATTTATGGGAGTAGAGATAATGTTGATAGTTATGAGAGGAGTGATGTTTACAATTTTAAGCAAGTGGAGACTAGTGAGGAGGAGACTGCTGGTTGGGCTGATGTGCCACCACCTTTGCCACCCAGGCTCAAGCATCTGCCACCAGTGGATATGAGTCTTGAGGAGAGACACAAGATTGCGGGGAGATCCAAGTCATTGCCACCACCTCAGCCCAGGGCACCCATCACCACTAGGCATCTGGGGTATACTAGGTCTATCGTTGATGATGAGAGTTATGTGTAAGGGGCCATAAACATTGTTCTACAGGTGTATTAGATGGTAGATTTAATGAGCCAGCTCAATTTCTTGATGAAGCCAGGCTTGGGAGGCTTGCTCGGTTTTCGAGGAGCAACTCGAATTCTAGGGGAACTGGAACAATCTTTGTAGGAACTTTTTTGTAGAGCTCGAGCGCCTCTACAAAAAGTTCTATATGAAGTTCTCTCCAGCTCTTGTTTCTTCTGAGTTATTCGGTGGGGAAGGAGTGGCTTGGTGAAGGCACAGACAAGTGCAAAGGAATTTCCCGAACATTTATCCAAATTTACAATTTCAAGAACAAGCGCATACAAAGAACTGCCCTGGTCAGAACATTGACTCAATGCATTTGATTATTTGACTCTCTATTGAAGACACAATTTTTTTTATTATTATTATTAAAGATACAGAATGGGAAAAGCAAAAGTGAAGAGCATTGAATATTGATTCGTTGGATAATCCACGATGGGTAAGGCAGAAAACTAACGATACAGTTTTTGGTAAAGTAGATATCTAATTTGCCTATTTTACTTGCGATCGGTAAATTAGATTACTCTCTTACCAGCAATTGTAACATTCTGAATTTTAACTTGAACTAAAATTGTAATATCAATTTTTTATGGTAAATTTTATATATTACAAGCAGTTATAATCCACGATATGTTAGCATTTGTTAACAATTCAATTTAATTGATCCAATTGATTGAATTGATGTAGAAAAGGACTATTCAGGGGAAAAGAGAGAACGGCATAAACCAATAAATTATTCGCTCAATGGCCTGGTGAATTATGTTGATTAACGTATTCATCCTCTCTTTAACAATAATTTTATTACGAAATTATGGAAATTTAGAATCTTAGGGTTAATGGTTATTTACACCTAGTCTGAATTATTGTTAATCGTTGTCTTTAATTGAACAATGCTGGTGTGTTATTTACTCAGCTGATTTATATATTTTTTTTTATGATTTTAGAGTGTTGTAAGGATAACGATGTACATTTAGTTTCTGGGTGCTTCCATAAGACTAAGTAAATTGTGAAATAGGGAAAAGGGGGAATCCCCGAAATTTCTGTATTGAGTTTGGGGAGGGGAGACATTGCCAATGTTGGGAGTGTTCTTCAGGATACTTCGATTAGTTCATACTTTAATAGTTTAATTTAAGAGAGCTCTAAAATGAAATTCAGTAGACATGACACTAATTTTTACCATTTTTTTTCTTAATCGAGGAATGGGAGATCCCCGTTTGTTTGAGGGGATGTAGGGTAAGGAAAAGATGGTGGTCTTTGCGATGTATATAGGAGCATGATAACTATTTTTATTATTTTTATTTTTAATATCGAAGTATACATTGAATAAATGAATTTATGATTACAGACGTGTGGGCTTTGTGGTTTTAGTGGGACCTTGGGGTGGGGGTAATTAAGGTAGTTGAGGGAGGAGTTTAAGGTTGGCGTGAGTTTTTGGATTTCTCAACGCCAGGATTTTTCGTTTTCTGAAGAGTAGAAAATCTGAGAGAAGCTATTTTAAAGGCTTTTTGAGAATTTTGAAAATTTTGAAAACTTTGCAGATGGTTAATGTTGGACTCATTTTGGAATCAATTTGTATTTGGCGGCTTGTCACAATTATTTTCAAATTTTTCAATATTTTCAATTTTTTCAGATTTTTCAAATTGTTAAAATTTTTCAAATTTTTCAAATTTTTCAAATTTTTCAAATTTTTCAAATTTTTCAAATTTTTCAAATTTTTCAAATTTTCAAATTTTCCAAACTTTCAAATTTTCCAACTTTTCAAATTTCCCAAATTCACAATTTTGTTAACAATCTTCCATTTCCCTCATGTTATGTTCTTCCACATTCTCAAAAAATGTCATGCTTCTAAATTTTAATCAAAAAATTTTTATGATATAAACTCAAAATTTTCCAATTCTCCTTTTCCCAGAAAAAAATCCAAAACTTCATATTCCAACTTTTTCCAAAGTTGCTAAATTTCCCAATTTTTCCAATCAACCATAATCGACCATCAAAGCACTCAAAGCTCTCAAAATACCCAAAAAATTTTGAATAAAAAAAAATTTTCAACTTTCCAAAATTTTGAAAATTTTCATTTTTTTCCTCAACATTTCTGAGCATCAAAATTTCTATAATTCACAAAATTCTCATTTTCACCTCTCAACTTTTCATTTGAATTTTTATTTTCCAAATATCCCAAATCTCGCACTCTAAAATTTCCTTAACTTTTCAAATTTCAAAGTTCAAGTCTCTCCCCGAAATCGCGCCTTTAAATAAACCAATACCTCCACCTCATTCAAGTGTTTTAGCTGTCAATTTCACTCGATTGGATGAACTTGGATCACTTTAACCCAATGTGCCCCATGCGCCCACAATTGACCCCAATGAGCGCGCAAATAATCGACATGCAGTTGGACGACTTTGCGAGCCTACAGCTGGACCGGCCGATGCTGAGTGATCTCCAAGTGCGTCGGTATAAAACCCTCCAAAATGTTCAACGTGTAAAAAAGTATTTTTTTTAGACTGATGATCAAATACGAAAGCACACATTGGAGCCGACTCTCGAGGGGAAACCGATAGACAGAGCTTTACATTTACTTCTGTAAGTAAATACCCCAAATAAACGCTGTAATTAATTAACTGGCATTATGCAACTCTAAAAAAGTAGTTCTTCCTAACTTTTTAACATTGCCAAAATTTTTGGAAAATTTTGAAACACCATTTTGATGTTATAATACAGGACCGCTACTTAAAAATGGCGGCGCATGCGCAGATCCAAACTGAACCGATTGCAAAGGATTTTTGGCGCTCGAAAATCCCGAAATGCAAATGTTTGTAATTTCCAAAAAAATTAAGAGTTTTCCATAATTTTTTGAGCTCTTTTAAGTTCTTTAAATTTATTCCTCCAAAGCTGTGAATACCCAATGACGCAACTGGCGCGAATTTGAAAATTGGCGGGAAAGAGGAATCCGTCAAAACCCGTGCAACCTCGTCTATTTCCGTGGGGATCAACCATCAAGTAGAATCCTCAAATTTTTCAAATGAAGTCACTTAAATGTGAAGTCTATAAGGTTTTACAAATTTCGTAAATTTTTGTTTGAATTTCGAAAATTCTGTACGTTAAATCATCCAAAACGGCAACATCCAACCAATGACAAAGCTGGCGCGCATTTGAAAATTGGCGGGAAAGTGGAATCGGTCAAACTTCGTGCAACCTCGTGTTTTTCCGTGGGGGAAAAAATTCCCACCATTCCGCATTCAGAAGTTTTGAGTTTTCTAAATTTATTCCTCCAAAACTGTGAATATCCAATGACAGAACTGGCGTGCATTTGAAAATTGCCGGGAAAGTGGAATCCGTCAAACTTCGTGCAAACTCGTGTTTTTCCGTGGGGGAAAAATTCCCACGATTCCGCATTCGGAAGTTTTGAGTTTTCTAAATTTATTCCTCCAAAACTGTGAATATCCAATGGCAGAACTGGCGTGCATTTGAAAATTGGCGGGAAAGTGGAATCCGTCAAACTTCGTGCAACCTCGTGTTTTTCCGTGGGGGAAGAAATTCCCACGATTCCGCATTCAGAAGTTTTGAGTTTTCCAAATTTATTCCTCCAAAACTGTGAATATCCAATGACAGAACTGGCGCGCAGTTCAAAATTGGCGGGAAAGTGGAATCCGTCAAACTTCGTGCAACCTCGTGTTTTTCCGTGGGGGAAAACTTCCGACGATTCCGCATTCAGAAGTTTTGAGTTTTCTGAATTTATTCCTCCAAAACTGTGAATATCCAATGACAGAACTGGCGTGCATTTGAAAATTGGCGGGAAAGTGGAATCCGTCAAACTTCGTGCAACCTCGTGTTTTTCCGTGGGGGAAAAATTGCCACGATTCCGCATTCAGAAGTTTTGAGTTTTCCAAATTTATACTGCCAATACTGTGAATATCCAATGACAGAAATGGCGTGCATTTGAAAATTGGCGGGAAAGTGCAATCCGTCAAACTTCGTGCAACCTCGTGTTTTTCCGTGGGGGAAAACTTCCGACGATTCCGCATTCAGAAGTTTTGAGTTTTCTGAATTTATTCCTCCAAAACTGTGAATATCCAATGACAGAACTGGCGTGCATTTGAAAATTGGCGGGAAAGTGGAATCCGTCAAACTTCGTGCAACCTCGTGTTTTTCCGTGGGGGAAAAATTGCCACGATTCCGCATTCAGAAGTTTTGAGTTTTCCAAATTTATACTGCCAATACTGTGAATATCCAATGACAGAAATGGCGTGCATTTGAAAATTGGCGGGAAAGTGCAATCCGTCAAACTTCGTGCAACCTCGTGTTTTTCCGTGGGGGACAACTTCCCACGATTCCGCATTCAGAAGTTTTGAGTTTTCTAAATTTATTCCTCCAAAACTGTGAATATCCAATGACAGAACTGGCGTGCATTTGAAAATTGGCGGGAAAGTGTAATCCGTCAAACTTCGTGCAACCTCGTGTTTTTCCGTGGGGGAAAAATTGCCACGATTCCGCATTCAGAAGTTTTGAGTTTTCCAAATTTATTCCTCCAAAACTGTGAATTTCCAATGACAGAACTGGCGTGCATTTGAAAATTGCCGGGAAAGTGGAATCCGTCAAACTTCGTGCAAACTCGTGTTTTTCCGTGGGGGAAAAATTCCCACGATTCCGCATTCGGAAGTTTTGAGTTTTCTAAATTTATTCCTCCAAAACTGTGAATATCCAATGGCAGAACTGGCGTGCATTTGAAAATTGGCGGGAAAGTGGAATCCGTCAAACTTCGTGCAACCTCGTGTTTTTCCGTGGGGGAAGAAATTCCCACGATTCCGCATTCAGAAGTTTTGAGTTTTCCAAATTTATTCCTCCAAAACTGTGAATATCCAATGACAGAACTGGCGCGCAGTTCAAAATTGGCGGGAAAGTGGAATCCGTCAAACTTCGTGCAACCTCGTGTTTTTCCGTGGGGGAAAACTTCCGACGATTCCGCATTCAGAAGTTTTGAGTTTTCTAAATTTATCCCTCCAAAACTGTGAATATCCAATGACACAACTGGCGTGCATTTGAAAATTGGCGGGAAAGTGGAATCCGTCAAACTTCGTGCAACCTCGTGTTTTTCCGTGGGGGAAAACTTCCGACGATTCCGCATTCAGAAGTTTTGAGTTTTCTGAATTTATTCCTCCAAAACTGTGAATATCCAATGACAGAACTGGCGTGCATTTGAAAATTGGCGGGAAAGTGGAATCCGTCAAACTTCGTGCAACCTCGTGTTTTTCCGTGGGGGACAACTTCCCACGATTCCGCATTCAGAAGTTTTGAGTTTTCTAAATTTATTCCTCCAAAACTGTGAATATCCAATGACAGAACTGGCGTGCATTTGAAAATTGGCGGGAAAGTGGAATCCGTCAAACTTCGTGCAACCTCGTGTTTTTCCGTGGGGGAAAAATTGCCACGATTCCGCATTCAGAAGTTTTGAGTTTTCCAAATTTATACTGCCAATACTGTGAATATCCAATGACAGAAATGGCGTGCATTTGAAAATTGGCGGGAAAGTGCAATCCGTCAAACTTCGTGCAACCTCGTGTTTTTCCGTGGGGGAAAACTTCCGACGATTCCGCATTCAGAAGTTTTGAGTTTTCTGAATTTATTCCTCCAAAACTGTGAATATCCAATGACAGAACTGGCGTGCATTTGAAAATTGGCGGGAAAGTGGAATCCGTCAAACTTCGTGCAACCTCGTGTTTTTCCGTGGGGGAAAAATTGCCACGATTCCGCATTCAGAAGTTTTGAGTTTTCCAAATTTATACTGCCAATACTGTGAATATCCAATGACAGAAATGGCGTGCATTTGAAAATTGGCGGGAAAGTGCAATCCGTCAAACTTCGTGAAAGCTCGTGTTTTTCCGTGGGGGAAGAAATTCCCACGATTCCGCACTCAGAAGTTTTGAGTTTTCTAAATTTATTCTTCCAAAACTGTGAATATCCAATGACAGAACTGGCGTGCATTTGAAAATTGGCGGGAAAGTGGAATCCGTCAAACTTCGTGCAACCTCGTGTTTTTCCGTGGGGGAAAACTTCCGACGATTCCGCATTCAGAAGTTTTGAGTTTTCTAAATTTATTCCTCCAAAACTGTGAATATCCAATGACAGAACTGGCGTGCATTTGAAAATTGGCGGGAAAGTGCAATCCGTCAAACTTCGTGAAAGCTCGTGTTTTTCCGTGGGGGAAGAAATTCCCACGATTCCGCACTCAGAAGTTTTGAGTTTTCTAAATTTATTCTTCCAAAACTGTGAATATCCAATGACAGAACTGGCGTGCATTTGAAAATTGGCGGGAAAGTGGAATCCGTCAAACTTCGTGCAACCTCGTGTTTTTCCGTGGGGGAAAACTTCCGACGATTCCGCATTCAGAAGTTTTGAGTTTTCTAAATTTATTCCTCCAAAACTGTGAATATCCAATGACAGAACTGGCGTGCATTTGAAAATTGGCGGGAAAGTGGAATCCGTCAAACTTCGTGCAACCTCGTGTTTTTCCGTGGGGGAAAAATTGCCACGATTCCGCATTCAGAAGTTTTGAGTTTTCCAAATTTATACTGCCAATACTGTGAATATCCAATGACAGAAATGGCGTGCATTTGAAAATTGGCGGGAAAGTGCAATCCGTCAAACTTCGTGCAACCTCGTGTTTTTCCGTGGGGGAAAACTTCCGACGATTCCGCATTCAGAAGTTTTGAGTTTTCTGAATTTATTCCTCCAAAACTGTGAATATCCAATGACAGAACTGGCGTGCATTTGAAAATTGGCGGGAAAGTGCAATCCGTCAAACTTCGTGCAACCTCGTGTTTTTCCGTGGGGGACAACTTCCCACGATTCCGCATTCAGAAGTTTTGAGTTTTCTAAATTTATTCCTCCAAAACTGAATATCCAAGGACAGAACTGGCGTGCATTTGAAAATTGGCGGGAAAGTGCAATCCGTCAAACTTCGTGAAAGCTCGTGTTTTTCCGTGGGGGAAGAAATTCCTACGATTCCGCATTCAGAAGTTTTGAGTTTTCTAAATTTATTCTGCCAGTATTGTAAATATCCAATGACAGAACTGGCGTGCATTTGAAAATTGGCGGGAAAGTGGAATCCGTCAAACTTCGTGCAACCTCGTGTTTTTCCGTGGGGGAAAAATTGCCACGATTCCGCATTCAGAAGTTTTGAGTTTTCTGAATTTATTCCTCCAAAACTGTGAATATCCAATGACAGAACTGGCGTGCATTTGAAAATTGGCGGGAAAGTGGAATCCGTCAAACTTCGTGCAACCTCGTGTTTTTCCGTGGGGGAAAAATTGCCACGATTCCGCATTCAGAAGTTTTGAGTTTTCCAAATTTATACTGCCAATACTGTGAATATCCAATGACAGAAATGGCGTGCATTTGAAAATTGGCGGGAAAGTGCAATCCGTCAAACTTCGTGCAACCTCGTGTTTTTCCGTGGGGGAAAACTTCCGACGATTCCGCATTCAGAAGTTTTGAGTTTTCTGAATTTATTCCTCCAAAACTGTGAATATCCAATGACAGAACTGGCGTGCATTTGACAATTGGCGGGAAAGTGAAATCCGTCAAACTTCGTGCAACCTTGTGCTTTTCCGTGGGGGAAAACTTCCCACGATTCCGCATTCAGAAGTTTTGAATTTTGTAAATTTATTCCTCCAAAACTGTGAATATCCAATGACAGAACTGGCGTGCATTTGAAAATTGCCGGGAAAGTGGAATCCGTCAAACTTCGTGCAACCTCGTGTTTTTCCGTTGGGGACAACTTCCCACGATTCCGCATTCAGAAGTTTTGAGTTTTCTAAATTTATTCCTCCAAAACTGTGAATATCCAATGACAGAACTGGCGTGCATTTGAAAATTGGCGGGAAAGTGCAATCCGTCAAACTTCGTGCAACCTCGTGTTTTTCCGTGGGGGAAAACTTCCGACGATTCCGCATTCAGAAGTTTTGAGTTTTCTGAATTTATTCCTCCAAAACTGTGAATATCCAATGACAGAACTGGCGTGCATTTGAAAATTGGCGGGAAAGTGCAATCCGTCAAACTTCGTGCAACCTCGTGTTTTTCCGTTGGGGACAACTTCCCACGATTCCGCATTCAGAAGTTTTGAGTTTTCTAAATTTATTCCTCCAAAACTGTGAATATCCAATGACAGAACTGGCGTGCATTTGAAAATTGGCGGGAAAGTGCAATCCGTCAAACTTCGTGCAACCTCGTGTTTTTCCGTGGGGGAAAACTTCCGACGATTCCGCATTCAGAAGTTTTGAGTTTTCTGAATTTATTCCTCCAAAACTGTGAATATCCAATGACAGAACTGGCGTGCATTTGAAAATTGGCGGGAAAGTGCAATCCGTCAAACTTCGTGCAACCTCGTGTTTTTCCGTGGGGGACAACTTCCCACGATTCCGCATTCAGAAGTTTTGAGTTTTCTAAATTTATTCCTCCAAAACTGAATATCCAAGGACAGAACTGGCGTGCATTTGAAAATTGGCGGGAAAGTGCAATCCGTCAAACTTCGTGAAAGCTCGTGTTTTTCCGTGGGGGAAGAAATTCCTACGATTCCGCATTCAGAAGTTTTGAGTTTTCTAAATTTATTCTGCCAGTATTGTAAATATCCAATGACAGAACTGGCGTGCATTTGAAAATTGGCGGGAAAGTGGAATCCGTCAAACTTCGTGCAACCTCGTGTTTTTCCGTGGGGGAAAAATTGCCACGATTCCGCATTCAGAAGTTTTGAGTTTTCTGAATTTATTCCTCCAAAACTGTGAATATCCAATGACAGAACTGGCGTGCATTTGAAAATTGGCGGGAAAGTGGAATCCGTCAAACTTCGTGCAACCTCGTGTTTTTCCGTTGGGGACAACTTCCCACGATTCCGCATTCAGAAGTTTTGAGTTTTCTAAATTTATTCCTCCAAAACTGTGAATATCCAATGACAGAACTGGCGTGCATTTGAAAATTGGCGGGAAAGTGGAATCCGTCAAACTTCGTGCAACCTCGTGTTTTTCCGTGGGGGAAAACTTCCGACGATTCCGCATTCAGAAGTTTTGAGTTTTCTGAATTTATTCCTCCAAAACTGTGAATATCCAATGACAGAACTGGCGTGCATTTGAAAATTGGCGGGAAAGTGCAATCCGTCAAACTTCGTGCAACCTCGTGTTTTTCCGTGGGGGAAAAATTGCCACGATTCCGCATTCAGAAGTTTTGAGTTTTCTAAATTTATTCCTCCAAAACTGAATATCCAAGGACAGAACTGGCGTGCATTTGAAAATTGGCGGGAAAGTGCAATCCGTCAAACTTCGTGAAAGCTCGTGTTTTTCCGTGGGGGAAGAAATTCCTACGATTCCGCATTCAGAAGTTTTGAGTTTTCTAAATTTATTCTGCCAGTATTGTAAATATCCAATGACAGAACTGGCGTGCATTTGAAAATTGGCGGGAAAGTGGAATCCGTCAAACTTCGTGCAACCTCGTGTTTTTCCGTGGGGGAAAAATTGCCACGATTCCGCATTCAGAAGTTTTGAGTTTTCTGAATTTATTCCTCCAAAACTGTGAATATCCAATGACAGAACTGGCGTGCATTTGAAAATTGGCGGGAAAGTGCAATCCGTCAAACTTCGTGAAAGCTCGTGTTTTTCCGTGGGGGAAGAAATTCCTACGATTCCGCATTCAGAAGTTTTGAGTTTTCTAAATTTATTCTGCCAGTATTGTAAATATCCAATGACAGAACTGGCGTGCATTTGAAAATTGGCGGGAAAGTGGAATCCGTCAAACTTCGTGCAACCTCGTGTTTTTCCGTGGGGGAAAAATTGCCACGATTCCGCATTCAGAAGTTTTGAGTTTTCTGAATTTATTCCTCCAAAACTGTGAATATCCAATGACAGAACTGGCGTGCATTTGAAAATTGGCGGGAAAGTGGAATCCGTCAAACTTCGTGCAACCTCGTGTTTTTCCGTGGGGGAAAAATTGCCACGATTCCGCATTCAGAAGTTTTGAGTTTTCCAAATTTATACTGCCAATACTGTGAATATCCAATGACAGAAATGGCGTGCATTTGAAAATTGGCGGGAAAGTGCAATCCGTCAAACTTCGTGCAACCTCGTGTTTTTCCGTGGGGGAAAACTTCCGACGATTCCGCATTCAGAAGTTTTGAGTTTTCTAAATTTATTCTGCCAGTATTGTAAATATCCAATGACAGAACTGGCGTGCATTTGAAAATTGGCGGGAAAGTGGAATCCGTCAAACTTCGTGCAACCTCGTGTTTTTCCGTGGGGGAAAACTTCCCACGATTCCGCATTCAGAAGTTTTGAATTTTGTAAATTTATTCCTCCAAAACTGTGAATATCCAATGACAGAACTGGCGTGCATTTGAAAATTGCCGGGAAAGTGGAATCCGTCAAACTTCGTGCAACCTCGTGTTTTTCCGTTGGGGACAACTTCCCACGATTCCGCATTCAGAAGTTTTGAGTTTTCTAAATTTATTCCTCCAAAACTGTGAATATCCAATGACAGAACTGGCGTGCATTTGAAAATTGGCGGGAAAGTGGAATCCGTCAAACTTCGTGCAACCTCGTGTTTTTCCGTGGGGGAAAACTTCCGACGATTCCGCATTCAGAAGTTTTGAGTTTTCTGAATTTATTCCTCCAAAACTGTGAATATCCAATGACAGAACTGGCGTGCATTTGAAAATTGGCGGGAAAGTGGAATCCGTCAAACTTCGTGCAACCTCGTGTTTTTCCGTGGGGGAAAACTTCCCACGATTCCGCATTCAGAAGTTTTGAGTTTTCTGAATTTATTCCTCCAAAACTGTGAATATCCAATGACAGAACTGGCGTGCATTTGAAAATTGGCGGGAAAGTGGAATCCGTCAAACTTCGTGCAACCTCGTGTTTTTCCGTGGGGGAAAACTTCCGACGATTCCGCATTCAGAAGTTTTGAGTTTTCTGAATTTATCCCTCCAAAACTGTGAATATCCAATGACAGAACTGGCGTGCATTTGAAAATTGGCGGGAACGTGGAATCCGTCAAACTTCGTGCAACCGTCAAACTTCGTGTAAAATTGCAAAAAATTTAAGTTTCCCCTTTTCTCTATTTTTCCATTTTTTTTATTTTTCAAATTTCCGAGATTTTCAAAATCTCAAAAAAATATTTAATGAAAAAAAAAACTTATTCGAAATTTGCAAAATTTTTAGAGCTTTCGCCAAATTGTCAAAAAATTGAGATTTTTTAAACATTTTTGACATTTTGTTATGTTTAAAAAAATCGACTTTTTCAAAAATTTTCCAAGAGTTTCCCGAATTAACTTAGCTTGCGAGACCTGCGTCATGCGCAGATTATGACAACAATTTTCTCTCAGAATTGGCAATTCGTTACAAAGAGCTAGTCAGCATTGTTGAGTCCTTCACTATTGTTTGCTTTATAGGACTGCAGCAGCTCGGGATCTCTGGTGGACAAAGCTGACTGAAATTATACAGGGGGAGAGCATCAAAGAGCCATCCGACACCAATATACAAGTTGTGTATGACGATAACGAAACCAACACTGAATACGTAAGTCCAATTTTCAAAGCTCTGAGATGAAACTTACTGAGAGAAAATGATGCGTCATTCGCGATTTTGTGAATTAAATTGACTGCAGAAATCGAAAACTTCAGAATTTTTTTCAAATAAATTTCTTTTTTTTTTAATTAAATTTTTTTTTTCTGTTTCTGATAAGTTGGATTTTCCTTATTCATTTAACACGTTTTGAAAATTCTTGAAGTTTTCGAAATTATTATGATTTTAAAAATTGATAATTGTTTTCAAATTCTTGAAATCTTTGGAAGTTTTTGGAAAGTTTTGGAAATTTCGGAAATTTTACAAATTTTGAAAATTTGGAAAATTTTCAAGATTTTTAAAATTTTGGAAATTTTGGAAATTTTGGAAATTTTGGAAATTTTGGAAATTTTTGAATTTTTTTTAGTTTTTCAATTTTTTCTTAAATTCTTCGTTTTTTTTATTTTTGAAATTTTTTGGTTTTTTTGAATTTTTTTGAAAAAATGGATTTTTTGGAAAAAATTGATTTTTTTTTAAATTTGATTTCTTTGAAGAATTTGATTGTTTTAAAAATTTGATTTTTATGAAAAATTTGAATTTTTTTAGTTTTTTGAAAATTTTGAATTTGTTGAAATTTTGAAAATTTTCAAAATTTTTAAGAGAGTAATTTTGCAAAATGCCCAGAATTTCCAAAAAATATGAATACAATTCACAGTAATTTTCAATTTCTAGTGTAAAAGAATAATGGTCCCCTCCGAGATGACAGCCTCCGCCTGCGTGAATCTCGCCACCCGTCTCCTGGACCTCCAAGGTTCCTTCCAGCTGTGGGCTCGCACCTCCCTGGACGAGGCGCCCTACCCGCTGATAGGCCAGGAGCGTCCATTCGCCATAAAGCTCACAAACCTCCGTCACACCCTATCAACGGACGAGGCTTTCGACCTGGAGCACTGCAACAAGAGTGGCCACGACACCTGTCACTTCATCCTCCGTCCAATCCTGAAGTCCCCGCTCAAAAAATCCAACTCCAAAATAACTGGACTTCTCCGCCGCTCTCTATCCCTCAACCCCAACATTTTCGGAGTAAATCTCTCCCGACTGGATGAAAATGGTCTGCCTAAGCCTGTGCTCGTGATGTTGCAGCAACTATTTGCAAAAGGTAACACATCTCGTTTTTTTTCCGATCGATGAAATTTTCACGATCGTTTTGCATCATGCTGAAGGGTTTTCAGAGAAGTGTCTGTATGTGTGTGTGTGTGTTCGTCCGTATGTGGCCAAATTGTTCGTTTACGTTTTCTCGGAAACGGATCGTGCGATTCGATTAATTTTTTTTTCAATCGTTGCGTCTCCGTGTAACTTATGGCTGATTAGATTTTCGATCGAATCCATCGAGTAGTTCCCCTGTTTGTGAGAAATTCATGTTGAGCAAAAATCGAAAATAGTGATAATGAACGTTCATTCACACAAAAATGTTGTAATCCAGGTACTCAATGTCACAGTTGAAAGATATAATCAGTCATATTTTATAACTGATTAAATTTTGAGTAAGTGGTCCAGGACTTATATTGTTATTAACAATGTCAATTGTTTATAATGTTCTACTGCATAAACTATTAGAGTTAGCGCAAAATTCATATGAGAAAAGTTGTTTGCCATATAAAAATACGTATTTTATGTAGAATGCCTTTTTTCGATAATTTGCATAATTAAGGAGGTATAGCAGTCTCCACAATTATGTATGTAATAAGTGAACGAATGGACCCAGCGCTGTCATGACGCTCCCAATCGAAGCGTTTTCATGCAAAATCGAGCGGATCACATTTTGGATGGCATTTGTGCACCATCTGCAATGTTATTAGCAATTGCAATTGTTTATACTGTTCCACGGGGTAAAATATTAAAGTTTTTATTTTGCAGCCGCATCCTTATTGGTGTCTCACTCTCACTCAAGTAATACGCATAAGTCTCATCCTCATGTTCACCATGCGTCTACTCAAGTATTCATAACTATCTGCTTCATAAATGAGTCAGTTTGGAATTCTCAAATAGGCATGTTTACGTTATGATAATAACAGGGCTCACACTGATTAACCGTAGTATATTGGAGAAGAATAAATTTAGTAATTTGTCCTGAAAAACCAAATCGGGCAGTTGTGTTTGTGGCCCGAGTGGAGCACACACATGGACACACCACTAGTTTTTTTAAATTTCTGAAACACCTAACACCTTGAACTGACAATGTCTTTCTCTGCAGGTCCATTCATCCAAGGAATCTTCCGTAAATCCGCCAACGTTCGAATAGTTCGTGGTCTTCGGGATCAGATAGAGGCGTCTGGTGACCCAACATGCCTGGAGGACGCGCCAATAATAGCAGTGGCAGCCCCCCTAAAAGACTTCCTGCGCTCTCTACCAGATCCCCTCCTAACCTCCCACTTATTCCCCCTGTGGATGGCAGCCCTAGAAACCACTAATTCAGTCCAAACAATCAAAACAATTCTCAACAGACTGCCAAAAGCAAATTGCAGCCTACTATCCCACCTGATCTGCGTCCTCCACCACATAGCAAGAAGAGCCAAGCACAACCTAATGTGTGCAAGTAATCTCGGTGTTTGCTGTGGCCCAAGTTTGCTGTGGTCATCCAGCCCAACAGTCAACCAGAGTCGAGCAGTGCCAGCAATCACCGAGCTACTCATTAGAAACTGTGAAGTGCTATTTGGAGATGGTGTCACCCAATTACTGGGCGAAGAGCGAAAGTGACAGTGCTGCACTCAGGTGGACTATCCTTGGACAGTCTAGACCTCACCGAGCCACCCAGAAAAGACCACATGTCCCTCTCCCGCGACTCAGGCCTAACTCTCTCTGATTGTCAACTATTCATCCCAGAATCACCAGTTGGCTCTGACGAACTCTCCAACACATCCACCCCAAATTTTGAAAAGCCAGACAAGGACAAAACCATAAAGTCCTACGTTAGAGTCTACAATACTGGATGGGATGAGCGATTACATTCGACCTTCTCATCTCAAACCGATCACAATTATCGTGAAGAAAAAATAACACCAAATACAAATCCAAATTTCCAGAGGCAGGATTGGTTGAGGGCACAGTTAAAGCGCACATCGAGAAATACAAAAGCTGATGATGAGACGAGAAAAGAAGGGAGATTTGATGATAAAGAAATTTACACAAGCAACTACAGGTTGAAGGACAATATTGATAGTTGCAAGGAGATTGTCTTCAGGCAATCCAAGATGATGCGGGATGATGGGGAGGTGCAGTCAGTGCACGATGCTGCTTATCACCAGAAGGCAATGTCTGAGTCAATCCAAGATTCTGATCATTCTGAATCACTGGCATCAGATCGTTACGACTTTGGGAAGAAGAGTGAGATGATGGATTTCAAGAAGCGAGCTGCGGAGATCTATGGCACATCGAGATCTCCAGTTTCCCAGAATGCAAGCTACAATTCGGATATTTATGAGTTCAAGAAGGTGAAGAGTGAGGTGTATATTGTGAGCAAGGAGTCCAGTCGATACGAGAACGAGCGAAGTGACAATATTTATGGGAGTAGAGATAATGTTGATAGTTATGAGAGGAGTGATGTTTACAATTTTAAGCAAGTGGAGACTAGTGAGGAGGAGACTGCTGGTTGGGCTGATGTGCCACCACCTTTGCCACCCAGGCTCAAGCATCTGCCACCAGTGGATATGAGTCTTGAGGAGAGACACAAGATTGCGGGGAGATCCAAGTCATTGCCACCACCTCAGCCCAGGGCACCCATCACCACTAGGCATCTGGGGTATACTAGGTCTATCGTTGATGATGAGAGTTATGTGTAAGGGGCCATAAACATTGTTCTACAGGTGTATTAGATGGTAGATTTAATGAGCCAGCTCAATTTCTTGATGAAGCCAGGCTTGGGAGGCTTGCTCGGTTTTCGAGGAGCAACTCGAATTCTAGGGGAACTGGAACAATCTTTGTAGGAACTTTTTTGTAGAGCTCGAGCGCCTCTACAAAAAGTTCTATATGAAGTTCTCTCCAGCTCTTGTTTCTTCTGAGTTATTCGGTGGGGAAGGAGTGGCTTGGTGAAGGCACAGACAAGTGCAAAGGAATTTCCCGAACATTTATCCAAATTTACAATTTCAAGAACAAGCGCATACAAAGAACTGCCCTGGTCAGAACATTGACTCAATGCATTTGATTATTTGACTCTCTATTGAAGACACAATTTTTTTTATTATTATTATTAAAGATACAGAATGGGAAAAGCAAAAGTGAAGAGCATTGAATATTGATTCGTTGGATAATCCACGATGGGTAAGGCAGAAAACTAACGATACAGTTTTTGGTAAAGTAGATATCTAATTTGCCTATTTTACTTGCGATCGGTAAATTAGATTACTCTCTTACCAGCAATTGTAACATTCTGAATTTTAACTTGAACTAAAATTGTAATATCAATTTTTTATGGTAAATTTTATATATTACAAGCAGTTATAATCCACGATATGTTAGCATTTGTTAACAATTCAATTTAATTGATCCAATTGATTGAATTGATGTAGAAAAGGACTATTCAGGGGAAAAGAGAGAACGGCATAAACCAATAAATTATTCGCTCAATGGCCTGGTGAATTATGTTGATTAACGTATTCATCCTCTCTTTAACAATAATTTTATTACGAAATTATGGAAATTTAGAATCTTAGGGTTAATGGTTATTTACACCTAGTCTGAATTATTGTTAATCGTTGTCTTTAATTGAACAATGCTGGTGTGTTATTTACTCAGCTGATTTATATATTTTTTTTTATGATTTTAGAGTGTTGTAAGGATAACGATGTACATTTAGTTTCTGGGTGCTTCCATAAGACTAAGTAAATTGTGAAATAGGGAAAAGGGGGAATCCCCGAAATTTCTGTATTGAGTTTGGGGAGGGGAGACATTGCCAATGTTGGGAGTGTTCTTCAGGATACTTCGATTAGTTCATACTTTAATAGTTTAATTTAAGAGAGCTCTAAAATGAAATTCAGTAGACATGACACTAATTTTTACCATTTTTTTTCTTAATCGAGGAATGGGAGATCCCCGTTTGTTTGAGGGGATGTAGGGTAAGGAAAAGATGGTGGTCTTTGCGATGTATATAGGAGCATGATAACTATTTTTATTATTTTTATTTTTAATATCGAAGTATACATTGAATAAATGAATTTATGATTACAGACGTGTGGGCTTTGTGGTTTTAGTGGGACCTTGGGGTGGGGGTAATTAAGGTAGTTGAGGGAGGAGTTTAAGGTTGGCGTGAGTTTTTGGATTTCTCAACGCCAGGATTTTTCGTTTTCTGAAGAGTAGAAAATCTGAGAGAAGCTATTTTAAAGGCTTTTTGAGAATTTTGAAAATTTTGAAAACTTTGCAGATGGTTAATGTTGGACTCATTTTGGAATCAATTTGTATTTGGCGGCTTGTCACAATTATTTTCAAATTTTTCAATATTTTCAATTTTTTCAGATTTTTCAAATTGTTAAAATTTTTCAAATTTTTCAAATTTTTCAAATTTTTCAAATTTTTCAAATTTTTCAAATTTTTCAAATTTTTCAAATTTTCAAATTTTCCAAACTTTCAAATTTTCCAACTTTTCAAATTTCCCAAATTCACAATTTTGTTAACAATCTTCCATTTCCCTCATGTTATGTTCTTCCACATTCTCAAAAAATGTCATGCTTCTAAATTTTAATCAAAAAATTTTTATGATATAAACTCAAAATTTTCCAATTCTCCTTTTCCCAGAAAAAAATCCAAAACTTCATATTCCAACTTTTTCCAAAGTTGCTAAATTTCCCAATTTTTCCAATCAACCATAATCGACCATCAAAGCACTCAAAGCTCTCAAAATACCCAAAAAATTTTGAATAAAAAAAAATTTTCAACTTTCCAAAATTTTGAAAATTTTCATTTTTTTCCTCAACATTTCTGAGCATCAAAATTTCTATAATTCACAAAATTCTCATTTTCACCTCTCAACTTTTCATTTGAATTTTTATTTTCCAAATATCCCAAATCTCGCACTCTAAAATTTCCTTAACTTTTCAAATTTCAAAGTTCAAGTCTCTCCCCGAAATCGCGCCTTTAAATAAACCAATACCTCCACCTCATTCAAGTGTTTTAGCTGTCAATTTCACTCGATTGGATGAACTTGGATCACTTTAACCCAATGTGCCCCATGCGCCCACAATTGACCCCAATGAGCGCGCAAATAATCGACATGCAGTTGGACGACTTTGCGAGCCTACAGCTGGACCGGCCGATGCTGAGTGATCTCCAAGTGCGTCGGTATAAAACCCTCCAAAATGTTCAACGTGTAAAAAAGTATTTTTTTTAGACTGATGATCAAATACGAAAGCACACATTGGAGCCGACTCTCGAGGGGAAACCGATAGACAGAGCTTTACATTTACTTCTGTAAGTAAATACCCCAAATAAACGCTGTAATTAATTAACTGGCATTATGCAACTCTAAAAAAGTAGTTCTTCCTAACTTTTTAACATTGCCAAAATTTTTGGAAAATTTTGAAACACCATTTTGATGTTATAATACAGGACCGCTACTTAAAAATGGCGGCGCATGCGCAGATCCAAACTGAACCGATTGCAAAGGATTTTTGGCGCTCGAAAATCCCGAAATGCAAATGTTTGTAATTTCCAAAAAAATTAAGAGTTTTCCATAATTTTTTGAGCTCTTTTAAGTTCTTTAAATTTATTCCTCCAAAGCTGTGAATACCCAATGACGCAACTGGCGCGAATTTGAAAATTGGCGGGAAAGAGGAATCCGTCAAAACCCGTGCAACCTCGTCTATTTCCGTGGGGATCAACCATCAAGTAGAATCCTCAAATTTTTCAAATGAAGTCACTTAAATGTGAAGTCTATAAGGTTTTACAAATTTCGTAAATTTTTGTTTGAATTTCGAAAATTCTGTACGTTAAATCATCCAAAACGGCAACATCCAACCAATGACAAAGCTGGCGCGCATTTGAAAATTGGCGGGAAAGTGGAATCGGTCAAACTTCGTGCAACCTCGTGTTTTTCCGTGGGGGAAAAAATTCCCACCATTCCGCATTCAGAAGTTTTGAGTTTTCTAAATTTATTCCTCCAAAACTGTGAATATCCAATGACAGAACTGGCGTGCATTTGAAAATTGCCGGGAAAGTGGAATCCGTCAAACTTCGTGCAAACTCGTGTTTTTCCGTGGGGGAAAAATTCCCACGATTCCGCATTCGGAAGTTTTGAGTTTTCTAAATTTATTCCTCCAAAACTGTGAATATCCAATGGCAGAACTGGCGTGCATTTGAAAATTGGCGGGAAAGTGGAATCCGTCAAACTTCGTGCAACCTCGTGTTTTTCCGTGGGGGAAAACTTCCGACGATTCCGCAT
Source organism: Asobara japonica (assembly GCA_026005395.1). NCBI lineage: Eukaryota > Metazoa > Arthropoda > Insecta > Hymenoptera > Braconidae > Asobara > Asobara japonica. The sequence goes on from BQMI01000520.1 coordinate 161,642, forward strand.
TCAGAAGTTTTGAGTTTTCTGAATTTATTCCTCCAAAACTGTGAATATCCAATGACAGAACTGGCGTGCATTTGAAAATTGGCGGGAAAGTGGAATCCGTCAAACTTCGTGCAACCTCGTGTTTTTCCGTGGGGGAAAAATTGCCACGATTCCGCATTCAGAAGTTTTGAGTTTTCCAAATTTATACTGCCAATACTGTGAATATCCAATGACAGAAATGGCGTGCATTTGAAAATTGGCGGGAAAGTGCAATCCGTCAAACTTCGTGCAACCTCGTGTTTTTCCGTGGGGGAAAACTTCCGACGATTCCGCATTCAGAAGTTTTGAGTTTTCTGAATTTATTCCTCCAAAACTGTGAATATCCAATGACAGAACTGGCGTGCATTTGAAAATTGGCGGGAAAGTGGAATCCGTCAAACTTCGTGCAACCTCGTGTTTTTCCGTGGGGGAAAAATTGCCACGATTCCGCATTCAGAAGTTTTGAGTTTTCCAAATTTATACTGCCAATACTGTGAATATCCAATGACAGAAATGGCGTGCATTTGAAAATTGGCGGGAAAGTGCAATCCGTCAAACTTCGTGAAAGCTCGTGTTTTTCCGTGGGGGAAGAAATTCCTACGATTCCGCATTCAGAAGTTTTGAGTTTTCTAAATTTATTCTGCCAGTATTGTAAATATCCAATGACAGAACTGGCGTGCATTTGAAAATTGGCGGGAAAGTGGAATCCGTCAAACTTCGTGCAACCTCGTGTTTTTCCGTGGGGGAAAAATTGCCACGATTCCGCATTCAGAAGTTTTGAGTTTTCTGAATTTATTCCTCCAAAACTGTGAATATCCAATGACAGAACTGGCGTGCATTTGAAAATTGGCGGGAAAGTGGAATCCGTCAAACTTCGTGCAACCTCGTGTTTTTCCGTGGGGGAAAAATTGCCACGATTCCGCATTCAGAAGTTTTGAGTTTTCCAAATTTATACTGCCAATACTGTGAATATCCAATGACAGAAATGGCGTGCATTTGAAAATTGGCGGGAAAGTGGAATCCGTCAAACTTCGTGCAACCTCGTGTTTTTCCGTGGGGGAAAACTTCCGACGATTCCGCATTCAGAAGTTTTGAGTTTTCCAAATTTATTCCTCCAAAACTGTGAATTTCCAATGACAGAACTGGCGCGCAGTTCAAAATTGGCGGGAAAGTGGAATCCGTCAAACTTCGTGCAACCTCGTGTTTTTCCGTGGGGGAAAAATTGCCACGATTCCGCATTCAGAAGTTTTGAGTTTTCCAAATTTATACTGCCAATACTGTGAATATCCAATGACAGAAATGGCGTGCATTTGAAAATTGGCGGGAAAGTGCAATCCGTCAAACTTCGTGCAACCTCGTGTTTTTCCGTGGGGGAAAACTTCCCACGATTCCGCATTCAGAAGTTTTGAATTTTGTAAATTTATTCCTCCAAAACTGTGAATATCCAATGACAGAACTGGCGTGCATTTGAAAATTGCCGGGAAAGTGGAATCCGTCAAACTTCGTGCAAACTCGTGTTTTTCCGTGGGGGAAAAATGGCCACGATTCCGCATTCAGAAGTTTTGAGTTTTCCAAATTTATACTGCCAATACTGTGAATATCCAATGACAGAAATGGCGTGCATTTGAAAATTGGCGGGAAAGTGGAATCCGTCAAACTTCGTGCAACCTCGTGTTTTTCCGTGGGGGAAAAATTGCCACGATTCCGCATTCAGAAGTTTTGAGTTTTCCAAATTTATACTGCCAATACTGTGAATATCCAATGACAGAAATGGCGTGCATTTGAAAATTGGCGGGAAAGTGCAATCCGTCAAACTTCGTGCAACCTCGTGTTTTTCCGTGGGGGAAGAAATTCCCACGATTCCGCATTCAGAAGTTTTGAGTTTTCCAAATTTATTCCTCCAAAACTGTGAATATCCAATGACAGAACTGGCGCGCAGTTCAAAATTGGCGGGAAAGTGGAATCCGTCAAACTTCGTGCAACCTCGTGTTTTTCCGTGGGGGAAAACTTCCGACGATTCCGCATTCAGAAGTTTTGAGTTTTCTGAATTTATTCCTCCAAAACTGTGAATATCCAATGACAGAACTGGCGTGCATTTGAAAATTGGCGGGAAAGTGCAATCCGTCAAACTTCGTGCAACCTCGTGTTTTTCCGTGGGGGAAAAATTGCCACGATTCCGCATTCAGAAGTTTTGAGTTTTCCAAATTTATTCCTCCAAAACTGTGAATATCCAATGACAGAACTGGCGCGCAGTTCAAAATTGGCGGGAAAGTGGAATCCGTCAAACTTCGTGCAACCTCGTGTTTTTCCGTGGGGGAAAAATTGCCACGATTCCGCATTCAGAAGTTTTGAGTTTTCCAAATTTATACTGCCAATACTGTGAATATCCAATGACAGAAATGGCGTGCATTTGAAAATTGGCGGGAAAGTGCAATCCGTCAAACTTCGTGCAACCTCGTGTTTTTCCGTGGGGGAAAACTTCCCACGATTCCGCATTCAGAAGTTTTGAGTTTTCTGAATTTATTCCTCCAAAACTGTGAATATCCAATGACAGAACTGGCGTGCATTTGAAAATTGGCGGGAAAGTGGAATCCGTCAAACTTCGTGCAACCTCGTGTTTTTCCGTGGGGGAAAACTTCCGACGATTCCGCATTCAGAAGTTTTGAGTTTTCTGAATTTATCCCTCCAAAACTGTGAATATCCAATGACAGAACTGGCGTGCATTTGAAAATTGGCGGGAACGTGGAATCCGTCAAACTTCGTGCAACCGTCAAACTTCGTGTAAAATTGCAAAAAATTTAAGTTTCCCCTTTTCTCTATTTTTCCATTTTTTTTATTTTTCAAATTTCCGAGATTTTCAAAATCTCAAAAAAATATTTAATGAAAAAAAAAACTTATTCGAAATTTGCAAAATTTTTAGAGCTTTCGCCAAATTGTCAAAAAATTGAGATTTTTTAAACATTTTTGACATTTTGTTATGTTTAAAAAAATCGACTTTTTCAAAAATTTTCCAAGAGTTTCCCGAATTAACTTAGCTTGCGAGACCTGCGTCATGCGCAGATTATGACAACAATTTTCTCTCAGAATTGGCAATTCGTTACAAAGAGCTAGTCAGCATTGTTGAGTCCTTCACTATTGTTTGCTTTATAGGACTGCAGCAGCTCGGGATCTCTGGTGGACAAAGCTGACTGAAATTATACAGGGGGAGAGCATCAAAGAGCCATCCGACACCAATATACAAGTTGTGTATGACGATAACGAAACCAACACTGAATACGTAAGTCCAATTTTCAAAGCTCTGAGATGAAACTTACTGAGAGAAAATGATGCGTCATTCGCGATTTTGTGAATTAAATTGACTGCAGAAATCGAAAACTTCAGAATTTTTTTCAAATAAATTTCTTTTTTTTTTAATTAAATTTTTTTTTTCTGTTTCTGATAAGTTGGATTTTCCTTATTCATTTAACACGTTTTGAAAATTCTTGAAGTTTTCGAAATTATTATGATTTTAAAAATTGATAATTGTTTTCAAATTCTTGAAATCTTTGGAAGTTTTTGGAAAGTTTTGGAAATTTCGGAAATTTTACAAATTTTGAAAATTTGGAAAATTTTCAAGATTTTTAAAATTTTGGAAATTTTGGAAATTTTGGAAATTTTGGAAATTTTGGAAATTTTTGAATTTTTTTTAGTTTTTCAATTTTTTCTTAAATTCTTCGTTTTTTTTATTTTTGAAATTTTTTGGTTTTTTTGAATTTTTTTGAAAAAATGGATTTTTTGGAAAAAATTGATTTTTTTTTAAATTTGATTTCTTTGAAGAATTTGATTGTTTTAAAAATTTGATTTTTATGAAAAATTTGAATTTTTTTAGTTTTTTGAAAATTTTGAATTTGTTGAAATTTTGAAAATTTTCAAAATTTTTAAGAGAGTAATTTTGCAAAATGCCCAGAATTTCCAAAAAATATGAATACAATTCACAGTAATTTTCAATTTCTAGTGTAAAAGAATAATGGTCCCCTCCGAGATGACAGCCTCCGCCTGCGTGAATCTCGCCACCCGTCTCCTGGACCTCCAAGGTTCCTTCCAGCTGTGGGCTCGCACCTCCCTGGACGAGGCGCCCTACCCGCTGATAGGCCAGGAGCGTCCATTCGCCATAAAGCTCACAAACCTCCGTCACACCCTATCAACGGACGAGGCTTTCGACCTGGAGCACTGCAACAAGAGTGGCCACGACACCTGTCACTTCATCCTCCGTCCAATCCTGAAGTCCCCGCTCAAAAAATCCAACTCCAAAATAACTGGACTTCTCCGCCGCTCTCTATCCCTCAACCCCAACATTTTCGGAGTAAATCTCTCCCGACTGGATGAAAATGGTCTGCCTAAGCCTGTGCTCGTGATGTTGCAGCAACTATTTGCAAAAGGTAACACATCTCGTTTTTTTTCCGATCGATGAAATTTTCACGATCGTTTTGCATCATGCTGAAGGGTTTTCAGAGAAGTGTCTGTATGTGTGTGTGTGTGTTCGTCCGTATGTGGCCAAATTGTTCGTTTACGTTTTCTCGGAAACGGATCGTGCGATTCGATTAATTTTTTTTTCAATCGTTGCGTCTCCGTGTAACTTATGGCTGATTAGATTTTCGATCGAATCCATCGAGTAGTTCCCCTGTTTGTGAGAAATTCATGTTGAGCAAAAATCGAAAATAGTGATAATGAACGTTCATTCACACAAAAATGTTGTAATCCAGGTACTCAATGTCACAGTTGAAAGATATAATCAGTCATATTTTATAACTGATTAAATTTTGAGTAAGTGGTCCAGGACTTATATTGTTATTAACAATGTCAATTGTTTATAATGTTCTACTGCATAAACTATTAGAGTTAGCGCAAAATTCATATGAGAAAAGTTGTTTGCCATATAAAAATACGTATTTTATGTAGAATGCCTTTTTTCGATAATTTGCATAATTAAGGAGGTATAGCAGTCTCCACAATTATGTATGTAATAAGTGAACGAATGGACCCAGCGCTGTCATGACGCTCCCAATCGAAGCGTTTTCATGCAAAATCGAGCGGATCACATTTTGGATGGCATTTGTGCACCATCTGCAATGTTATTAGCAATTGCAATTGTTTATACTGTTCCACGGGGTAAAATATTAAAGTTTTTATTTTGCAGCCGCATCCTTATTGGTGTCTCACTCTCACTCAAGTAATACGCATAAGTCTCATCCTCATGTTCACCATGCGTCTACTCAAGTATTCATAACTATCTGCTTCATAAATGAGTCAGTTTGGAATTCTCAAATAGGCATGTTTACGTTATGATAATAACAGGGCTCACACTGATTAACCGTAGTATATTGGAGAAGAATAAATTTAGTAATTTGTCCTGAAAAACCAAATCGGGCAGTTGTGTTTGTGGCCCGAGTGGAGCACACACATGGACACACCACTAGTTTTTTTAAATTTCTGAAACACCTAACACCTTGAACTGACAATGTCTTTCTCTGCAGGTCCATTCATCCAAGGAATCTTCCGTAAATCCGCCAACGTTCGAATAGTTCGTGGTCTTCGGGATCAGATAGAGGCGTCTGGTGACCCAACATGCCTGGAGGACGCGCCAATAATAGCAGTGGCAGCCCCCCTAAAAGACTTCCTGCGCTCTCTACCAGATCCCCTCCTAACCTCCCACTTATTCCCCCTGTGGATGGCAGCCCTAGAAACCACTAATTCAGTCCAAACAATCAAAACAATTCTCAACAGACTGCCAAAAGCAAATTGCAGCCTACTATCCCACCTGATCTGCGTCCTCCACCACATAGCAAGAAGAGCCAAGCACAACCTAATGTGTGCAAGTAATCTCGGTGTTTGCTGTGGCCCAAGTTTGCTGTGGTCATCCAGCCCAACAGTCAACCAGAGTCGAGCAGTGCCAGCAATCACCGAGCTACTCATTAGAAACTGTGAAGTGCTATTTGGAGATGGTGTCACCCAATTACTGGGCGAAGAGCGAAGTGACAGTGCTGCACTCAGGTGGACTATCCTTGGACAGTCTAGACCTCACCGAGCCACCCAGAAAAGACCACATGTCCCTCTCCCGCGACTCAGGCCTAACTCTCTCTGATTGTCAACTATTCATCCCAGAATCACCAGTTGGCTCTGACGAACTCTCCAACACATCCACCCCAAATTTTGAAAAGCCAGACAAGGACAAAACCATAAAGTCCTACGTTAGAGTCTACAATACTGGATGGGATGAGCGATTACATTCGACCTTCTCATCTCAAACCGATCACAATTATCGTGAAGAAAAAATAACACCAAATACAAATCCAAATTTCCAGAGGCAGGATTGGTTGAGGGCACAGTTAAAGCGCACATCGAGAAATACAAAAGCTGATGATGAGACGAGAAAAGAAGGGAGATTTGATGATAAAGAAATTTACACAAGCAACTACAGGTTGAAGGACAATATTGATAGTTGCAAGGAGATTGTCTTCAGGCAATCCAAGATGATGCGGGATGATGGGGAGGTGCAGTCAGTGCACGATGCTGCTTATCACCAGAAGGCAATGTCTGAGTCAATCCAAGATTCTGATCATTCTGAATCACTGGCATCAGATCGTTACGACTTTGGGAAGAAGAGTGAGATGATGGATTTCAAGAAGCGAGCTGCGGAGATCTATGGCACATCGAGATCTCCAGTTTCCCAGAATGCAAGCTACAATTCGGATATTTATGAGTTCAAGAAGGTGAAGAGTGAGGTGTATATTGTGAGCAAGGAGTCCAGTCGATACGAGAACGAGCGAAGTGACAATATTTATGGGAGTAGAGATAATGTTGATAGTTATGAGAGGAGTGATGTTTACAATTTTAAGCAAGTGGAGACTAGTGAGGAGGAGACTGCTGGTTGGGCTGATGTGCCACCACCTTTGCCACCCAGGCTCAAGCATCTGCCACCAGTGGATATGAGTCTTGAGGAGAGACACAAGATTGCGGGGAGATCCAAGTCATTGCCACCACCTCAGCCCAGGGCACCCATCACCACTAGGCATCTGGGGTATACTAGGTCTATCGTTGATGATGAGAGTTATGTGTAAGGGGCCATAAACATTGTTCTACAGGTGTATTAGATGGTAGATTTAATGAGCCAGCTCAATTTCTTGATGAAGCCAGGCTTGGGAGGCTTGCTCGGTTTTCGAGGAGCAACTCGAATTCTAGGGGAACTGGAACAATCTTTGTAGGAACTTTTTTGTAGAGCTCGAGCGCCTCTACAAAAAGTTCTATATGAAGTTCTCTCCAGCTCTTGTTTCTTCTGAGTTATTCGGTGGGGAAGGAGTGGCTTGGTGAAGGCACAGACAAGTGCAAAGGAATTTCCCGAACATTTATCCAAATTTACAATTTCAAGAACAAGCGCATACAAAGAACTGCCCTGGTCAGAACATTGACTCAATGCATTTGATTATTTGACTCTCTATTGAAGACACAATTTTTTTTATTATTATTATTAAAGATACAGAATGGGAAAAGCAAAAGTGAAGAGCATTGAATATTGATTCGTTGGATAATCCACGATGGGTAAGGCAGAAAACTAACGATACAGTTTTTGGTAAAGTAGATATCTAATTTGCCTATTTTACTTGCGATCGGTAAATTAGATTACTCTCTTACCAGCAATTGTAACATTCTGAATTTTAACTTGAACTAAAATTGTAATATCAATTTTTTATGGTAAATTTTATATATTACAAGCAGTTATAATCCACGATATGTTAGCATTTGTTAACAATTCAATTTAATTGATCCAATTGATTGAATTGATGTAGAAAAGGACTATTCAGGGGAAAAGAGAGAACGGCATAAACCAATAAATTATTCGCTCAATGGCCTGGTGAATTATGTTGATTAACGTATTCATCCTCTCTTTAACAATAATTTTATTACGAAATTATGGAAATTTAGAATCTTAGGGTTAATGGTTATTTACACCTAGTCTGAATTATTGTTAATCGTTGTCTTTAATTGAACAATGCTGGTGTGTTATTTACTCAGCTGATTTATATATTTTTTTTTATGATTTTAGAGTGTTGTAAGGATAACGATGTACATTTAGTTTCTGGGTGCTTCCATAAGACTAAGTAAATTGTGAAATAGGGAAAAGGGGGAATCCCCGAAATTTCTGTATTGAGTTTGGGGAGGGGAGACATTGCCAATGTTGGGAGTGTTCTTCAGGATACTTCGATTAGTTCATACTTTAATAGTTTAATTTAAGAGAGCTCTAAAATGAAATTCAGTAGACATGACACTAATTTTTACCATTTTTTTTCTTAATCGAGGAATGGGAGATCCCCGTTTGTTTGAGGGGATGTAGGGTAAGGAAAAGATGGTGGTCTTTGCGATGTATATAGGAGCATGATAACTATTTTTATTATTTTTATTTTTAATATCGAAGTATACATTGAATAAATGAATTTATGATTACAGACGTGTGGGCTTTGTGGTTTTAGTGGGACCTTGGGGTGGGGGTAATTAAGGTAGTTGAGGGAGGAGTTTAAGGTTGGCGTGAGTTTTTGGATTTCTCAACGCCAGGATTTTTCGTTTTCTGAAGAGTAGAAAATCTGAGAGAAGCTATTTTAAAGGCTTTTTGAGAATTTTGAAAATTTTGAAAACTTTGCAGATGGTTAATGTTGGACTCATTTTGGAATCAATTTGTATTTGGCGGCTTGTCACAATTATTTTCAAATTTTTCAATATTTTCAATTTTTTCAGATTTTTCAAATTGTTAAAATTTTTCAAATTTTTCAAATTTTTCAAATTTTTCAAATTTTTCAAATTTTTCAAATTTTTCAAATTTTTCAAATTTTCAAATTTTCCAAACTTTCAAATTTTCCAACTTTTCAAATTTCCCAAATTCACAATTTTGTTAACAATCTTCCATTTCCCTCATGTTATGTTCTTCCACATTCTCAAAAAATGTCATGCTTCTAAATTTTAATCAAAAAATTTTTATGATATAAACTCAAAATTTTCCAATTCTCCTTTTCCCAGAAAAAAATCCAAAACTTCATATTCCAACTTTTTCCAAAGTTGCTAAATTTCCCAATTTTTCCAATCAACCATAATCGACCATCAAAGCACTCAAAGCTCTCAAAATACCCAAAAAATTTTGAATAAAAAAAAATTTTCAACTTTCCAAAATTTTGAAAATTTTCATTTTTTTCCTCAACATTTCTGAGCATCAAAATTTCTATAATTCACAAAATTCTCATTTTCACCTCTCAACTTTTCATTTGAATTTTTATTTTCCAAATATCCCAAATCTCGCACTCTAAAATTTCCTTAACTTTTCAAATTTCAAAGTTCAAGTCTCTCCCCGAAATCGCGCCTTTAAATAAACCAATACCTCCACCTCATTCAAGTGTTTTAGCTGTCAATTTCACTCGATTGGATGAACTTGGATCACTTTAACCCAATGTGCCCCATGCGCCCACAATTGACCCCAATGAGCGCGCAAATAATCGACATGCAGTTGGACGACTTTGCGAGCCTACAGCTGGACCGGCCGATGCTGAGTGATCTCCAAGTGCGTCGGTATAAAACCCTCCAAAATGTTCAACGTGTAAAAAAGTATTTTTTTTAGACTGATGATCAAATACGAAAGCACACATTGGAGCCGACTCTCGAGGGGAAACCGATAGACAGAGCTTTACATTTACTTCTGTAAGTAAATACCCCAAATAAACGCTGTAATTAATTAACTGGCATTATGCAACTCTAAAAAAGTAGTTCTTCCTAACTTTTTAACATTGCCAAAATTTTTGGAAAATTTTGAAACACCATTTTGATGTTATAATACAGGACCGCTACTTAAAAATGGCGGCGCATGCGCAGATCCAAACTGAACCGATTGCAAAGGATTTTTGGCGCTCGAAAATCCCGAAATGCAAATGTTTGTAATTTCCAAAAAAATTAAGAGTTTTCCATAATTTTTTGAGCTCTTTTAAGTTCTTTAAATTTATTCCTCCAAAGCTGTGAATACCCAATGACGCAACTGGCGCGAATTTGAAAATTGGCGGGAAAGAGGAATCCGTCAAAACCCGTGCAACCTCGTCTATTTCCGTGGGGATCAACCATCAAGTAGAATCCTCAAATTTTTCAAATGAAGTCACTTAAATGTGAAGTCTATAAGGTTTTACAAATTTCGTAAATTTTTGTTTGAATTTCGAAAATTCTGTACGTTAAATCATCCAAAACGGCAACATCCAACCAATGACAAAGCTGGCGCGCATTTGAAAATTGGCGGGAAAGTGGAATCGGTCAAACTTCGTGCAACCTCGTGTTTTTCCGTGGGGGAAAAAATTCCCACCATTCCGCATTCAGAAGTTTTGAGTTTTCTAAATTTATTCCTCCAAAACTGTGAATATCCAATGACAGAACTGGCGTGCATTTGAAAATTGCCGGGAAAGTGGAATCCGTCAAACTTCGTGCAAACTCGTGTTTTTCCGTGGGGGAAAAATTCCCACGATTCCGCATTCGGAAGTTTTGAGTTTTCTAAATTTATTCCTCCAAAACTGTGAATATCCAATGGCAGAACTGGCGTGCATTTGAAAATTGGCGGGAAAGTGGAATCCGTCAAACTTCGTGCAACCTCGTGTTTTTCCGTGGGGGAAAACTTCCGACGATTCCGCATTCAGAAGTTTTGAGTTTTCTGAATTTATTCCTCCAAAACTGTGAATATCCAATGACAGAACTGGCGTGCATTTGAAAATTGGCGGGAAAGTGGAATCCGTCAAACTTCGTGCAACCTCGTGTTTTTCCGTGGGGGAAAAATTGCCACGATTCCGCATTCAGAAGTTTTGAGTTTTCCAAATTTATACTGCCAATACTGTGAATATCCAATGACAGAAATGGCGTGCATTTGAAAATTGGCGGGAAAGTGCAATCCGTCAAACTTCGTGCAACCTCGTGTTTTTCCGTGGGGGAAAACTTCCGACGATTCCGCATTCAGAAGTTTTGAGTTTTCTGAATTTATTCCTCCAAAACTGTGAATATCCAATGACAGAACTGGCGTGCATTTGAAAATTGGCGGGAAAGTGGAATCCGTCAAACTTCGTGCAACCTCGTGTTTTTCCGTGGGGGAAAAATTGCCACGATTCCGCATTCAGAAGTTTTGAGTTTTCCAAATTTATACTGCCAATACTGTGAATATCCAATGACAGAAATGGCGTGCATTTGAAAATTGGCGGGAAAGTGCAATCCGTCAAACTTCGTGAAAGCTCGTGTTTTTCCGTGGGGGAAGAAATTCCTACGATTCCGCATTCAGAAGTTTTGAGTTTTCTAAATTTATTCTGCCAGTATTGTAAATATCCAATGACAGAACTGGCGTGCATTTGAAAATTGGCGGGAAAGTGGAATCCGTCAAACTTCGTGCAACCTCGTGTTTTTCCGTGGGGGAAAAATTGCCACGATTCCGCATTCAGAAGTTTTGAGTTTTCTGAATTTATTCCTCCAAAACTGTGAATATCCAATGACAGAACTGGCGTGCATTTGAAAATTGGCGGGAAAGTGGAATCCGTCAAACTTCGTGCAACCTCGTGTTTTTCCGTGGGGGAAAAATTGCCACGATTCCGCATTCAGAAGTTTTGAGTTTTCCAAATTTATACTGCCAATACTGTGAATATCCAATGACAGAAATGGCGTGCATTTGAAAATTGGCGGGAAAGTGGAATCCGTCAAACTTCGTGCAACCTCGTGTTTTTCCGTGGGGGAAAACTTCCGACGATTCCGCATTCAGAAGTTTTGAGTTTTCCAAATTTATTCCTCCAAAACTGTGAATTTCCAATGACAGAACTGGCGCGCAGTTCAAAATTGGCGGGAAAGTGGAATCCGTCAAACTTCGTGCAACCTCGTGTTTTTCCGTGGGGGAAAAATTGCCACGATTCCGCATTCAGAAGTTTTGAGTTTTCCAAATTTATACTGCCAATACTGTGAATATCCAATGACAGAAATGGCGTGCATTTGAAAATTGGCGGGAAAGTGCAATCCGTCAAACTTCGTGCAACCTCGTGTTTTTCCGTGGGGGAAAACTTCCCACGATTCCGCATTCAGAAGTTTTGAATTTTGTAAATTTATTCCTCCAAAACTGTGAATATCCAATGACAGAACTGGCGTGCATTTGAAAATTGCCGGGAAAGTGGAATCCGTCAAACTTCGTGCAAACTCGTGTTTTTCCGTGGGGGAAAAATGGCCACGATTCCGCATTCAGAAGTTTTGAGTTTTCCAAATTTATACTGCCAATACTGTGAATATCCAATGACAGAAATGGCGTGCATTTGAAAATTGGCGGGAAAGTGGAATCCGTCAAACTTCGTGCAACCTCGTGTTTTTCCGTGGGGGAAAAATTGCCACGATTCCGCATTCAGAAGTTTTGAGTTTTCCAAATTTATACTGCCAATACTGTGAATATCCAATGACAGAAATGGCGTGCATTTGAAAATTGGCGGGAAAGTGCAATCCGTCAAACTTCGTGCAACCTCGTGTTTTTCCGTGGGGGAAGAAATTCCCACGATTCCGCATTCAGAAGTTTTGAGTTTTCCAAATTTATTCCTCCAAAACTGTGAATATCCAATGACAGAACTGGCGCGCAGTTCAAAATTGGCGGGAAAGTGGAATCCGTCAAACTTCGTGCAACCTCGTGTTTTTCCGTGGGGGAAAACTTCCGACGATTCCGCATTCAGAAGTTTTGAGTTTTCTGAATTTATTCCTCCAAAACTGTGAATATCCAATGACAGAACTGGCGTGCATTTGAAAATTGGCGGGAAAGTGCAATCCGTCAAACTTCGTGCAACCTCGTGTTTTTCCGTGGGGGAAAAATTGCCACGATTCCGCATTCAGAAGTTTTGAGTTTTCCAAATTTATTCCTCCAAAACTGTGAATATCCAATGACAGAACTGGCGCGCAGTTCAAAATTGGCGGGAAAGTGGAATCCGTCAAACTTCGTGCAACCTCGTGTTTTTCCGTGGGGGAAAAATTGCCACGATTCCGCATTCAGAAGTTTTGAGTTTTCCAAATTTATACTGCCAATACTGTGAATATCCAATGACAGAAATGGCGTGCATTTGAAAATTGGCGGGAAAGTGCAATCCGTCAAACTTCGTGCAACCTCGTGTTTTTCCGTGGGGGAAAACTTCCCACGATTCCGCATTCAGAAGTTTTGAGTTTTCTGAATTTATTCCTCCAAAACTGTGAATATCCAATGACAGAACTGGCGTGCATTTGAAAATTGGCGGGAAAGTGGAATCCGTCAAACTTCGTGCAACCTCGTGTTTTTCCGTGGGGGAAAACTTCCGACGATTCCGCATTCAGAAGTTTTGAGTTTTCTGAATTTATCCCTCCAAAACTGTGAATATCCAATGACAGAACTGGCGTGCATTTGAAAATTGGCGGGAACGTGGAATCCGTCAAACTTCGTGCAACCGTCAAACTTCGTGTAAAATTGCAAAAAATTTAAGTTTCCCCTTTTCTCTATTTTTCCATTTTTTTTATTTTTCAAATTTCCGAGATTTTCAAAATCTCAAAAAAATATTTAATGAAAAAAAAAACTTATTCGAAATTTGCAAAATTTTTAGAGCTTTCGCCAAATTGTCAAAAAATTGAGATTTTTTAAACATTTTTGACATTTTGTTATGTTTAAAAAAATCGACTTTTTCAAAAATTTTCCAAGAGTTTCCCGAATTAACTTAGCTTGCGAGACCTGCGTCATGCGCAGATTATGACAACAATTTTCTCTCAGAATTGGCAATTCGTTACAAAGAGCTAGTCAGCATTGTTGAGTCCTTCACTATTGTTTGCTTTATAGGACTGCAGCAGCTCGGGATCTCTGGTGGACAAAGCTGACTGAAATTATACAGGGGGAGAGCATCAAAGAGCCATCCGACACCAATATACAAGTTGTGTATGACGATAACGAAACCAACACTGAATACGTAAGTCCAATTTTCAAAGCTCTGAGATGAAACTTACTGAGAGAAAATGATGCGTCATTCGCGATTTTGTGAATTAAATTGACTGCAGAAATCGAAAACTTCAGAATTTTTTTCAAATAAATTTCTTTTTTTTTTAATTAAATTTTTTTTTTCTGTTTCTGATAAGTTGGATTTTCCTTATTCATTTAACACGTTTTGAAAATTCTTGAAGTTTTCGAAATTATTATGATTTTAAAAATTGATAATTGTTTTCAAATTCTTGAAATCTTTGGAAGTTTTTGGAAAGTTTTGGAAATTTCGGAAATTTTACAAATTTTGAAAATTTGGAAAATTTTCAAGATTTTTAAAATTTTGGAAATTTTGGAAATTTTGGAAATTTTGGAAATTTTGGAAATTTTTGAATTTTTTTTAGTTTTTCAATTTTTTCTTAAATTCTTCGTTTTTTTTATTTTTGAAATTTTTTGGTTTTTTTGAATTTTTTTGAAAAAATGGATTTTTTGGAAAAAATTGATTTTTTTTTAAATTTGATTTCTTTGAAGAATTTGATTGTTTTAAAAATTTGATTTTTATGAAAAATTTGAATTTTTTTAGTTTTTTGAAAATTTTGAATTTGTTGAAATTTTGAAAATTTTCAAAATTTTTAAGAGAGTAATTTTGCAAAATGCCCAGAATTTCCAAAAAATATGAATACAATTCACAGTAATTTTCAATTTCTAGTGTAAAAGAATAATGGTCCCCTCCGAGATGACAGCCTCCGCCTGCGTGAATCTCGCCACCCGTCTCCTGGACCTCCAAGGTTCCTTCCAGCTGTGGGCTCGCACCTCCCTGGACGAGGCGCCCTACCCGCTGATAGGCCAGGAGCGTCCATTCGCCATAAAGCTCACAAACCTCCGTCACACCCTATCAACGGACGAGGCTTTCGACCTGGAGCACTGCAACAAGAGTGGCCACGACACCTGTCACTTCATCCTCCGTCCAATCCTGAAGTCCCCGCTCAAAAAATCCAACTCCAAAATAACTGGACTTCTCCGCCGCTCTCTATCCCTCAACCCCAACATTTTCGGAGTAAATCTCTCCCGACTGGATGAAAATGGTCTGCCTAAGCCTGTGCTCGTGATGTTGCAGCAACTATTTGCAAAAGGTAACACATCTCGTTTTTTTTCCGATCGATGAAATTTTCACGATCGTTTTGCATCATGCTGAAGGGTTTTCAGAGAAGTGTCTGTATGTGTGTGTGTGTGTTCGTCCGTATGTGGCCAAATTGTTCGTTTACGTTTTCTCGGAAACGGATCGTGCGATTCGATTAATTTTTTTTTCAATCGTTGCGTCTCCGTGTAACTTATGGCTGATTAGATTTTCGATCGAATCCATCGAGTAGTTCCCCTGTTTGTGAGAAATTCATGTTGAGCAAAAATCGAAAATAGTGATAATGAACGTTCATTCACACAAAAATGTTGTAATCCAGGTACTCAATGTCACAGTTGAAAGATATAATCAGTCATATTTTATAACTGATTAAATTTTGAGTAAGTGGTCCAGGACTTATATTGTTATTAACAATGTCAATTGTTTATAATGTTCTACTGCATAAACTATTAGAGTTAGCGCAAAATTCATATGAGAAAAGTTGTTTGCCATATAAAAATACGTATTTTATGTAGAATGCCTTTTTTCGATAATTTGCATAATTAAGGAGGTATAGCAGTCTCCACAATTATGTATGTAATAAGTGAACGAATGGACCCAGCGCTGTCATGACGCTCCCAATCGAAGCGTTTTCATGCAAAATCGAGCGGATCACATTTTGGATGGCATTTGTGCACCATCTGCAATGTTATTAGCAATTGCAATTGTTTATACTGTTCCACGGGGTAAAATATTAAAGTTTTTATTTTGCAGCCGCATCCTTATTGGTGTCTCACTCTCACTCAAGTAATACGCATAAGTCTCATCCTCATGTTCACCATGCGTCTACTCAAGTATTCATAACTATCTGCTTCATAAATGAGTCAGTTTGGAATTCTCAAATAGGCATGTTTACGTTATGATAATAACAGGGCTCACACTGATTAACCGTAGTATATTGGAGAAGAATAAATTTAGTAATTTGTCCTGAAAAACCAAATCGGGCAGTTGTGTTTGTGGCCCGAGTGGAGCACACACATGGACACACCACTAGTTTTTTTAAATTTCTGAAACACCTAACACCTTGAACTGACAATGTCTTTCTCTGCAGGTCCATTCATCCAAGGAATCTTCCGTAAATCCGCCAACGTTCGAATAGTTCGTGGTCTTCGGGATCAGATAGAGGCGTCTGGTGACCCAACATGCCTGGAGGACGCGCCAATAATAGCAGTGGCAGCCCCCCTAAAAGACTTCCTGCGCTCTCTACCAGATCCCCTCCTAACCTCCCACTTATTCCCCCTGTGGATGGCAGCCCTAGAAACCACTAATTCAGTCCAAACAATCAAAACAATTCTCAACAGACTGCCAAAAGCAAATTGCAGCCTACTATCCCACCTGATCTGCGTCCTCCACCACATAGCAAGAAGAGCCAAGCACAACCTAATGTGTGCAAGTAATCTCGGTGTTTGCTGTGGCCCAAGTTTGCTGTGGTCATCCAGCCCAACAGTCAACCAGAGTCGAGCAGTGCCAGCAATCACCGAGCTACTCATTAGAAACTGTGAAGTGCTATTTGGAGATGGTGTCACCCAATTACTGGGCGAAGAGCGAAGTGACAGTGCTGCACTCAGGTGGACTATCCTTGGACAGTCTAGACCTCACCGAGCCACCCAGAAAAGACCACATGTCCCTCTCCCGCGACTCAGGCCTAACTCTCTCTGATTGTCAACTATTCATCCCAGAATCACCAGTTGGCTCTGACGAACTCTCCAACACATCCACCCCAAATTTTGAAAAGCCAGACAAGGACAAAACCATAAAGTCCTACGTTAGAGTCTACAATACTGGATGGGATGAGCGATTACATTCGACCTTCTCATCTCAAACCGATCACAATTATCGTGAAGAAAAAATAACACCAAATACAAATCCAAATTTCCAGAGGCAGGATTGGTTGAGGGCACAGTTAAAGCGCACATCGAGAAATACAAAAGCTGATGATGAGACGAGAAAAGAAGGGAGATTTGATGATAAAGAAATTTACACAAGCAACTACAGGTTGAAGGACAATATTGATAGTTGCAAGGAGATTGTCTTCAGGCAATCCAAGATGATGCGGGATGATGGGGAGGTGCAGTCAGTGCACGATGCTGCTTATCACCAGAAGGCAATGTCTGAGTCAATCCAAGATTCTGATCATTCTGAATCACTGGCATCAGATCGTTACGACTTTGGGAAGAAGAGTGAGATGATGGATTTCAAGAAGCGAGCTGCGGAGATCTATGGCACATCGAGATCTCCAGTTTCCCAGAATGCAAGCTACAATTCGGATATTTATGAGTTCAAGAAGGTGAAGAGTGAGGTGTATATTGTGAGCAAGGAGTCCAGTCGATACGAGAACGAGCGAAGTGACAATATTTATGGGAGTAGAGATAATGTTGATAGTTATGAGAGGAGTGATGTTTACAATTTTAAGCAAGTGGAGACTAGTGAGGAGGAGACTGCTGGTTGGGCTGATGTGCCACCACCTTTGCCACCCAGGCTCAAGCATCTGCCACCAGTGGATATGAGTCTTGAGGAGAGACACAAGATTGCGGGGAGATCCAAGTCATTGCCACCACCTCAGCCCAGGGCACCCATCACCACTAGGCATCTGGGGTATACTAGGTCTATCGTTGATGATGAGAGTTATGTGTAAGGGGCCATAAACATTGTTCTACAGGTGTATTAGATGGTAGATTTAATGAGCCAGCTCAATTTCTTGATGAAGCCAGGCTTGGGAGGCTTGCTCGGTTTTCGAGGAGCAACTCGAATTCTAGGGGAACTGGAACAATCTTTGTAGGAACTTTTTTGTAGAGCTCGAGCGCCTCTACAAAAAGTTCTATATGAAGTTCTCTCCAGCTCTTGTTTCTTCTGAGTTATTCGGTGGGGAAGGAGTGGCTTGGTGAAGGCACAGACAAGTGCAAAGGAATTTCCCGAACATTTATCCAAATTTACAATTTCAAGAACAAGCGCATACAAAGAACTGCCCTGGTCAGAACATTGACTCAATGCATTTGATTATTTGACTCTCTATTGAAGACACAATTTTTTTTATTATTATTATTAAAGATACAGAATGGGAAAAGCAAAAGTGAAGAGCATTGAATATTGATTCGTTGGATAATCCACGATGGGTAAGGCAGAAAACTAACGATACAGTTTTTGGTAAAGTAGATATCTAATTTGCCTATTTTACTTGCGATCGGTAAATTAGATTACTCTCTTACCAGCAATTGTAACATTCTGAATTTTAACTTGAACTAAAATTGTAATATCAATTTTTTATGGTAAATTTTATATATTACAAGCAGTTATAATCCACGATATGTTAGCATTTGTTAACAATTCAATTTAATTGATCCAATTGATTGAATTGATGTAGAAAAGGACTATTCAGGGGAAAAGAGAGAACGGCATAAACCAATAAATTATTCGCTCAATGGCCTGGTGAATTATGTTGATTAACGTATTCATCCTCTCTTTAACAATAATTTTATTACGAAATTATGGAAATTTAGAATCTTAGGGTTAATGGTTATTTACACCTAGTCTGAATTATTGTTAATCGTTGTCTTTAATTGAACAATGCTGGTGTGTTATTTACTCAGCTGATTTATATATTTTTTTTATGATTTTAGAGTGTTGTAAGGATAACGATGTACATTTAGTTTCTGGGTGCTTCCATAAGACTAAGTAAATTGTGAAATAGGGAAAAGGGGGAATCCCCGAAATTTCTGTATTGAGTTTGGGGAGGGGAGACATTGCCAATGTTGGGAGTGTTCTTCAGGATACTTCGATTAGTTCATACTTTAATAGTTTAATTTAAGAGAGCTCTAAAATGAAATTCAGTAGACATGACACTAATTTTTACCATTTTTTTTCTTAATCGAGGAATGGGAGATCCCCGTTTGTTTGAGGGGATGTAGGGTAAGGAAAAGATGGTGGTCTTTGAGATGTATATAGGAGCATGATAACTATTTTTATTATTTTTATTTTTAATATCGAAGTATACATTGAATAAATGAATTTATGATTACAGACGTGTGGGCTTTGTGGTTTTAGTGGGACCTTGGGGTGGGGGTAATTAAGGTAGTTGAGGGAGGAGTTTAAGGTTGGCGTGAGTTTTTGGATTTCTCAACGCCAGGATTTTTCGTTTTCTGAAGAGTAGAAAATCTGAGAGAAGCTATTTTAAAGGCTTTTTGAGAATTTTGAAAATTTTGAAAACTTTGCAGATGGTTAATGTTGGACTCATTTTGGAATCAATTTGTACTTGGCGGCTTGTCACAATTATTTTCAAATTTTTCAATATTTTCAATTTTTTCAGATTTTTCAAATTGTTAAAATTTTTCAAATTTTTCAAATTTTTCAAATTTTTCAAATTTTTCAAATTTTTCAAATTTTTCAAATTTTTCAAATTTTCAAATTTTCCAAACTTTCAAATTTTCCAACTTTTCAAATTTCCCAAATTCACAATTTTGTTAACAATCTTCCATTTCCCTCATGTTATGTTCTTCCACATTCTCAAAAAATGTCATGCTTCTAAATTTTAATCAAAAAATTTTTATGATATAAACTCAAAATTTTCCAATTCTCCTTTTCCCAGAAAAAAATCCAAAACTTCATATTCCAACTTTTTCCAAAGTTGCTAAATTTCCCAATTTTTCCAATCAACCATAATCGACCATCAAAGCACTCAAAGCTCTCAAAATACCCAAAAAATTTTGAATAAAAAAAAATTTTCAACTTTCCAAAATTTTGAAAATTTTCATTTTTTTCCTCAACATTTCTGAGCATCAAAATTTCTATAATTCACAAAATTCTCATTTTCACCTCTCAACTTTTCATTTGAATTTTTATTTTCCAAATATCCCAAATCTCGCACTCTAAAATTTCCTTAACTTTTCAAATTTCAAAGTTCAAGTCTCTCCCCGAAATCGCGCCTTTAAATAAACCAATACCTCCACCTCATTCAAGTGTTTTAGCTGTCAATTTCACTCGATTGGATGAACTTGGATCACTTTAACCCAATGTGCCCCATGCGCCCACAATTGACCCCAATGAGCGCGCAAATAATCGACATGCAGTTGGACGACTTTGCGAGCCTACAGCTGGACCGGCCGATGCTGAGTGATCTCCAAGTGCGTCGGTATAAAACCCTCCAAAATGTTCAACGTGTAAAAAAGTATTTTTTTTAGACTGATGATCAAATACGAAAGCACACATTGGAGCCGACTCTCGAGGGGAAACCGATAGACAGAGCTTTACATTTACTTCTGTAAGTAAATACCCCAAATAAACGCTGTAATTAATTAACTGGCATTATGCAACTCTAAAAAAGTAGTTCTTCCTAACTTTTTAACATTGCCAAAATTTTTGGAAAATTTTGAAACACCATTTTGATGTTATAATACAGGACCGCTACTTAAAAATGGCGGCGCATGCGCAGATCCAAACTGAACCGATTGCAAAGGATTTTTGGCGCTCGAAAATCCCGAAATGCAAATGTTTGTAATTTCCAAAAAAATTAAGAGTTTTCCATAATTTTTTGAGCTCTTTTAAGTTCTTTAAATTTATTCCTCCAAAGCTGTGAATACCCAATGACGCAACTGGCGCGAATTTGAAAATTGGCGGGAAAGAGGAATCCGTCAAAACCCGTGCAACCTCGTCTATTTCCGTGGGGATCAACCATCAAGTAGAATCCTCAAATTTTTCAAATGAAGTCACTTAAATGTGAAGTCTATAAGGTTTTACAAATTTCGTAAATTTTTGTTTGAATTTCGAAAATTCTGTACGTTAAATCATCCAAAACGGCAACATCCAACCAATGACAAAGCTGGCGCGCATTTGAAAATTGGCGAGAAAGTGGAATCGGTCAAACTTCGTGCAACCTCGTGTTTTTCCGTGGGGGAAAAAATTCCCACCATTCCGCATTCAGAAGTTTTGAGTTTTCTAAATTTATTCCTCCAAAACTGTGAATATCCAATGACAGAACTGGCGTGCATTTGAAAATTGCCGGGAAAGTGGAATCCGTCAAACTTCGTGCAAACTCGTGTTTTTCCGTGGGGGAAAAATTCCCACGATTCCGCATTCGGAAGTTTTGAGTTTTCTAAATTTATTCCTCCAAAACTGTGAATATCCAATGGCAGAACTGGCGTGCATTTGAAAATTGGCGGGAAAGTGGAATCCGTCAAACTTCGTGCAACCTCGTGTTTTTCCGTGGGGGAAGAAATTCCCACGATTCCGCATTCAGAAGTTTTGAGTTTTCCAAATTTATTCCTCCAAAACTGTGAATATCCAATGACAGAACTGGCGCGCAGTTCAAAATTGGCCGGAAAGTGGAATCCGTCAAACTTCGTGCAACCTCGTGTTTTTCCGTGGGGGAAAACTTCCGACGATTCCGCATTCAGAAGTTTTGAGTTTTCTGAATTTATTCCTCCAAAACTGTGAATATCCAATGACAGAACTGGCGTGCATTTGAAAATTGGCGGGAAAGTGGAATCCGTCAAACTTCGTGCAACCTCGTGTTTTTCCGTGGGGGAAAAATTGCCACGATTCCGCATTCAGAAGTTTTGAGTTTTCCAAATTTATACTGCCAATACTGTGAATATCCAATGACAGAAATGGCGTGCATTTGAAAATTGGCGGGAAAGTGCAATCCGTCAAACTTCGTGCAACCTCGTGTTTTTCCGTGGGGGAAAACTTCCGACGATTCCGCATTCAGAAGTTTTGAGTTTTCTGAATTTATTCCTCCAAAACTGTGAATATCCAATGACAGAACTGGCGTGCATTTGAAAATTGGCGGGAAAGTGGAATCCGTCAAACTTCGTGCAACCTCGTGTTTTTCCGTGGGGGAAAAATTGCCACGATTCCGCATTCAGAAGTTTTGAGTTTTCCAAATTTATACTGCCAATACTGTGAATATCCAATGACAGAAATGGCGTGCATTTGAAAATTGGCGGGAAAGTGCAATCCGTCAAACTTCGTGCAACCTCGTGTTTTTCCGTGGGGGAAAACTTCCGACGATTCCGCATTCAGAAGTTTTGAGTTTTCTGAATTTATTCCTCCAAAACTGTGAATATCCAATGACAGAACTGGCGTGCATTTGAAAATTGGCGGGAAAGTGGAATCCGTCAAACTTCGTGCAACCTCGTGTTTTTCCGTGGGGGAAAAATTGCCACGATTCCGCATTCAGAAGTTTTGAGTTTTCCAAATTTATACTGCCAATACTGTGAATATCCAATGACAGAAATGGCGTGCATTTGAAAATTGGCGGGAAAGTGCAATCCGTCAAACTTCGTGCAACCTCGTGTTTTTCCGTGGGGGAAAACTTCCGACGATTCCGCATTCAGAAGTTTTGAGTTTTCTGAATTTATTCCTCCAAAACTGTGAATATCCAATGACAGAACTGGCGTGCATTTGACAATTGGCGGGAAAGTGAAATCCGTCAAACTTCGTGCAACCTCGTGTTTTTCCGTGGGGGAAAAATTGCCACGATTCCGCATTCAGAAGTTTTGAGTTTTCCAAATTTATACTGCCAATACTGTGAATATCCAATGACAGAAATGGCGTGCATTTGAAAATTGGCGGGAAAGTGAAATCCGTCAAACTTCGTGCAACCTTGTGCTTTTCCGTGGGGGAAAACTTCCCACGATTCCGCATTCAGAAGTTTTGAATTTTGTAAATTTATTCCTCCAAAACTGTGAATATCCAATGACAGAACTGGCGTGCATTTGAAAATTGCCGGGAAAGTGGAATCCGTCAAACTTCGTGCAAACTCGTGTTTTTCCGTGGGGGAAAAATGGCCACGATTCCGCATTCAGAAGTTTTGAGTTTTCCAAATTTATACTGCCAATACTGTGAATATCCAATGACAGAAATGGCGTGCATTTGAAAATTGGCGGGAAAGTGGAATCCGTCAAACTTCGTGCAACCTCGTGTTTTTCCGTGGGGGAAAAATTGCCACGATTCCGCATTCAGAAGTTTTGAGTTTTCCAAATTTATACTGCCAATACTGTGAATATCCAATGACAGAAATGGCGTGCATTTGAAAATTGGCGGGAAAGTGCAATCCGTCAAACTTCGTGCAACCTCGTGTTTTTCCGTTGGGGACAACTTCCCACGATTCCGCATTCAGAAGTTTTGAGTTTTCTAAATTTATTCCTCCAAAACTGTGAATATCCAATGACAGAACTGGCGTGCATTTGAAAATTGGCGGGAAAGTGCAATCCGTCAAACTTCGTGCAACCTCGTGTTTTTCCGTGGGGGAAAACTTCCGACGATTCCGCATTCAGAAGTTTTGAGTTTTCTGAATTTATTCCTCCAAAACTGTGAATATCCAATGACAGAACTGGCGTGCATTTGAAAATTGGCGGGAAAGTGCAATCCGTCAAACTTCGTGCAACCTCGTGTTTTTCCGTGGGGGAAAAATTGCCACGATTCCGCATTCAGAAGTTTTGAGTTTTCCAAATTTATACTGCCAATACTGTGAATATCCAATGACAGAAATGGCGTGCATTTGAAAATTGGCGGGAAAGTGGAATCCGTCAAACTTCGTGCAACCTCGTGTTTTTCCGTGGGGGAAAAATTGCCACGATTCCGCATTCAGAAGTTTTGAGTTTTCCAAATTTATACTGCCAATACTGTGAATATCCAATGACAGAAATGGCGTGCATTTGAAAATTGGCGGGAAAGTGGAATCCGTCAAACTTCGTGCAACCTCGTGTTTTTCCGTGGGGGAAAACTTGCGACGATTCCGCATTCAGAAGTGTTGAGTTTTCTAAATTTATCCCTCCAAAACTGTGAATATCCAATGACACAACTGGCGTGCATTTGAAAATTGGCGGGAAAGTGGAATCCGTCAAACTTCGTGCAACCTCGTGTTTTTCCGTGGGGGAAGAAATTCCTACGATTCCGCATTCAGAAGTTTTGAGTTTTCTAAATTTATTCTGCCAGTATTGTGAATATCCAATGACAGAACTGGCGTGCATTTGAAAATTGGCGGGAAAGTGGAATCCGTCAAACTTCGTGCAACCTCGTGTTTTTCCGTGGGGGAAAAATTGCCACGATTCCGCATTCAGAAGTTTTGAGTTTTCTAAATTTATCCCTCCAAAACTGTGAATATCCAATGACAGAACTGGCGTGCATTTGAAAATTGGCGGGAAAGTGGAATCCGTCAAACTTCGTGCAACCTCGTGTTTTTCCGTGGGGGAAGAAATTCCCACGATTCCGCATTCAGAAGTTTTGAGTTTTCTAAATTTATTCCTCCAAAACTGTGAATATCCAATGACAGAACTGGCGTGCATTTGAAAATTGGCGGGAAAGTGGAATCCGTCAAACTTCGTGCAACCTCGTGTTTTTCCGTGGGGGAAAACTTCCGACGATTCCGCATTCAGAAGTTTTGAGTTTTCTGAATTTATTCCTCCAAAACTGTGAATATCCAATGACAGAACTGGCGTGCATTTGAAAATTGGCGGGAAAGTGGAATCCGTCAAACTTCGTGCAACCTCGTGTTTTTCCGTGGGGGAAAACTTCCGACGATTCCGCATTCAGAAGTTTTGAGTTTTCTGAATTTATCCCTCCAAAAC
Source organism: Asobara japonica (assembly GCA_026005395.1). Lineage (NCBI taxonomy): Eukaryota > Metazoa > Arthropoda > Insecta > Hymenoptera > Braconidae > Asobara > Asobara japonica. Next base: position 186,390 of record BQMI01000520.1, read on the forward strand.
TGTGAATATCCAATGACAGAACTGGCGTGCATTTGAAAATTGGCGGGAACGTGGAATCCGTCAAACTTCGTGCAACCGTCAAACTTCGTGTAAAATTGCAAAAAATTTAAGTTTCCCCTTTTCTCTATTTTTCCATTTTTTTTATTTTTCAAATTTCCGAGATTTTCAAAATCTCAAAAAAATTTTTAATGAAAAAAAAAACTTATTCGAAATTTGCAAAATTTTTAGAGCTTTCGCCAAATTGTCAAAAAATTGAGATTTTTAAAACATTTTTGACATTTTGTTATGTTTAAAAAAATCGACTTTTTCAAAAATTTTCCAAGAGTTTCCCGAATTAACTTAGCTTGCGAGACCTGCGTCATGCGCAGATTATGACAACAATTTTCTCTCAGAATTGGCAATTCGTTACAAAGAGCTAGTCAGCATTGTTGAGTCCTTCACTATTGTTTGCTTTATAGGACTGCAGCAGCTCGGGATCTCTGGTGGACAAAGCTGACTGAAATTATACAGGGGGAGAGCATCAAAGAGCCATCCGACACCAATATACAAGTTGTGTATGACGATAACGAAACCAACACTGAATACGTAAGTCCAATTTTCAAAGCTCTGAGATGAAACTTACTGAGAGAAAATGATGCGTCATTCGCGATTTTGTGAATTAAATTGACTGCAGAAATCGAAAACTTCAGAATTTTTTTCAAATAAATTTCTTTTTTTTTTAATTAAATTTTTTTTTTCTGTTTCTGATAAGTTGGATTTTCCTTATTCATTTAACACGTTTTGAAAATTCTTGAAGTTTTCGAAATTATTATGATTTTAAAAATTGATAATTGTTTTCAAATTCTTGAAATCTTTGGAAGTTTTTGGAAAGTTTTGGAAATTTCGGAAATTTTACAAATTTTGAAAATTTGGAAAATTTTCAAGATTTTTAAAATTTTGGAAATTTTGGAAATTTTGGAAATTTTGGAAATTTTGGAAATTTTTGAATTTTTTTTAGTTTTTCAATTTTTTCTTAAATTCTTCGTTTTTTTTATTTTTGAAATTTTTTGGTTTTTTTGAATTTTTTTGAAAAAATGGATTTTTTGGAAAAAATTGATTTTTTTTTAAATTTGATTTCTTTGAAGAATTTGATTGTTTTAAAAATTTGATTTTTATGAAAAATTTGAATTTTTTTAGTTTTTTGAAAATTTTGAATTTGTTGAAATTTTGAAAATTTTCAAAATTTTTAAGAGAGTAATTTTGCAAAATGCCCAGAATTTCCAAAAAATATGAATACAATTCACAGTAATTTTCAATTTCTAGTGTAAAAGAATAATGGTCCCCTCCGAGATGACAGCCTCCGCCTGCGTGAATCTCGCCACCCGTCTCCTGGACCTCCAAGGTTCCTTCCAGCTGTGGGCTCGCACCTCCCTGGACGAGGCGCCCTACCCGCTGATAGGCCAGGAGCGTCCATTCGCCATAAAGCTCACAAACCTCCGTCACACCCTATCAACGGACGAGGCTTTCGACCTGGAGCACTGCAACAAGAGTGGCCACGACACCTGTCACTTCATCCTCCGTCCAATCCTGAAGTCCCCGCTCAAAAAATCCAACTCCAAAATAACTGGACTTCTCCGCCGCTCTCTATCCCTCAACCCCAACATTTTCGGAGTAAATCTCTCCCGACTGGATGAAAATGGTCTGCCTAAGCCTGTGCTCGTGATGTTGCAGCAACTATTTGCAAAAGGTAACACATCTCGTTTTTTTTCCGATCGATGAAATTTTCACGATCGTTTTGCATCATGCTGAAGGGTTTTCAGAGAAGTGTCTGTATGTGTGTGTGTGTGTTCGTCCGTATGTGGCCAAATTGTTCGTTTACGTTTTCTCGGAAACGGATCGTGCGATTCGATTAATTTTTTTTTCAATCGTTGCGTCTCCGTGTAACTTATGGCTGATTAGATTTTCGATCGAATCCATCGAGTAGTTCCCCTGTTTGTGAGAAATTCATGTTGAGCAAAAATCGAAAATAGTGATAATGAACGTTCATTCACACAAAAATGTTGTAATCCAGGTACTCAATGTCACAGTTGAAAGATATAATCAGTCATATTTTATAACTGATTAAATTTTGAGTAAGTGGTCCAGGACTTATATTGTTATTAACAATGTCAATTGTTTATAATGTTCTACTGCATAAACTATTAGAGTTAGCGCAAAATTCATATGAGAAAAGTTGTTTGCCATATAAAAATACGTATTTTATGTAGAATGCCTTTTTTCGATAATTTGCATAATTAAGGAGGTATAGCAGTCTCCACAATTATGTATGTAATAAGTGAACGAATGGACCCAGCGCTGTCATGACGCTCCCAATCGAAGCGTTTTCATGCAAAATCGAGCGGATCACATTTTGGATGGCATTTGTGCACCATCTGCAATGTTATTAGCAATTGCAATTGTTTATACTGTTCCACGGGGTAAAATATTAAAGTTTTTATTTTGCAGCCGCATCCTTATTGGTGTCTCACTCTCACTCAAGTAATACGCATAAGTCTCATCCTCATGTTCACCATGCGTCTACTCAAGTATTCATAACTATCTGCTTCATAAATGAGTCAGTTTGGAATTCTCAAATAGGCATGTTTACGTTATGATAATAACAGGGCTCACACTGATTAACCGTAGTATATTGGAGAAGAATAAATTTAGTAATTTGTCCTGAAAAACCAAATCGGGCAGTTGTGTTTGTGGCCCGAGTGGAGCACACACATGGACACACCACTAGTTTTTTTAAATTTCTGAAACACCTAACACCTTGAACTGACAATGTCTTTCTCTGCAGGTCCATTCATCCAAGGAATCTTCCGTAAATCCGCCAACGTTCGAATAGTTCGTGGTCTTCGGGATCAGATAGAGGCGTCTGGTGACCCAACATGCCTGGAGGACGCGCCAATAATAGCAGTGGCAGCCCCCCTAAAAGACTTCCTGCGCTCTCTACCAGATCCCCTCCTAACCTCCCACTTATTCCCCCTGTGGATGGCAGCCCTAGAAACCACTAATTCAGTCCAAACAATCAAAACAATTCTCAACAGACTGCCAAAAGCAAATTGCAGCCTACTATCCCACCTGATCTGCGTCCTCCACCACATAGCAAGAAGAGCCAAGCACAACCTAATGTGTGCAAGTAATCTCGGTGTTTGCTGTGGCCCAAGTTTGCTGTGGTCATCCAGCCCAACAGTCAACCAGAGTCGAGCAGTGCCAGCAATCACCGAGCTACTCATTAGAAACTGTGAAGTGCTATTTGGAGATGGTGTCACCCAATTACTGGGCGAAGAGCGAAGTGACAGTGCTGCACTCAGGTGGACTATCCTTGGACAGTCTAGACCTCACCGAGCCACCCAGAAAAGACCACATGTCCCTCTCCCGCGACTCAGGCCTAACTCTCTCTGATTGTCAACTATTCATCCCAGAATCACCAGTTGGCTCTGACGAACTCTCCAACACATCCACCCCAAATTTTGAAAAGCCAGACAAGGACAAAACCATAAAGTCCTACGTTAGAGTCTACAATACTGGATGGGATGAGCGATTACATTCGACCTTCTCATCTCAAACCGATCACAATTATCGTGAAGAAAAAATAACACCAAATACAAATCCAAATTTCCAGAGGCAGGATTGGTTGAGGGCACAGTTAAAGCGCACATCGAGAAATACAAAAGCTGATGATGAGACGAGAAAAGAAGGGAGATTTGATGATAAAGAAATTTACACAAGCAACTACAGGTTGAAGGACAATATTGATAGTTGCAAGGAGATTGTCTTCAGGCAATCCAAGATGATGCGGGATGATGGGGAGGTGCAGTCAGTGCACGATGCTGCTTATCACCAGAAGGCAATGTCTGAGTCAATCCAAGATTCTGATCATTCTGAATCACTGGCATCAGATCGTTACGACTTTGGGAAGAAGAGTGAGATGATGGATTTCAAGAAGCGAGCTGCGGAGATCTATGGCACATCGAGATCTCCAGTTTCCCAGAATGCAAGCTACAATTCGGATATTTATGAGTTCAAGAAGGTGAAGAGTGAGGTGTATATTGTGAGCAAGGAGTCCAGTCGATACGAGAACGAGCGAAGTGACAATATTTATGGGAGTAGAGATAATGTTGATAGTTATGAGAGGAGTGATGTTTACAATTTTAAGCAAGTGGAGACTAGTGAGGAGGAGACTGCTGGTTGGGCTGATGTGCCACCACCTTTGCCACCCAGGCTCAAGCATCTGCCACCAGTGGATATGAGTCTTGAGGAGAGACACAAGATTGCGGGGAGATCCAAGTCATTGCCACCACCTCAGCCCAGGGCACCCATCACCACTAGGCATCTGGGGTATACTAGGTCTATCGTTGATGATGAGAGTTATGTGTAAGGGGCCATAAACATTGTTCTACAGGTGTATTAGATGGTAGATTTAATGAGCCAGCTCAATTTCTTGATGAAGCCAGGCTTGGGAGGCTTGCTCGGTTTTCGAGGAGCAACTCGAATTCTAGGGGAACTGGAACAATCTTTGTAGGAACTTTTTTGTAGAGCTCGAGCGCCTCTACAAAAAGTTCTATATGAAGTTCTCTCCAGCTCTTGTTTCTTCTGAGTTATTCGGTGGGGAAGGAGTGGCTTGGTGAAGGCACAGACAAGTGCAAAGGAATTTCCCGAACATTTATCCAAATTTACAATTTCAAGAACAAGCGCATACAAAGAACTGCCCTGGTCAGAACATTGACTCAATGCATTTGATTATTTGACTCTCTATTGAAGACACAATTTTTTTTATTATTATTATTAAAGATACAGAATGGGAAAAGCAAAAGTGAAGAGCATTGAATATTGATTCGTTGGATAATCCACGATGGGTAAGGCAGAAAACTAACGATACAGTTTTTGGTAAAGTAGATATCTAATTTGCCTATTTTACTTGCGATCGGTAAATTAGATTACTCTCTTACCAGCAATTGTAACATTCTGAATTTTAACTTGAACTAAAATTGTAATATCAATTTTTTATGGTAAATTTTATATATTACAAGCAGTTATAATCCACGATATGTTAGCATTTGTTAACAATTCAATTTAATTGATCCAATTGATTGAATTGATGTAGAAAAGGACTATTCAGGGGAAAAGAGAGAACGGCATAAACCAATAAATTATTCGCTCAATGGCCTGGTGAATTATGTTGATTAACGTATTCATCCTCTCTTTAACAATAATTTTATTACGAAATTATGGAAATTTAGAATCTTAGGGTTAATGGTTATTTACACCTAGTCTGAATTATTGTTAATCGTTGTCTTTAATTGAACAATGCTGGTGTGTTATTTACTCAGCTGATTTATATATTTTTTTTTATGATTTTAGAGTGTTGTAAGGATAACGATGTACATTTAGTTTCTGGGTGCTTCCATAAGACTAAGTAAATTGTGAAATAGGGAAAAGGGGGAATCCCCGAAATTTCTGTATTGAGTTTGGGGAGGGGAGACATTGCCAATGTTGGGAGTGTTCTTCAGGATACTTCGATTAGTTCATACTTTAATAGTTTAATTTAAGAGAGCTCTAAAATGAAATTCAGTAGACATGACACTAATTTTTACCATTTTTTTTCTTAATCGAGGAATGGGAGATCCCCGTTTGTTTGAGGGGATGTAGGGTAAGGAAAAGATGGTGGTCTTTGCGATGTATATAGGAGCATGATAACTATTTTTATTATTTTTATTTTTAATATCGAAGTATACATTGAATAAATGAATTTATGATTACAGACGTGTGGGCTTTGTGGTTTTAGTGGGACCTTGGGGTGGGGGTAATTAAGGTAGTTGAGGGAGGAGTTTAAGGTTGGCGTGAGTTTTTGGATTTCTCAACGCCAGGATTTTTCGTTTTCTGAAGAGTAGAAAATCTGAGAGAAGCTATTTTAAAGGCTTTTTGAGAATTTTGAAAATTTTGAAAACTTTGCAGATGGTTAATGTTGGACTCATTTTGGAATCAATTTGTATTTGGCGGCTTGTCACAATTATTTTCAAATTTTTCAATATTTTCAATTTTTTCAGATTTTTCAAATTGTTAAAATTTTTCAAATTTTTCAAATTTTTCAAATTTTTCAAATTTTTCAAATTTTTCAAATTTTTCAAATTTTTCAAATTTTCAAATTTTCCAAACTTTCAAATTTTCCAACTTTTCAAATTTCCCAAATTCACAATTTTGTTAACAATCTTCCATTTCCCTCATGTTATGTTCTTCCACATTCTCAAAAAATGTCATGCTTCTAAATTTTAATCAAAAAATTTTTATGATATAAACTCAAAATTTTCCAATTCTCCTTTTCCCAGAAAAAAATCCAAAACTTCATATTCCAACTTTTTCCAAAGTTGCTAAATTTCCCAATTTTTCCAATCAACCATAATCGACCATCAAAGCACTCAAAGCTCTCAAAATACCCAAAAAATTTTGAATAAAAAAAAATTTTCAACTTTCCAAAATTTTGAAAATTTTCATTTTTTTCCTCAACATTTCTGAGCATCAAAATTTCTATAATTCACAAAATTCTCATTTTCACCTCTCAACTTTTCATTTGAATTTTTATTTTCCAAATATCCCAAATCTCGCACTCTAAAATTTCCTTAACTTTTCAAATTTCAAAGTTCAAGTCTCTCCCCGAAATCGCGCCTTTAAATAAACCAATACCTCCACCTCATTCAAGTGTTTTAGCTGTCAATTTCACTCGATTGGATGAACTTGGATCACTTTAACCCAATGTGCCCCATGCGCCCACAATTGACCCCAATGAGCGCGCAAATAATCGACATGCAGTTGGACGACTTTGCGAGCCTACAGCTGGACCGGCCGATGCTGAGTGATCTCCAAGTGCGTCGGTATAAAACCCTCCAAAATGTTCAACGTGTAAAAAAGTATTTTTTTTAGACTGATGATCAAATACGAAAGCACACATTGGAGCCGACTCTCGAGGGGAAACCGATAGACAGAGCTTTACATTTACTTCTGTAAGTAAATACCCCAAATAAACGCTGTAATTAATTAACTGGCATTATGCAACTCTAAAAAAGTAGTTCTTCCTAACTTTTTAACATTGCCAAAATTTTTGGAAAATTTTGAAACACCATTTTGATGTTATAATACAGGACCGCTACTTAAAAATGGCGGCGCATGCGCAGATCCAAACTGAACCGATTGCAAAGGATTTTTGGCGCTCGAAAATCCCGAAATGCAAATGTTTGTAATTTCCAAAAAAATTAAGAGTTTTCCATAATTTTTTGAGCTCTTTTAAGTTCTTTAAATTTATTCCTCCAAAGCTGTGAATACCCAATGACGCAACTGGCGCGAATTTGAAAATTGGCGGGAAAGTGGAATCGGTCAAACTTCGTGCAACCTCGTGTTTTTCCGTGGGGGAAAAAATTCCCACCATTCCGCATTCAGAAGTTTTGAGTTTTCCAAATTTATTCCTCCAAAACTGTGAATATCCAATGACAGAACTGGCGTGCATTTGAAAATTGGCGGGAAAGTGGAATCCGTCAAACTTCGTGCAACCTCGTGTCTTTCCGTGGGGGAAAACTTCCCACGATTCCGCATTCAGAAGTTTTGAGTTTTCCAAATTTATACTGCCAATACTGTGAATATCCAATGACAGAAATGGCGTGCATTTGAAAATTGGCGGGAAAGTGGAATCCGTCAAACTTCGTGCAACCTCGTGTTTTTCCGTGGGGGAAGAAATTCCCACGATTCCGCATTCAGAAGTTTTGAGTTTTCTAAATTTATTCTGCCAATACTGTGAATATCCAATGACAGAACTGGCGTGCATTTGAAAATTGGCGGGAAAGTGGAATCCGTCAAACTTCGTGCAACCTCGTGTCTTTCCGTGGGGGAAAACTTCCCACGATTCCGCATTCAGAAGTTTTGAATTTTGTAAATTTATTCCTCCAAAACTGTGAATATCCAATGACAGAACTGGCGTGCATTTGAAAATTGGCGGGAAAGTGGAATCCGTCAAACTTCGTGCAACCTCGTGTGTTTCCGCGGGGAAAAAATTCCCACCATTCCGCATTCAGAAGTTTTGAGTTTTATAAATTTATTCCGCCAAAACTGTGAGTATCCAATGACAGAACTGGCGCGCATTTCAAAATTGGCGAGATAGTGTACTCCGTCAATACTCGTGCAACCTCGTGTTTTTCCGTGGGGGAAAAAATTCCCACCATTCCGCATTCAGAAGTTTTCAGTTTTCTAAATTTATTCCTCCAAAACTGTTTAAGTCTGCCATTTTTTTTAACCCTGCCGTTTGGCGCACCACGTGGCTACCACAATACCATCATGAGATGCAATAGTCCTTATTTTTTTGCCAATTTTTGACAGAAAATGGAAACCCACGTGGTGTTTGTCAGATTCTGACAGAAAATCGCAAAATTGAGAGATTATGAGATATGCGGACAGAAAACATAGTCGGACAAAATGTGACACGTGACATATGACATATATAGATAGTCCCCTCAAATTTATTTCCATTTATTATTTATCACATAATTTTTTTTTTCCATTTTTTTCTTTTGATTTATTTTCTTATTTATATTTCTTATTTCAAATATATATATATATATATCTATATATGAAATTATTTTTTTTTCTCGCATTTTTTTTTCACTGTAAATCAATGTTTTATTAAAATATTTATCCGAAAAATCCTGCAACTTAAATTTAAAAATAAAAGAAGTCCATTGGGTTTTTATGTTAGCAAATTAATTTGAATAATTAGTCTAATATTTGTACAAATTTTCAGACGTCCTCAGGATTTTTTGCAAGTGATTTGGATGACAGATGGTGATAATTGGAGCAATTTCGTCTGTGAATGACAAACTGAGAATTCTTGAGATATTTCACAATGTTCTCCAACAACGAAGCGGCGAAATCTACTTTGCTCTGTGGCCCCTATGAACTCACGAAAAAATTCACTTTCGAGGTGATTGACAAATCAATTCCACGTGTCCTAAAGAAAAAGACATAACTTTTACACTTAAACGTCTTTCCCTTTAGGACATGTGGATTGATTTCATTCGGTTCTTCTGTGGAAAGATGTGGTTTGTTGCTCAAGTCTGTAACTAAATTGGATTAGAGCACAATTAGAATAAATAGCATTAGTTGTAAGGTCGCAAATGCGGAATTGCCATTGTGCTATAGATAGCAATTTTTGATAGTGTTACTATTAAATTTGGAATTAATCGAATTTTCATAATTGTCGAATTTGAAAAAACTTAATTTTGAAAGTTTTTGCAGTTTTTTGGAATTTTTAGAATGTGTTGAAATTTTGAAAAACTTTTTTGAAATTTTGGAAAATGCAATTTGGATTTTTTTTTTGAAATTTTGAAATTTTGAAAAGTTGAGATTTTAAAATTTTAAAATTTGAAATTTTGAAATTTTGAAATTTTGAAATTTTAAAATTTTTAAATTTATTTCAGTCATTCTGAAAAGTATAGACAAAATTTCATGGCTAGAGTTTTCCAACTGGGCCATTTCAAATAAGCTGAACAATTTTGTGCAAGTTGACATTTTTAATGTGGAAAGGTCTCGAATTTTAGGAAATTTTCTGATTTTTTTTAACAGAAATTAGGAAAGTTGATATGAAAGTTCTATAGGAATACTGTTCAACAAAATTTTTGGTCCACAAAATTTTTTTGGTGATATATTACGGGTTTTTTCATGTACGATAGTTAGAATTATGTGATCGGAAATTCTTTTATAGTGAAAGATCAACATGGCAGGTTTATGGAGGAATCAGTAACTGGGTTAAATAGACGGTCAAATTTAAATATCCGGTAAAAGCATTCCGATCTTCAAATAAACATACACAAATCTTTTGATATCACCAAATTTCAGATTTTTTTTTTCTAAAATTAAAAGAAAAATTCAAATTGTGAAGTTTTGAAATTTTAATTTTTTTTCATCCGATTTTTTGGGATTCCCGAAACATTTTGGAAATTTAATTTTTTTTTAATATCTTTCAAATTCACGAGATTATTGGAGTGTGTTTCAAATTATTGAAAATTTAAAAATTCTGCAGTTTTTGAACTTTTATTGATTCCTACCATTTTCTCACATTTTGTCGAATGTTTTGTAAATTCGGCGAATTTTCCAAATTTCTAAAATTCTGAGGACTTTTGAAAACTTTCTGATTTTCAAAATTTTTTAAGTTAATTAAGTCGTAATAATAAACATAATTTTTTCCAGATTATCAGAGATTAAATGAAAATTGAATTCCAAAATTTCACTTGATGAAATTTCATATTTTTATTCTTTTCTGTAATCTTGCAATATCGTTGAGATTTCAAAAATTCCTTCAGAACTTGGATTTTTTTTTTAATGTGTAAAGTTTTAAAATTCTTAAAAGTTATTCACTTGCAAAACTCTGGCATTTTCATATTCAAAAATGTTTAAATTTGACTTTTAGAAATGTCTGAAATTTCCGATTTTTTTTCCAAATTTATCAAATTTCCTAATTCTCTCAAATTGTCAAAAAATTTCAAATTTTATCAATTTTTTTATTTTTTCCAAAAATCCCAAATTTTTTTTTGCACTAAAGTCGTTCAATTTTCTTAGGAAGCCTATAACAATTTAAGTAACAAGAATGAGTAAAATGAACCTTTGGATTTTTTCATTTTCAAAAATGTTTAGATTTGATCTTTAGAAATTGGTCAAATTTATCAAATTTCCAATTTTTTCCCAACTTTGTCAACTTTTACAATTTTCCCAAAATGTCAAAATCTTTCAAATTTTTCCCTTCAAATTTTTTATTTTCCTCATTTTTTTCATTTTTTCCAACAATTCCAAACTTTTTTTGGACTTGAGTCCTTCAATTCTTCTAAGATTAAGTCTATACCAAACCAAGTCACAAGAATGAATAAATAAAAAATCGAATAATGAAAACTATTTCAACATACCTATCATAGGATGAAAAATATTCTCAAAATATTTTGATCACTAATTTGCTCATGGGACAATAATTTCATTGTTTAATTTTACGAAGTTTTCAAATTCCCAAAGTTGGCTAAATTTTCAAAAATTTTCAAATTTGACTTTGAAAAATTGGTCAAATGTCCATTTTTTTAAATCTACCAAATTTTCCTAAAACTTTTTATTTGTTATTTTTTTTTCATTTTTTCCAAAAATTCCAATTTTTTTTTTGGACTTCAATTTTTGAAATTAGCAAATTAAGTCACAAAAATGAATAAAAAAAAAAAATTGAATGATCATGAAAAATATTTCAACATACCTATCATAAGATGAAAATATTCTCAAAATATTTTGATCACTAATTTGTTCATGGGACAATTATTTCATTCATTGAGTAATGAAATCCATTCACAGGCAGCGATGTACTGGGCTCTGGAGGGTCGTCACGTGCTCTACATAACGCCAACTCCTCTCGACTCTATTCCAGCCAAATATCATGACAAAAATAGACTGGTGGTGGAGTCTTTCCGAATGATCGAATTCAAGTAAATGCCAATTTTCCATATTCATAATTTACCATTTTTCACTCAATTCTATACCAAAATATTTTTGAAAATTTTTTTTTTCTGTCTCAATCCCCTCAATTTGTCCAGGAAAAAATGATTGCACTTCTGGTTCGGTTCTAGTTTGCCTTCGTGAAATTAATTACTGCAATGCATTTGGACTCATTCATATGGAATTTATTTATAAACGTGCGGGCGTTGCCAGGGGAGAAGGCATAAAAAAAGAATTTTCTAGGATTTGTGGGGACTTCGTAGACTTCCTGAGGTTTTTTCAAACTTTTTTTTTGCGAGTTTAAGGAAGTCGATAATTTTTTAACTAAATTATTTTTGACGAATTCGGTGATCTTTTGGAGAAATTCAGTGGGAATTTGATGGGGATGTTTAAAAAATGGGATTATTGAGATTTTTTTTAAGAGAATTCTTTAGAAGAACTTTGGAAAATTGCAAGAGACTTTGAGACTTTCGAAAAATATGAGAATAATTAAAAACTTTGAGAGTTACCAAAAATTTTGAATGTTATAGAAATTTTTAAAAGTTTTGGAAATGGTTGAAAATTTTTGAAATTTTGAAAATTTGGAAAATTTTAAAAAGTGTGAAAATTTGAAAAAATGTCAAAATTTGAAAAATGAAAAAAATTAAAAGTTTTGAAAAATTTTGGAAATAGTTAGAAATTTTGAAAGTTTTGAATATTTTGGAAATTTCGAAAATTTTGGAGATTACAAAATTTTTGGAAATTATGAAAATTTTGAAAATTTTAAAAGTGTTAAAGTTTGAAAAATTGAAAATTTTTGGAAATAGTTGTAAGTTTTGAAAATTTTGTAAATTTTGAAAATTTTGTAAATTTTGTAAATTTTGTAAATTTTGTAAATTTTGTAAATTCTGAAAATTTTGTAAATTTTGTAAATTTTGTAAATTTTGAAAATTTAAAAAAGTGTCAAAATGTGAAAAATTAAAAAAAAAGCGAAAAGTTTTGGCCAATTTTGGAAAGTTTTGAAATCGTGAAAATTTTGTAAATTTTGTAAATTCTGAAAATTTTGTAAATTTTGTAAATTTTGTAAATTTTGTAAATTTTGAAAATTTAAAAAAGTGTCAAAATGTGAAAAATTCAAAAAAAAAAGCGAAAAGTTTTGGCCAATTTTGGAAAGTTTTGAAATCGTGAAAATTTTGACAATTTTACAGAAATTTTAAGTTTCAAAAAAATTGAAAATTGAAAAAAAATGTAAAAATTGAAAGTTTCCAAAACTTTCAGTTCCACAAATTAAAAATGCAACCGTGAAAAAGACCCCTAAACTATCACAAAAATTTCCAGATACTTGAAGAACTACGAAGAGCTGATTGAGCTTCTCGTGGACCTGCACACCCATCGTGTTCGGCCATCAGTGATGCTAATCGACAAGCTCGACGTCTACATCGATCATCCCAACATACCTGAGCAAATGTTGCCCATTCACATCGCAAAACTCTGTGCCCTCCTCCAGGACACTATGAACGCCTGCTCCAATGTCTCAAAAAGCCAACCCAACTTCCACCTGTTGGCCTCAGTGACTCCCTACAATTTTGAAAAGTCCGCGTTCCACCTGTACTTCAATCAGATTTGGAAAATCGAAGAAACAAGCGATCAATCCTTCTCTCTAATTCAAATGACAGGTTCTGACCAAGAGCACGTTTTCAAATATAAAAACTTGGAGGATGAAACCCTAATTCTACAGGAAATACTCAAAAAATTCAAAAGTGATTGAAGTAATTTTGCTGAGAAAAAAAACAGATTTCTCAATTTTTCTTTCAAAAAAAAAAATTTTTTTTTACATTTTTTTATTTTTATTTTTCTTTCAACTTTTTAAAAATCTCTTCCAAAAAAGTTCGGAATTCCAAAGGAATTTCAAAAAAAAATTCAAAAAATTAAAAAAAAAAATTCAAAACATTTTTCAAAAAAAATTTCAAATTTTTTTACAAAAACAAATTTTTTTTTCAACTTTTGAAATGTTGGAATTTTTTAAATTTTCTGAGTATCTCAACCTTTAAAAGTCCATTTTCGTTTAATTTGTCAATTTTTTTTCTCTCTATATTTATGGTTTTGAAAATGGTATATAGCTATTATAGTTCACATGTAATACGTCAATGAATTGACAACTAATTAACCTTGTAAATATTTCGAATTCGCTAAAGTTTCTTACTTAATTAAAAAATCTTACGAAGCGATTTGTAATTTTCTACAAGAGCGAATGCTGCGCGCGCCGAATTACAATTTGAAATTTGAAGTAACAATATCTTTTCCGAAGTTGAAGACACTGTTAATCATTGATTCCGAAAAAATGAGAGCTCTCAATTTTCCAATTTGGAGCAAGCACCTTTTGCTTTTTCCGTAATTATCACGTGCATATAAAATTTGTCAACACTGGACAGAATATGTAAAACACTCGAAACTTAATAAATTAACATAAGCTCAAAAAAATATTCTGTGTATATAATTTTCAATAACTACATAAGTTATGACAACTTGAACAATTGTCATACTTTTGAAAACTAAAGCCAAATCGATATGCCAAGTATCGATGTTAATCGACGCAAAGGCGATTACCAATCAACTTGACGATGTTATCTGACTAATCTGATCGAGCAATAAATGAATGACGATTGATAAATAAATTATGACAGACCAATGAGGAGTGGTCTTGCGACTTTCCACTCTGACGATGTTCATTTTTGTGTATGCGCTTTCTTGAATACTTTCTGAAATTTCTAAATGGCCAAAAAAATTGGGAAAATAAAATTGCAAATGTAGAATAAATATTCCAAAAAATTTTTTGTATATTTTCTGATTTTTTTTTATTGATTTAGGAAAATTGTTTTGACATTTTATTTAGCACTGGACCTTCCTCCTGAATGAGCATCCCTCGGTGAGTCGTGCTTTGCCACCCGTTGGTGTGCAAAGAATTGTGCGACATCCGTCGCACTCGACGGGCCTCTGGGCATGCGAGAAGATGGTCTTGATGGCATAACATCCTGGACACTTGACATCCATGAAGTAGCTGTTGGGCTTCTGTACAAGACGCTTCAGCTTGTGCTTCCTCTTCTCCTCAGCTGGGCTGGGATGTAGAAAGTCCTTGGCCAATGGCATTCTGCAACCACCAAATTTACCAATATTCAAAATTTCCACAACAAACATTCAACATTTTGTTATTTTTTTTTTTAACGAATTGAAGTTTCACTTCTGTCGCACAGCTACTTTAGGCACTTACTTTATTCGTTAAAATAAAATTCAATATCATTGATTTATGTAAATACTGGAGGCGATAATGATATAAAAATATTCTACATAGATAGTAAGCTATACATTGTGCGTCATTATTAACTCTTGGGTCATATGTATTGTACTCAGTGTCTAAACACTCATTTTTAAAGCCACAATTCTCTCGTGAGAAAGATCATTTTTTGATCACAGAATGATATAAGTGTCTTTAGTAATTATCATCCTTGAAGACAGTGAGATTGAGAAACTTTCTCCTAAAGAAGTCTACGAAAAATTACTAACTGATTAATCAATTAGTGATATTTACATGGGTCTAATAAACTTTCGACCGAAGTCTTCAATGAGGAAAGGAAAACAATTGTAGATACATTCTTAAGGATGTTTGTCCCCTTGAATAAAAACAAAACTGATAAAATTCCGAAAAGAAATCCACAGTGAACGAGTTACCACCTTGACTATTCCCCCAAAATTTCAAATCCATTCAAAAGCTTCTGCACGAAATAATCCCATTGCAATTTTCACAAAAAAGTGGTATTTTAATAGACTTGCGATAAAAAAAAAACGAGATAAAATTCTGAATGAAAATATCTCGTAAATCATATGCAAGTGTTTATTTGGCGCGCCAAAATTTGAATTCCCATTTTTCGCGCTTCCCTATTTTTACTTACTTTTATTATGATTATTATTATTATTATTTATGCACTGGATTTGTCAATAATTATTGCGCGGGAAAATTAAATTGTGGCCTTAAATGATTCCTTAAAAGTGCATATATAGATCATGACAATTAGCTTTGAGGTTATGTTGGCAAAGTCCCAAAAAAAAACACAAAAATTGAGCGACAAATAGCGCAAAACACTTGGATTAACTTTTAAATGGCGCAAATGGAGTAAATTTGTGCAAAATAACGAAAAAAAATTGGGAATAAATTGTGAAAATTGAATGTGAAATTTACCAATGCGGAAGCTTGCGCTCCCGGTTGTCGCGCAACACAATTATCCATTTTCCGGTGTCAAATTGCCGGCAAATCACCCCAAAACTTACAGCAAATTATTGTGGACTAATTTTGCAAGTGTACTTACGTGTTTAGCTCAGTAATTCACTTGATAATCGTAAATTACAGGTTCAGCCACGTGTTTGTAGCACAACGTAAAGAGCTGGAAAGGAGTGAACATGAGTGAGGCATTCGCCAGGTTTGAAAATATGGGGAAATTGAATGTCACTAGGAAGTTACTAGGATGTTACTAGAATGTCACTAGACGCCCTTCCGCTTCCTCGTTTTGAAATCACCGCGCGTTGAACTCATAAATTGACGCCGGATTATTTGTGAAAAAAAACATTAAAAAAAATTTTGACATTTTGAAAATACTGAAATTTTTTGAAAATGAACAATTTTCAATAATTCCAAAAAAAGTTATTTCAAAAATTTTTGACACGCAAAAAATTCAACAATACCAAAACGAAAAATGGAGAAAATTTTTGAGTGTAGGGATTTGAAAATTTGAGAAAAATCTAATAATTTTGAAATTGTGAGTGGCGCATGTAATACCCAAAGTTGAATATTTTGAAAAACAAATCAGAATTGGTGTTTTCAATGTACTTAATATATTTAAGCGTCATTTGTTAATGCTATATATATAGATAGATATATATATATGTTGATTATTTTAGAAATGCTGCAGAAATCCCGCGTCGCGCTCATTGTGGACTCCCTTGACCAATGGCGGCCGGCGAGTTTGCGCATGCGCAGCATGCGGGAAACGCCGCCTCACGCACGGCGTGCCGAAATAGATATTTTCGTCACAAGTCCGCGTAACAAACTGAGTGTTTCTTCATACTGTGCATAAAATCCGATTGTACGGACGCGAAGGATTTTATACCGACATATAATGTTGAAAAATTCAAAAAATCGCGCTGACATAATTGGAAGCACAAGTGTTGCCATAAATTCCAGCGTCGAAGTTTTAGTAATGAGTGTTTACTCCGTCACCTCAAAAAAGATCTCGCATATTAAAAAACAAAAGAAATCAATTTTTGCTTTCAAATGGAATGCAAAATTTCGGATATACGCGACTGAAACGACGGAACTTGGATGTGATGTTTATAGAGGCCGTCAAGCGGTACCCAGACGGCTATATCTATATATATGTACCACGTGGTATACATTCGCCTGTCAAGAACTGCTTGGATTTGATAATCAATCTACATTGAACGACCTTAAATACCACAACTATCTCTAACTCAATCGTTTAATTAACCCTTCAATAGTTTCGCGATGTTTTTATGCCGCTGTCATTTGAAAAAGATACGTCCAGCTACTGCGCAACCTCCACGCGCATCCGAAAAAGGTAAATAACTGTCCACTTTATTTTCCTATAAATTCATTTCATTTTATTTACTCTATATACAGTAAAAAAGTAAATGTCAGTCGACAATGAACAAAATAACCACCTTACAAGATACACAATATCTAAATCGTATATGACATCAATAAATAATCACAGTTTATGATCGAATTAACAATGGCAATAATCAATAAACTTATAAGTACCGAGAAAAAACAAGTGGATCTATAATTATGTGCATAGTTCTTCTAATGTATTAAAGAGATATCCAACTATTTGATTTCAGATCATTCTTCTGTATTTGGGTAACGAAAAATTATGAAGTACAGGATTAATTTTCCCGCCAAAAATTTGAAACTTGCGGAATTGATCGAGATTTGGGAGATCACGGAGTCAATCAATTTCGTCATTTCCGCGTAAATCAATTGAGAAAAAAAAAACAAAAAAACTGGAGTGATCAATCAGTGAGTCAATCGATTGATCAATTTTTGCGGATTGATCATCATGGTTCAATTGTCTGCCAAATGATAGATCGTTAACCGATTGATCTATTAGTTGATCAATCTGTGGATCAATTATCATGCGATTGATCGATATTCAATCAATCAATCAATCGATTGATCAATCGGCCCCTATTTGAGCCAGATTGACAAATTGTTTGATTATCGATCAATAGATTGATCAACCGATCAATCACGTGACCCACCGATTGATGCATAATTGATCAATCAATCAGGCACAACCAGATGAATTGACTCTATTCATTGATTCATTGGATCAATTTATTATTCATTTCCATCAATCGAGTCAATCAATTGATTGATGCGTTCATTCATTGACTTGATCAATTGATTGACATATTCGATCAATCAGGTGATTGATCAATTAACTAGTCGATCAATCCATCAATCAATCAATCGATCAATCACCCATTCAATTAATCCATCAATCGCCCAGTCAATCAATCCATCAATCACCCAGTCAATCAGGCCATTGGTAAACCAGTTGATCAATCCATCAATCACCCAGTCAGTCAATTCATCGATAAACCAGTCGATCAATGCATCAATCAACCGGTCGATCAATCCATCAATCACCCAGTCAATCAGGCCATTGGTAAACCAGTCGGTCAATCCATCAATCACGCAGTCAATCAATTCATTGGTAAACCAGTCGATCAATGCATCAATCAACCGGTCGATCAATCCATCAATCACCTAGTCAATCAGGCCATTGGTAAACCAGTCGGTCAATGCATCAATCACGCAGTCAATCAATTCATTGGTAAACCAGTCGATCAATGCATCAATCAACCGGTCGATCAATCCATCAATCACCCAGTCAATCAGGCCATTGGTAAACCAGTCGATCAATCCATCAATCACCCAGTCAATCAATTCATTGGCAAACCAGTCGATCCATGCATCAATCAACCGGTCGATCAATCCATCAATCAGCCAGTCAATCAGGCCATTGGTAAACCAGTCGATCAATCCATCAATCACCCAGTCAATCAATTCATTGGCAAACCAGTCGATCAATGCATCAATCAACCGGTCGATCAATCCATCAATCACCCAGTCAATCAGGCCATTGGTAAACCAGCCGATCAATCCATCAATCACCCAGTCAATCAATTCATTGGCAAACCAGTCGATCAATGCATTCATCAACCGGTCGATCAATCAATCAATCCCCACACTCCATTCAATTGATTGTTGCACTTGATCAATCTGCCGATGTAGTTATCTTGTTCTTCACAAATTCGTCACAGATATTATTACTATCATAATATTTGTTTATCATCTTCGAAATATTTACTAAGGCCGTTTCGAAATGGAAGCATATAAGTACAATGTCTTATCGTTTCAATAAGCATTCCACATTGATTTTGGGAATTTTTATAAAGTGCGGGATTTCAATGGCCAAAAGATTGATCACTATTGAGGCATTCGGAAAATTTTTCAACGCTCGTAAGTCTTTTCTGTGTTTTTTTTTTTTTTTTACAAATTTGTCCCATTTGAGATTTGCGAACGAAGTCAGCCAGATTCTTCGTTTACTCGGCCACCCGTCACCACCCACTTGCAGCAACATGAGGCTTTGGCCATGAAAAATTTTCAAAATTTTCAAAAATATATCTATGCTGTTCCAATTTCCTTCATTTTTTTATCCATCTTTCCATCCATTATCGATACATATAGACATCTCTACAATCCAGCCAAATATTTTTTTTGCAATAAAAATTCGATAAAAAAGAGATTCTTCGGGCCCCGAAATTGAAAAAAAATCCTTCCACATTTTTCTAAAATTTCAAAATTGAAAAAATTTCAGGATTCAAAGTGTTACCAATATTGAAAATTTTCATAACAAACTTTCAACATTTCGTTATTTTTTTTTTTACGGATTGAGGTTTCACTTCTGTCGCACAGCTACTTTAGGCACTTACTTTATTCGTTAAAATAAAATTCAATATCATTGATTTATGTAAATACTGGAGGCGATAATGATATAAAAATACTCTACATAGATAGTAAGCTATACATTGTGCGTCATTATTAACTCTTGGGTCATATGTATTGTACTCAGTGTCTAAACACTCATTTTTAAAGCCACAATTCTCTCGTGAGAAAGATCATTTTTTGATCACAGAATGATATAAGTGTCTTTAGTAATTATCATCCTTGAAGACAGTGAGATTGAGAAACTTTCTCCTAAAGAAGTCTACGAAAAATTACTAACTGATTAACCAATTAGTGATATTTACATGGGTCTAATAAACTTTCGACCGAAGTCTTCAATGAGGAAAGGAAAACAATTGTAGATACATTCTTAAGGATGTTTGTCCCCTTGAATAAAAACAAAACTGATAAAATTCCGAAAAGAAATCCACAGTGAACGAGTTACCACCTTGACTATTCCCCCAAAATTTCAAATCCATTCAAAAGCTTCTGCACGAAATAATCTCATTGCAATTTTCACAAAAAAGTGGTATTTCAATAGACTTGCGTTAAAGAAAAAACAAGATAACATTCGGAATAAAAATATCCCCTAGGTGGGGATATCAATTCTTTCCCCCACCCAAAGGGACGAACATCCTCATATTAACTTATTCATTTATTACTTATGAAAGGAAGTAGACCTCAGGTTGTTAAACTTATTTTTTCGTCTCCATCTGCTCTACCTCTGCTTCAAAAGTTGAAGGTGAATTTACCTGAAAATAGAGAATAATAATAATAATAAATTTTAGTGGAATAATGAACAATTTTTCCATGCTAATGTGACCTTTCTGGAATTTTTAAAATTCGCAAGATTTTTATTGGTTTTTAATTTTTATATTTTTGGGATATTTCAAGTTTTGAAATTTTTCTTTTCAATTTTTGAAATTGGTAATATTTTGAAAATTTATGGAACTTAATTTTATGGATTTTTTTTTCGAAAACATGGAAATTTTTGAATCTTTGTACAAATTATAACAGTTTTAAAAATGCTCAATTTTTTTTTGCAAATTTTTATAATTTTAGAAAATTTGTCAATTTTTAAATATTTTGAACGTTTTGATATTTTTGGATTTTTTTCTTAAATATCTGACCTTTTTGACGATGACTAACTTTTTGAAATTGTAATAAATTTTAACATTTATCAGTCATTTTATTGTTTTGGAAATGTTTCAAATCTGTCTTCTAAATTTTCCCTAATTTTTAAACTGTGCAAGTTTTTGAAGTTTATCAATTTTTCAAATTATTTGAAAATTCTCATATTTTTTAAATATTTAACTTTCCAATTTTAAAATTTTGTAAAATTTGCATCTTTCAAAAAACATTTTTTTCTAATATTTTTCACTTCTTGATAGTCTAAAAGTTGATTAAATTTACGGATTAAGAAATTTTCCAAATCTCGGAAAATCCAAAAAAAATTATTATAAAAAAAAAATAATTTTTCATTTTTTTTCTAAATCGCCGAAATTTTGTAATTGAAAATTTCATAATTTTGAAAAAATTGTGAACCCTGGCCCAAAATGGATTTTTTTGAATTTTTCGAATTTTTGAAATTGAAGTTTGAATTTTAAAAAATTAAGTTTTTTTTCGAAATGATTTTTCTCTCCTTTCCCCATAATTTTCTCGATTTTCTCACCAAAAGTCTTCTTTTTCGCCTTCTTTGACAAATTTTTGTCGGATAATTTGCGATACTCAGCAACTCGTTGTTTAAACAATTTGATATCATATTTTTCACCCACAGCTGTCCCTTCCACTGAAGCAATGTAGTCAGTGACAAACGAGTTGAACATGATTGTTTCCACAAACCACTCAAGAAAGAATTGTACTGTCTTCGACGAGCAGGCTTTGACGAATGACTCTTTCTGGAAATTAAAAAAAAATCAGTAAATAATGAAAATAAATTTTCAAAAAAAAAAATGGAAAAATTTTGCGAAGACGATTTTGTGACAAGACACATGGGTGGCCCGTTCTGCCCCCCATTTCGCGGTTTAAAATTGTGAGAAAAATCTGAAAAAATTCAGGGCAGCTCTTACACTCAAAAAATTGTCTCATGATTTTTTTCAGATTTTTTGAGCAATCTCATACACACTTAGAATTTTTTTCACAATTTTGCGAGTTTTAGGAGCAATTTTAATATTTTGAAAAATTGAAGAAATTTTCAAAAATTCAACAAGAAATTTTTTTAACATTTCATGAATTTAAAAAATGTAAAAAATATTATGTTTCATAAATTTAATAAATTTCATGAATTTCATAAATCTTATAGATTTCATGAATTCCATAAATTTTATAAATTTCATAAATTTCATAAATTTCATAAATTTAATAAAATTTCATAAATTTCATAACTTTCATAAGTTTCATAAATATTATAGATTTCATAAATTTCATGAATTTCATAAATATTATAGATTTCATCAATTTCATGAATTTCCTAAATTCTATGAATTTCCAAATGCCCACAAATTGCCACGATTATTTCACCTGAAAAATTATTTTTCCATCTTGCTGAGTGACCAAGTGTCCCTCCAAATGTGCGCAGGTCTCGACGAAGACCCTCAGAAAGGCCTCAGATACTAAAAAATTCCTAATGTCATCTCCATGTTTAGTGTTGTTAGTAACTAGTTGTAGCGCTGAGCGAATGCCTTCTTGCAATCTTTTTGGCAGGATCGAGCCCTCATCTCCAACTGCGCAGATGACCTTAGATGTATCCAGGTCCACTACGATGCCATCCTGAATTGATCCAACCTAAAAAATTTGAGGAAGAAAAAAATTAATTTATCATTTTCAAATTTTCCAAAAATTTTACAATTTTCAAATTTTTGCAATTGTTGCAATTTTTGAAATTCCTGAATTTTCTTAAAATTTTTTGACATTTTTTCAATTTTTTGAAATTTTTTGAAATTTATTGAAAGTTTTTGAAATTTTTGAAAATTTCCGGAATGCCTGAAATTTTCAAAATTTTCCAAATTTCTGACATTTTGGAAATTTTTGGATTTCGTGATTTTGGAATTTTGAAAAATGAAAAATGCCTCCAATAATGACCTGTGCATTGCTCCCGCACTTGCCCTTAAGAATGCCAATAACAAACGGCGGAGGTGCTGCAAGGATCTCCTCGAGGCCGTCGATATCCGGTAAAACAGGAATAAAAGTATGAGGCCAACTGAAAGGATAGAGCAAGCTCTGCAGAGCCTCCACACAGCTGCTCAACTTGCTGAGCTTTCCCCCCAGAAGCACCACCTTCCTCTCCAACAAGAGGCTCCCAAACAGGAAAATGAGGACCTTATTGCTCACAGCATCGAACAGCTGACTCATATCTCGTTCCTCAAGTCGCGGATCTCCCGATCTCATAATCAAACTCTCGTACTCCGCCCGATCTTTCACCTGACAACAATTTGAGGTTTTATTATGTGTTTCTCAATTCATCAAATACCCAAATAATACATATAATCAACGATTATCGCGTTGCAACAAATCTTAAAATTTAGGTTCAAGGAAATCTTGAATTGGGTATTTGCATGATTTTCATATTCATAAACTTTGGATATTTTTACATTCTATATAATTTTTAAAAATTTTTGAAAAAAAAAATCGGTTTTGTTCCTAAAAATTTAAATAATTTAATGAACAAAAGTGGTCATAAATGACATAAAAGCCACGTGATGTAAAACGTGATGTGATTGGCGTGACGTCATTGTGCTGTTTGTAGCGCGTATATTTGAATGAACAATAAGTCATGTATAATATTTTATAGTGCTAAAAAAATGAAAATTAATTGGTTTTTAATTTTAAGTTTTATACATCATATTCTTAATGCCAGATTTTCCTGAAAATTATTAAAATTGAAATGAATTTTTGGGAAATGTTTTTCGAATTTTAAAGTGAATGTGTTAGGAAGTTATAAACATGTCAGTGTTGTTCTACTAAGACTTTTAAGAAGCGTCAGTTTGACAGTTTAGTTAGTGATTATCACCAAATCAATAAAAATGTCTAACCAATTTTTCCGTTCCACAGAATTCAATGGAGCATTAATAAAAAAATTTTCTTGTGTGGCTTTACCAATATTTCTTCACGTTGGAACTACACACCAACAAAACTCGTTTTTTGACGACATTTCAAGTAATTAAACAATTTTATTTTAGTATAAAGAACACTATCAGATATATTTTTAATCAAGCACAACTCAACACAACAATTGTTTACACTTGCTACGTGCTTACGAGATTGGCGCTGAAAATTTCAAATGAAATAGGCATCGTGACGTCACATCCGCGAGATGGAGCTACGTATTCATTTAAATATTGGCTTTTTTCATTTATTAAATTATTTAAATTTTTATGAACAAAATCGAATTTTTTTTTCAAAAATTTTTAAAAATTATATAGAATGTAAACATATCCAATGTTTATGAATATAAAAATCATGCAAATACCCAATTGTATCGAATATTAAGTCAACGAAAACTATGTTTGTATAATGGTAAACAAAATTGTATGGCAATTAACATCGTATGTATGTTAATGTTGCGAATAAACCGGAAGGTTGGAAAGTTAAAAAAAAAAAAGAAAAAAAATTAACAAAAAAAAATCATAAAAAAATTAGGATGCGTTGTTCATCATCTAGCATCGAGAAAAAAAAATATGAACTGAATTAGACAAGGTCAAGTTTCAAAGTGGTAAATTGGGCCTGGAATGCCCCATATATACTTATGAGAAGAATTTTCTTCTCTGACTGCTTCCTCACCTCGTCCTCGTTAACATCACCATCCCTTCCATTATTATTAATCAACAAATTGGAAAGTATTTCAGGCTTCTCCTTCGTCATGCGTAGACTGCTTCCAGGTTTTGGCATTGTGCTGTTGTACAACTCCTCGATGAAGCGCCTCCGATTTTTGTCAGGAAGCCCATGTTTACTCTCCAGTTCTTGGAGGACCTATTGACATTCAGAACCACAATGAGAAGTGGAAATGCTAATGGAAATTTCAATTGACCACTAAGTGTGACCTAGATGGTTGCAAAAAAAAATAAAATTTCCAATCTCTCATTTTTCTCACCACAGAGCTCTCCAAATGATTTCAATTGTTTATAACGCTCTAACGCCGAAACGGTTAAAGATACGAAAAAAAGTCAGAGGACACAAAATATGTATTTTTTTATAAGGAACAACATTTATTCGACACATTTTTGCGTATCTATAATATTTCGTGAGATACAGCGTTATAAACAATTGAAATTGTTAATAGCAATAGAAAGCAGGAGACATATATGGAGGAAAAACTAATGAGCTCTAAGTTAGGGCAAGACGCTTCGATTGCGTCATACAGGACCTTGATCGGATAATTTGTTCACGAGAAATCGTTCCGGGAAATTTTTGGTTACATACGTACATCGGCACACACACACACACACACACATACAGACATTTTGTTTTAAATAGTCTAGAAAGGTCAGAAATAGCATGAAACGTGGAGATCTGATGGAAAATCGATTTTTCATTTTCGGGGGCAAAACAATAACTTTCCCTATCCGGAAGTTAAAAATGTCACCCTCCGGTTAGCAGCGCTAGTTGATCTGAATGACAAACCTTATGGTAAAATCCACTGGCTCGATGTTTCGTGATCAAGCAGTAGGCGAGGGGCAGAACGGGCCCCCCTTCCGGCTGTACCCTGATGCAGTAGCCGAACCGCCTATTGCCCTTTTCATCCATCAGAAACAAGGAATGAAACTGATTCTGGCTGGAATCGTCCGGTGGCCAATCCTGGGCATCAGGAAAGCAGAAATTCTCGATCCACGCTGGAACCTGTAAAATTTCCAATTTGAAATTTTGAGTGACAATATCTTTTCCGAAGTTGCAGACACTGGTAATCATTGATTCCGAAAAAATGAGAGCTCTCAATTTTCCAATTTGGAGCAAGCACCTTTTGCTTTTTCTGTAATTATCGCGTGCATATAAAATTTGTCAACACTGGACAGAATATGTAAAACACTCGAAACTTAATAAATTAACATAAGCTCAAAAAAATATTCTGTGTATATGATTTTCAATAACTACATAAGTTATGACAACTTGAACAATTGTCATACTTTTGAAAACTAAAGCCAAATCGATATGCCAAGTATCGATGTTAATCGACGCAAAGGCGATTACCAATCAACTTGACGATGTTATCTGACTAATCTGATCGAGCAATAAATGAATGACGATTGAAAAATAAATTATGACAGACCAATGAGGAATGGTCTTACGATTTTCGACTCTGACGATGTTCATTAACGTCTTATTCCATACATTTGCTGATCTAGAGATGTGATGCACCTCGGCTTCCATATGAAATATCACGATGATCACCCAACCTTGTAAAGACTTGAATTATTTTCCATAATCCATAATACAAAAGTTGAACTCATCCGCATTCTAGTCTAAGAATTGGTCTGCCCTACTTCAATAGCCCCCAGTATAAATATCCACGACCCAAATATAGAAAAGCAATGTTGTTCAAAACCAACCACATTCCAATTATAATGAATTTTATCAGAAGAACGAGTGGACTGCCGCTGGCCTCAACTCAGGTTCATGATTTAAGATTTTTTTTCTGCTGCGAAATACATTTTTGAACAATCAAATTAATTGAAAAAATAATGTAACGAATGTGACGATACATCTGCGCTCTTATTCAAAATGTTTTTATTATGAATTGTTTATATGGAAAGTATTTTGAAAACCCTAGTTGTCACTAGGCCAATCAACATAACGCGCGAACATCGCGATATTTATGAATACATAACCTCAACAATGGCGCAACGCGCGAAGAGATTTCGATTGAATGGAGCATTTATTAAAAAATCCCAGCTTGAACGACGTAGAAAAACTCTCGATAGTTTGGAAAATTACAACAGTGCAACCTCGTTGTTACCTCAAACTTCGCATCCCACAACTCGCACTGTTTTGACAGCTGTGAGCCGCCATGCCACTTCTCAAATTCTCGGGGAATTTCTAGTGGGACGCCATTTTTTGGGCAAGCCACAATTAGTGAGAAAGCGTTTCGACAAACATTCGCGAACGTTTTTCATAACTAATGCCTAGGCAAATTGAGCCAATTTTTCAATGAGACGTAGATAAAAGATTGTTCTTCCTAGTGGTATATTTTTATCAGCAGGTCGAATGTCAAACTTTTTTATGGGCAAGTGACTTCCGGTGAAAAATTGAGATTGTTGCTCCGCTACCCTCTAACCATGTACTTCTTCATGTACTGATGTCTTTTTAATTAATAGGGAAAAAAATCTCTAGAAAATTGAGCAGACGTGAGAAAAGTTGGATACAAAAAAAACCAACATGTAGCATGTGAGTGACGAGGCTTGGGTGTCCCTGTCACAAACATTCCTAAGCCTAGACTCAACCAATTTTTAATGCATTACAAACCTCAGCATAAATGGGGTACTTGTCCTTGATATAGGGAATCCTTGTACTCAGATTGAGCTCGACAAGTAGGCAAACATCGAAAAGACGATCCTTCTTCCATCGTACACTGACTTCGCTGTTCTCAGCATACTTTATGGAGACCTTGCGCACGTAACATTTGCGCTTTTCGGTGAGAGTTCTATGGAGCTCCTCCTTGGATAATTTGTGAGTGTTTTCACGATTTTTGAATAGACGAAGTTTGTCGCTAAATGAGGTGAGCTCTTCACCTAGGGACAGTGTCGAGGCGAGACTATCTGTGTCGGAGGAGGTTGATGAGTCGGTGGAGGGCTCAGTTGCGGACATTGTGAACTTGCCGAAGGCCTGGTTCAGGAGGTGCTCTGCCTGAAACGTAGAATGAGAGGTATAAGTTCCGAGGAAGCGCATACACAAAAATGAACATCGTCAGAGGCAAAAGTCGTAAGACCACTCCTCATTGGTCTGTCATAATTTATTTTTCAATCGTCATTCATTTATTGCTCGATCAGATTAGTCAGATAACATCGTCAAGTTGATTGGTAATCGCCTTTGCGTCGATTAACATCGATACTTGGCATATCGATTTGGCTTTAGTTTTCAAAAGTATGACAATTGTTCAAGTTGTCATAACTTATGTAGTTATTGAAAATCATATACACAGAATATTTTTTTGAGCTTATGTTAATTTATTAAGTTTCGAGTGTTTTACATATTCTGTCCAGTGTTGACAAATTTTATATGCACGCGATAATTACGGAAAAAGCAAAAGGTGCTTGCTCCAAATTGGAAAATTGAAAGCTCTCATTTTTTCGGAATCAATGATTAACAGTGTCTTCAACATCGGAAAAGATATTGTTACTTCAAATTTCAAATTGGAATTCAGCCCGCGAAGCGCGCATTTGTCACTTCCGGTTTCAAATTGAGTCTAGCTTAAGTCTTTTACATTACCGTGTCCTATATATATATCGATGTCTTAGTTAAAATTGATATTGTTTGCGGAGTACGTTAACCACACCAAGTTTGGATGCATCACTACTAACTGCCAGCATCACAAATTACGTTGTTGATTCATCATCATTATAGTTTGGTAGGTCTACGTCATCTTGAGATGTACTATAGTTTCTTTTAATTATGTCCATGGGCGTTGTGCCTAATGAGGAGTAAAAGATGCGTTTATGGTTGGGAAGCTGAGATATTGCGATCGAAATTGCTCTTTTTTTTCACCACAAATTTATGGTAATCTGAGAGTTGTGCGCGGTTTAGTGGGCACTAAATACCACATTCAAGGTTTTAAGAGACTGACTCAGTTGTTTTTTATCGCTCCGCGTTACTTGCCCTCTGCTTTCATTTACGAAAAATTGGGACCATTCGAGCATGTTACGAATGATAGCGGAAGACATGGTGGGCTTATTTTTTTGTATTGATAATAATTACACGAGCTTGTAATCAATCCCTATGAAAAATTTGAAATTGATTAAAATTTCTGTACAATCTGAATTCGGGCAAAATTCTTGTCGAAAGTGCTAAAATATTGTTTAAGGAGCACCTCTTAAATACACGAAAAAAAAATTGAAGCCGAAAATGAAGGCTGCTCGCATGGCGAGCGAATCGCCGCCCAAGGGTTTTCGGCCGTACAGATGTGTAAATCACGCATATAACTTGATACCAGCCCATTTCCATCGATTGGACTCGATTACTCGCGTCGGGCGGCGCCGCGCCGCCCTACCCCCTGGTCACAAAAATCAGTTTTTTGGGGTTGATTCTGACTTTCTGAGAGAAAACATTCTCAGTTCAGTTAAAAAAAAATTTTTTTTAAGTATCCTTAGATAGTTATTAACAGGTCCAAACGGATCCAACAACTTGGTGAACAATTTTTTCAGTATGATATTTGTGGTATCGTGATTTAGAGCTTCCCTAAGCTGTGAAATAAATGACAAAATTTGTTTTTCACCTTCGCCCTGTTGGGACCATTCAAAGAAGGCCTAGTGGAGGTATTAGTGTTTTCCAAGAAGCTCTGGAAGCTCATCTGCTCCTTCGGCAGCTTATTGGACTCCTCGGGCGCATTATTGTTGTCTTCCAGTAGTTTAGGATTGATTGGTGTGCACTGAAAGAAGAGACAAATTAATTTCTTCGAATTCCAATCAATTTCATCAATCCGATCAATTTCATCAATCCGATCAATTTCATCAATCCGATCAATTTCATCAATCCGATCAATTTCATCAATCCGATCAATTTGATCAATCCGATCAATTTGATCAATCCGATCAATCCGATCAATTTAATCAATCCGATCAATTTCATCAATCCGATCAATTTGATCAATCCGATCAATTTGATCAATCCGATCAATCCTATCAATTTCATGAATCGGATCAGGTTGATCAATCCGATCAATTTCATGGATCGGATCAGGTTGATCAATCCGATCAATTTGACCAATTCGATCAATTTGATCAATCCGATCAATTTGTTGGACAGCTTCTACGTAAAGCAGAATTACGAAATCGGCAATCATCATTTCTCGGAGCTTCAGCTCTCTGATTGACGAACAAGTTGATAGCATCACACATCAAATTGATGTATCTAATTGTGATAAATATCCATTTCCGACACTTCCCACAATTTTTCCCCCAAATTGTAAAATTGTTACCAGAAAAAAAAATGCCGACCTTGACTTTGTTCTCCAAAAGTTCATCGATATGATCGTTAGCCAAACTTAGCGAAAATAGAAAGGAAGTGTTCTCCACATGGTGATTTCCGCTTTCAATCTCAATTGTTATCTTGATTAACAAAAATTACAAGGTAAATTGATCACAACTGAGCAGATAGACTTTCCCTCGGATGATTAAATTGAGCGTAACACTTTCGGCGATTTGTAGATTCACGGACGTCCGTTTGGCTTTCATTCGTGGATCAATATAATAAAAGCAGGTACAGTTTGTGAGTTTGAATACAGCGGAATTGGGTACAGGTTATTCATGGCTTTGAGTTCATGATGGAGTGTCAGCAATGGGAAATTATTCTGACAAATTTTAGATGATGATTGTGTGTGTGTGTTTGTATGTGAGTGATTTTTTAGCCAACGGTTCCCCGTAAACGGCTCGATCGATTTGTTTCTCCTTTGACCAAAAATCACTTCTCACTGATGCCCAGGCGGGAAAGGAGTGTCAATTTTGAAAAACAATTCCTTCAATTGTTATTAACAATTTTAATTATTCAAAACGCTCTATCGCGAGAACGGTTAGAGATAGAAGAAAAAGTGTACAATGAATGTTATTCCTCATACAAAAATACACATATAATGTTTTATGACTTTTTTTCATAACTTTCATAGCTCCGGACATATCACTGGGTAACAATTTTAATTGTCATTTCGCTCTATTACACGAACGGTAAGAGTTAGATGGAAAAGTTTCAAATAAAAGTTGCTCCCCATGTAGAAACAAACATTTTTTGTTGTATGAATTTTTTTGTAACACTTATAATTCAGGCGATTAAATTTTTTTAAGCGGTTAATTTATTCCAAATTTTCAACACACAGTCAGTGCGCCGGACGAAGGACATGCGCGTGCGCAGAACGCGCCAACAGGCTCGTAGTAGAAAAGAGAGACCGAGGAAGTTATCGACATATATCGAAATTATCGAAAAGCGTAAGATCGAAACAATCCATTTGATCAATCCGATCAATCTGATCAATCCGATAAATTTGATCAATCCGATAAATTTGATCAATCCGATCAATTTGATCAATCCGACCAATTTGATCAATCCGACCAATTTGATCAATTTGATCAATCCGATCAATTTGATCAATCCGATCAATTTGATCAATCCGATTAATTTGATCAATCTGGTCAATTTGATCAATCCGATCAATTTGATTAATCCGATCAATTTGATCAATCCGGTCAATTTGATCAATCCGGTCAATTTGATCAATCCGATCAATTTGATCAATCCGATCAATTTGATCAATCCGATCAATTTGATCAATCCGGTCAATTTGAGCAATCCGATCAATTTGATCAATCCGGTCAATTTGAGCAATCCGGTCAATTAGATCAATCCCATCAATTTGTTGGGCAGCTTCTACGTAAAGCGGAATTACGAAGTCGG
This sequence comes from Asobara japonica, assembly GCA_026005395.1. Taxonomy (NCBI): domain Eukaryota; kingdom Metazoa; phylum Arthropoda; class Insecta; order Hymenoptera; family Braconidae; genus Asobara; species Asobara japonica. The sequence continues at coordinate 217,573 of BQMI01000520.1, forward strand.
GGGCCGAAGGAAATGCGCGTGCGCAGCACGCGCCACCGGACTTGTACCGTAAAAATGACATGATATATTCTTTCTGCATAATTTGCACTGAGAATATTTTTTCCTAGACCGTTCTCGACTTAAATTTAAACGAAATTTCATTGCCTCGAAAAATAGAAAAATGTGATTTCTGTTTGAAAATTTTGACTGTATCTATAGTTCCCTTAATTCTATAATTAAAATATCTGATTACTCAATCACATAGATCACAATTTATTTATTGGCAAATTATTGCCAAACTTGATGATTAATTTCTGTGTGAATGAAACTACGACGGAATTATGATAGGAAAAAAAAAATTGTTACAATAATTTTCCCAGAGAATTTAATTCACCACTATAAATGTCATTTTTCAATTGACTTAAAAAAATTTCCATTCAATTTGATAAGCGACAGCCTTTTTGCTCTCAATTAGAAGGGGCGTTCAAAGGTGGGGCGGGAGGGGGGAGGGCATAAAGTTTGACCAGAATTTCCGGTCGAAGACACAATAGGTGTGATGATGAGCTCATGAGAGTAATTCATATCTTGAGCTCACCCACTAAAGTCCAAGTCGATAATGCAATTGTATTGTTTTTTTTAGTGTTATTTTGTCATAAAAAGAACTTAAAAAATGATGAAAAAATTCAACTGCATTTATTATGTATCAAAATTTTTCAATACCACCCACTCACCCATCTAGGTGCATCCACCCACTTACCCACCTAGGTGCATCCACCCACTTACTCACCTAGGTACATCCACCCACTTACCCACCTAGGTGCATCCACCCACTCACCCACCTAGGTGCATCCACCCACTTACCCACCTAGGTGCATCCACCCACTCACCCACTCACCCAGGTGTATCCACCCACTTACCCACCTAGGTGCATCCACCCACTTACCCACCTAGGTGCATCCACCCACTCACCCACCTAGGTGCATCCACCCACTTACCCACCTAGGTGCATCCACCCACTTACCCACCTAGGTACATCCACCCACTTACCCACCTAGGTGCATCCACCCACTCACCCACCTAGGTGCATCCACCCACTTACCCACCTAGGTGCATCCACCCACTCACCCACTCACCCAGGTGTATCCACCCACTTACCCACCTAGGTGCATCCACCCACTTACCCACCTAGGTGCATCCACCCACTCACCCACTCACCCAGGTGTATCCACCCACCTACCCACCTAGGTGCATCCACCCACTTACCCACCTAGGTGCATCCACCCACTTACCCACCTAGGTACATCCACCCACTTACCCACCTAGGTGCATCCACCCACTCACCCACCTAGGTGCATCCACCCACTTACCCACCTAGGTGCATCCACCCACTCACCCACTCACCCAGGTGTATCCACCCACTTACCCACCTAGGTGCATCCACCCACTTACCCACCTAGGTGCATCCACCCACTCACCCACTCACCCAGGTGTATCCACCCACTTACCCACCTAGGTGCATCCACCCACTTACCCACCTAGGTGCATCCACCCACTCACCCACTCACCCAGGTGTATCCACCCACCTACCCACCTAGGTGCATCCACCCACTTACCCACCTAGGTGCATCCACCCACTTACCCACCTAGGTACATCCACCCACTTACCCACCTAGGTGCATCCACCCACTCACCCACCTAGGTGCATCCACCCACTTACCCACCTAGGTGCATCCACCCACTCACCCACTCACCCAGGTGTATCCACCCACTTACCCACCTAGGTGCATCCACCCACTTACCCACCTAGGTGCATCCACCCACTTACCCACCTAGGTGCATCCACCCACTTACCCACCTAGGTGCATCCACCCACTCACCCAGGTGTATCCACCCACTTACCCACCTAGGTGCATCCACCTACTCACCCACCTAGGTGCATCCACCCACTTACCCACCTAGGTGCATCCACCCACTCACCCACCTAGGTGCATCCACCCACTTACCCACCTAGGTACATCCACCCACTTACCCACCTAGGTGCATCCACCCACTTACCCACCTAGGTGCATCCACCCACTTACCCATCTAGGTGCATCCACCCACTCACTCACCTAGTTACATCCGTCCACCTAATCGGTGATTTTTTTTTTAATATTTTGACCTTTGCGGTAATGACAAGTGAAACGATGGAAGTTCGAGAAAGTTTCCTACCTATTTAATTGCCGGTATTCACAGCTAGTGAAATAAATATTGATGATTAATTAATCGTTTGCAAGCGTGATTCCTCGAAGGAACAGCGTAGGTGGTGAAAAGGAAACGTGCACTTTCGATTCGTAAATCTAATGGCGGGAGTTGCGGAATTAAAATAATGATTTTTTGTATGGTCTGTATATGTAAACTTTTGATTTTACTGACAGAATATGGAAATTATTATATGAATGTGTAGTTTCCGTGTGTTCAAGCCAGTCATCACTTTCGTGTGACTAGTTATATTGATGTATTGAATTCTTCGTAAGGAACTTATTATAGGGATCGGGAACATGAAAGATCTCATATCGCTCTAATATCGATCATCGTGACACTTTTCTAATAAGGTCTGTGTGTGTGTGTGTGTGTAAGGGTGTAGGTGGATGCGTTGGCGTATGCGCCTGGGTGAGGGTGGGTGAGTAGTTGGGTGTTCCTGGGTGAGTGGGTGGGTGAATGCACCTAGGTGGGTGGGTGGTTGGATGCACTTGTGTGAGTGGGTGGATGCACCTGGGTCAGTGGGTGGGTGGTTGGATGCACCTAGACGGGTGAGTGGGTGGATGCGCCTAGGTGGGTAAGTGGGTAGATGCACCTGGGTGGGTGGGTGGGTAGTTGGATGCACTTAGGTGAGTCGGTGGATGCATCTGGGTCAGTGGGTGAGTGGGTGGATGCACCTAGGTGGGTGAGTGGGTGGATGCAAGTAGGTGGGTAGGTGGATGCACCTGGGTGAGTGGGTGGGTGGGTGGTTGGATGCACTTGGATGAGTGGGTGGATGCACCTGGGTCAGTGGGTGAGTGGGTGGATGCACCTAGGTGGGTGAGTGGGTGGATGCAAGTAGGTGGGTAGGTGGATGCACCTGGGTGAGTGGGTGGGTGGGTGGTTGGATGCACTTGGATGAGTGGGTGGATGCACCTGGGTCAGTGGGTGGGTGGGTGGTTGGATGCACTTGGATGAGTGGGTGGATGCACCTGGGTCAGTGGGTGGGTGGTTGGATACACCTAGACGTGTGAGTGGGTGGATGCACCTAGGTGGGTGAGTGGGCGGATGCGCCTGCGTGGGTGAGTGGTTCGATGCACCTGGGTGAGTGGGTGGGTGGACGGATGCACCTAGGTGGGTGAGTGGGTGGACGGATGCATCTAGGTGGGTGAGTGGGTGGATGCAAGTAGGTGGGTAGGTGGATGCACCTGGGTGAGTGGGTGGGTGGTTGGATGCACCTAGACGTGTGAGTGGGTGGATGCACCTAGGTGGGTAAGTGGGTGGATGCAGCTGGGTGGGTGGGTGGTTGGATGCACTTGGGTGAGTGGGTGGATACACCTGGGGGAGTGAGTGGCTGCATCTGGGTGGGTGGATGGGTCTCGGTGTGTGTGTGTGGCGGGGGGGGAGGGTCCTTGAGTGTGTGTATGTATGTGTCAAATACACTCCATCTCCTGTTTACAAGGACAAAAGTCAATTGTCATGCACCACTTGACATACGTGATTGGAGACTTCATGAAGGCTTGTCAGTAAGTGAGTAAAATCGCGGAAAGTCAAAAAGGCGGCGCAATGCTCATTATGCGAGCACAGGCGGTCTGATAGCCAAAAATCGGCTAAGTGAATGCGTTAAACGGCGAAAAATACAGTCTATATGCAAAATGGACCATAACAGAAAATTGCGCGAGTACAGGTAGCATTTTACGAGCAATAACTCATTTTTTTATTGTTTCAGTATTCTTCGCCTTGTTCTATTGAACTGATTTGAGCTGTGGAAATTATTTGAAGGAAAAGAGCCTCAGGGGCTTTCCTCTGAGTCTCATTTTTTATCAATGACTCCACTGGGGATCCAAAGATATTTCATCTGGAGTAGTACACTATTCCGGCGCACTCATTTTTTCTTCCTCTTTTCAGCGCATGCGCACTGATTATTGCCATTTTTTCGTCGTAGCAACTAACTTTATTTCAACATAATTATTATTCTGCATATTTGCCAGAGAAATTGGAGAATTTTTTTATCAATTCCTGGAGCTACTCGCATGGTGAGCAGTCCGCCGCCCCATGTTTTTTTCCCTTTTTGAAAAAAAAAAAAAAAATCTTTTTTTTTTTGGTTTACGAAAACTTTCAAAAAAAAAACTCAATTTTTTTTTCAATTTTGTAAATTGTAAAAATTTTCTTAAAAATTTTTCAGAAGACCGGAAATTGAGAAAAAAAAAATTGTTTATATTTTTGCGTTGGACGTTCAAGTGAACTTTGAATTCTTGATTGATTGAGACTATTTTCAGGCGATCGGTCACCCCCTGTCCGGGGAATCCCCGATTTAATTGTAACGACCGAATCGATGATAAGAAAAGTGCCGACCCTCTTCTTTTCCCGTCGTTATTTTTCTCTAGTGGGGTCAATGAACATTTTCTCGAGAGTGAAAGATGGTATCCTTGGGCGATAAAAAAAAAGAACAACTCCCTCCTCTCTTAAACTGCGAAATGCCTGGATGTATACCGTTAGCTAAGCGTTACCCACATGGTGTTGAATTACCATTTTGCTCCCTTATCGACCTGTCGTGGGACTTACTTTGATTGTCTTACACTACGGGACTCTTTTTTTGTTGGCGATTAATTACGTGATTCGCTGGCGAGGAATTCCGATGAAATAGATAAGCCTAATGGTGAGTCAAAATTATTTACTCAGTTGATGTATTATCACACCGGAAATATCGATGGAGAAGGTGTAGATTAATATCAAATGTTTTTTTTTCCCATATTAACAAATCGATATCTCGAAATCTAAGAATTCTATTTAGAGGTCATTGATAAGAGTAACTTGTACGAAAAAAATAAGACTAGAAAGAGGTGTGTGTGTGTGGGTGAGGGAGTGGGTGGGTGAGTGGGTTGGTGGGTGGGAGAGTGGGTGGGTGGGTGAGTGGGTGAGTAAGTGGGTGGGTGGGTGAGTGGGTAGGTGAGTAGGTGAGCGAGTGGGTGGGTGGGTGGGTGAATGGGTAGGTGGGTGAGTGGGTGGGTGAGTGAGTGAGTGGGTGGGTGAGTGAGTGGGTGGGTGAGTGAGTGGGTGGGTGAGTGAGTGGGTGAGTGGGTGGGTAAGAATCGTGGGTAGGTGAGTAGGTGAGTGAGTGGGTGGGTGGGTGAATGGGTAGGTGAGTAGGTGAGTGAGTGGGTGGGTGGGTGAATGGGTAGGTGAGTAGGTGAGCGAGTGGGTGGGTGAGTGGGTGGGTGAGTGAGTGGGTGGGTGAGTGAGTAGGTGAGTGAGTGGGTGAGTGAGTGGGTGGGTGAGTGAGTGGGTGGGTGAGTGAGTGGGTGGGTGGGTGAGTGAGTGAGTGGGTGGGTGAGTGAGTGGGTGGGTGAGTGGGTGGGTGAGTGAGTGGGTGGGTGAGTGAGTGGGTGGGTGAGTGGGTAGGTGAGTAGGTGAGTGAGTGGGTGAATAGGTAGGTGAGTAGGTGAGTGAGTGGGTGGGTGGGTGAATGGGTAGGTGAGCGAGTGGGTGGGTGGGTGGGTGAGTGGGTTGGTGGGTGGGAGAGTGGGTGAGTGGGTGAGTAAGTGGGTGGGTGGGTGAGTGGGTGAGTAAGTGGGTGGGTGGGTGAATGGGTAGGTGAGTAGGTGAGCGAGTGGGTGGGTGGGTGGGTGAGTGAGTCGGTGGGTGAGTGAGTGGGTGGGTGAGTGAGTGGGTAAGTGGGTGGGTAAGAATCGTGGGTAGGTGAGTAGGTGAGTGAGTGGGTGAATGGGTAGGTGAGTAGGTGAGTGGGTGGGTGAATGGGTAGGTGAGTAGGTGAGTGAGTGGGTGGGTGGTTGACAGTTGAAATCAGTCTAATAGTGATAGTCTTTTTTGTCACTCAGCTAGAGAAAAAAACAAAAAATCAGACCTGAATTAACTCATCTCCAAGAATGGCAAACTCGATCTTTCACCCTAGACAATTCGAACCCTCCATTTGTTTGCAACTATCCTATCACGGAATACCCCACAATTTTCCAGCTCTCGTGATATGACATTTGATAATAAATGATAAACACATGTGAAAGCCGGAGAAATCCACCATTCCAATGTTGCGAAGATGACCATTCTTGGTCCACTAAGTCGAGATATCGGGAAAACACGTTGAACGAGTGAAATCGAATTTTTCACAAGTGGAATTGACCATGAAAAATTATTCTACGTGATTGTATGGGACAAGTTGATATGACCAGGTTTGAATTTTCGATACCTGTTTGGATTTTAAGTACATGGAAGAAATCCGATTTTTCAAAATACACTATTTACACTCTCCCGCAAGGAACCGCCAAATTTGAATGTACATCATCGCTCAAATAAGCGCGATTTTTAAAAAATAATTATGCTTTGATGCTAATATTGACGGTCTCGATCGATTTCGGGATCATTACAATAACAAAAAAAAACAATAAAAAACTGAAAAAAAAAAATTACCAAATAATGTAACTCAGCACTCTGCTTCCTGCCCCCATCCTCCCTGCTCCCCTCCTTGCCCCAGCTCCTGGAGAGATAGTTGTGCTCATCCCTGGACAAATCGCCAAAGCCAGTGATATCCGTCCCGGAATTCTTATCAAAGGCGAACGGTTCAGCATAGACCCTCTCCTCGCCCCTCCCAGTTCTCCTCCTCCCCTCCAAAAAGGTCGTAAGCTCGGTGGACAGTCTCTTAGATCCCGGACTGAGCCCCTCATCATAACCACCACTCGAGCTCAGAACATTCTCAATAGATCCGCTCAACGAATCCTCAGACTTGGACTCGGTATCAATCGCCAAATCACCGAAGTAACCCTTAAACGTCGGCTGCTCATAAACCGTACCACCAGCACAATTCAAATACGGAAGACAATCAAACGTCGAATTCTTCCTCTTCTGAATCCTCTTATCACTTTCCATCGTCCTCGACAAACGATTGTCCTTATCACTTTCCATCGTCCTCGACAAACGATTCCCCTTATCGTTCTTGGCTTCAAATCCAATGGACATTTCACTTCTCTCCAACCTCGGCATTATCACTTTAGGTCCAAGCGCCTTCTGATGCTGAATCAGAACAGTTTCCAGCTTCTCCAGCATCTTCTTGGAGTCCCTGCTGCTCTTCGCTGACTTAGCCGGACGAGCTGAGACCCACGAGCTGCTGTTGTTCCTCCAGTTCTTGATGTCATTCAGCTTGTCATCAAGCTTATCAGGATTCTTGAGGAAGTCCTTGAAGCAGAAGTCGTCGTCACTTGTGCTCATCGAGGAGAGCGAATTCTTGAATGCCGACTCGGTTTCCGATCGGAAGATCGAGGTCGGTTGTTTGCCAGGTCCTGGAGATGCAGGGTGGCTTCTCTGGGTCAGGGGAGAGTGAGCAAACGTTCTCGGTGGTTTCTTTGGCGGCGGACCTGCCGGCAGCGGCGCCTCCAGCGCAGCTTTCAATGTTGCTTCCAGATCTGCTGATTTCCGGCTGGGGAGATCTTCTCTAATGTCCAGGCTCTCCCCAATTCTAGGACTTGTTGGGAGCACATCTGGGCGGTTTGACTTCAGGACTTGGGTGTACTCAACTCCGTTGATCGAGAACTTCTCGATTTCTGGGGGGTCTTCAAGATCTTCGACTGGAATTACAGCGCAGTCAACTTCGTCAATATCTTTGCAGACGGATACCTTTCCCTCTTCGGGCTTCTCCGTTATCAGGGGATAGATGTTCTTCTGGCGGGATATCACCGTGGTACGTACTGTGCTCTCCGGATATTTGGATTTGTCTCTATCTTTGGCTTTTCTATCGGGGTTGTCGAATGTTCGATAGGTGTCGAAGTAGGACTTTTTCTTGACGTTGCCGAGCTTACCGTACTCCGGTGTCTCCTCGAATATCTTTACGTTCTTGTGGACTAGGGAGGGTGGCTTGTCGGTGGAGGGAGAGTGCAGGTGTTTAATACGGGAGTGTTTGTCACCTCGGAATGCTGGGGTACGCTTGATGTTCTTGGAGGGATTGGAGAGCTGGCGGGTGACGTTTAGCTTGAGATTCTTTTTTAGTTTTATGGGTGATGCACTTAGGGAACGACGCAGGTCTTTTTGATCGTGCTTTGGCGGTGGGAGGTCACAGTTACTCTCGAATTTTTGCTTTATTAGGGTCACTTTTGCACCGGTTTCTGAAGGCATGTATGACATTTTGGAGGGAGTGTTCTAGATGGCCAGGGCTTGGGGAGCTGGATGAGGGAAGCTGGGGGCTCGTGCCGGCTCTGACTTTTGGCCACACATTTTACTGGAAAGAAAAATTAAATAAAAAGGGTTAATGAAATAAAAATAGGGGGGAGGGGGAAGTCCGGGGAACAAAAATTATTTTGAATCACCCTGTAGCTTTTTTTTTTTTTTTTAGAAAATGGAGGGTAGTTTTTAATAAAAAATTTAATGAAAAAACAGTCTACTATGAAAACGGTTGGAGATAGAGAAAAAAGTGGTGAATGAATATTGCTCATCTCTAACAAACACAGATTTTCTGTCATATGACTTTTTTTGCTAACTCTCATAGTATGGGAGATATGATAGTTTTAAAGTTATACATGCTGATTTTGTCTGTCAAACTCACAGCTTGGGTTTTGAAATTTTTAATATATCTCGAAAGTGAGTCGATTTTGAGAAAAGTTTCGTAGACATTTTTTGTCGGAAATTAGATTTCCCACAGAAAATGTCTTATAACATTTTTCGTTGAAAGCAGAAGTTTTTCGTTTATATCCCTCGACTCTAAAAATTTTGCGCAAAAAAACTGACAAAAAATTTGACTAAAATTCAATAAATTATTTTTTTTTGCGCATTTTTTTTTTCATACCCAAATTGCAATTTAAATCTGAAACTAGACAGAATGTGTTTTTAATAAAACCAAGCTAATCAAGGGGCGTTTGAGAACCACTGTATGTCTCCATCCTGTTGCATTGTTTGTTAAGGTTAAGTCGTCTCAAATACCCAAAATATCTCCAATTACCAGCAAAAAAAAAATCCCCATCAACTGCATTCACCAGTTGTCCTATCATCACTAAATCACCTCATTACCACCGGCTCGCTAATCACAATCACCGATAACAAGTGTCAATAAACCTGATAACCTACTCCGCAACTTCTGAATTCGTTATATATAGTCCCAACTCACCTGAGCGCAATAAACTTTAAATATCCAAAACATTGGCGCCTTTTTATTTACAATATGTACTCGTGTCTTTCCACCTTTATATACACATATATATGTACATATGTATGTCAAACTCTTCTACTTTTCAAACACGATATATATATATGCGCATATGCAGATATATGTAGACCAACAGGTGTTAGCACTATATTTTTTAAAACCCACTGTGCTGATACTTTTCCCGCGAAAATTCAAATTTAAAAAAAAAAAAATTCTTTTATATGAAAAAATGAAAATACTTACTTAGTAACTTTCGATCTAGATCGCGATCAACGTGCACATGAGCGATTGGAAACAAACCACTGTGCACTCATCACTTTGTTAAAAAAGGAACAAGACAACGGACATTACTGGTTCAACGCATCACTCGGGTTTTTGCAATTGAGTTATTCATGAGCAGTTGCTGATAATGGCAACGGTATCACGGGAATATTATTAGTTGCGGGAACGAGCGCATTTTCTGCGCAATTTTTCTTTATTATTGCGGGGAAAATTGTTGGGCGAAGTGTCGCACTCGGGTCGCGCCGACAAACTGAGCGAGGAGACGGTTTAGGCGGACGGTTTAGTAGAGGGAACTGAATTGCGCGCATGTGACGGGTCTATGCACTATTGCGCTATTTGCGCTAGTACACAGTGTAAGGGCAGGATGGGGTCATGGGAACATATTTTTTGCTGATACTTTTGTCTATGCTTGGTCTTTTTAGTGGAACTTTTTGTGGGGCCGTCAAAAGGCGACGTTTTTGACAGTAGCGGCAATTTTCGCGGACATGTCACGTGGATTGTCATTGGGAAAAATCTCAAGTTTTTTTACATTTATAAACTTTTTTAGGGAACTCAATTTTTTGACACAACTTTTCAAAAATTCGATTTTTTTCCAAAATATTTTTGGAAATTTAGTGGCCCTGGTTCCGGTTGAGAAGACGTTTTCATGCATGGATAGATGTCATTATTTTTATGTGGACCTTTTTATGGGGTAATAAAATTTTGTCAAAAATTTTTAGGTTTTTGACATTTTTGACATGTTTGAAATATTTGTAATGTTCATCACGTTTTCTTACCTTAGTGAAATTGTCAATTCCTGGATCACTTTCGAAATGTTCAAAGAACGTTGGTTAGTGTTACCCCCCACTCTGCGTCCCTCATTTAGAGAATCAAGAAATTTTAAAATTAGACATCTTGCAGGATTTTTTTTTTATATATTTAGTGTGTCGCATTGTTTTTTTGCGGGAATGATTAACATACTGATATAATAATTCTTCTTTTTTAACTGCCGAAATTCTTACATTAACACGAATAAGAATATTTGTTAGTTTTCGACAGTTTCCATTTTCCAAATTCTGGATTCAATTGAAATGCATTGTGCGCATGCGCACGGGTCTATGCACTATTACGCTGGTATTGAGCATGTAAGGGCAGGAAGGAGTCATGGGAAAATTTTTTTACCCGCGCATTTGTCTATGGTAGGATTTCAAATTGATACTTTTTGCGCGGGAACCATGTTGCGCAAAAAAAGATTTCCAAAATTTAATAAGTGCAACATTTTTGAAATGTCAATAAATTCTACATTTGAAAGTTTTTTAAAATTCAAAATTTGCTATTTTGTGGATCTTGTAAGAGCAAACTAAAGTGCGCGCATGTGATAGATCTGCGCACATTGCGCTATTGTTCTAGTACTATGCGCATGCGCAGGAAAGGGTCGCGGGTTTTTTTTTTGCGGACATATTTCTTTTTTGTCAAATTTTTATGTGGAAATTTGTTATGTGGTACCAAATTTTTTGGCATTTCCAAAAAAAATTTCAATACGCCAAATTCATAAATATTTTATAAGTTTTGAAATTCAACTTTACGTTCAGTAATCAGCAATATTGTTTTTATTCGCTCATTTCCAATGTTTTGTTTGTCGATGAAGAAAGACAAATTGCGTAAACATAATTTTTATGGAACGTGAGGATATGAGGTTTTTAAGAAGTGGCGGTCGTCCCCACTGCATTCTTAAAATAAGTGCAAAACCTAAATTTGGCAGACATTCAATATTGCTGTTGCATTTCCGGTGGAAAATGCAAAGGGAGCCCCTAAAGCTCAGCACTTCCGGATGCGCGTATCATTTCCGCAGTTCCCCCAAAGGCTTCAACAATTTACTATTCTCGAGAAGATTCATAACCAAAACTTACAAAATTTCGAAAAATTTCCTTACTTTCAAAATTGCATTTCATAATTTTCATTTTATTTACTTTTTAAAAAATTTGCAAATTTTTGGAATTGGTCAAATTTGTGGAATTTTTTTTTTAATTACATTGTTAAAATTTTCTTATTCATTTTTTCATATAATACATTTTTTTCAAATTTAAAAAAATTCATGATTTTCAAAATTTTCGAATTCTTAAATTTGTAAATTTGAATTTTTTTCAAAATCTCTTTTCTCAATTTTCGAATAATTCCAATTTTCGAAATGTTTCAAATTTTGGGAATCCCAACTTTTTAGATTTTTAAAAACATTAGAATTTTCAATTTTCATATAATAAATTTATTTCACTTTTTTCGTAGGGACATCACTACATTTCCAATCACTTTAATTTATTTATCAGACCAATTGTCCGTGATTGTAAAGAGAAAATTTTCCTATGGGAAACTACAAATTTTATCGCCATTGTAAATTCTTCCCAAGGATTAATTCTGCACCCATCTTGATAATTACTTGTTACTTGCAATTCAATTAACTGGGAATCGAAAGGTGTATTCAATGAGACTTCACGCGATATTTTATCTCGCAAAATTTTTTATTTACACACAATTCCAGGATTTTTATTAACAATACTATATTTTATGGACGAGTGGTTTACCCTCCTCCACACCCGATTCAACGACGATCGATTGATTATCCTTCATCTGAAAAAAAAAAAAAAAAAAAAAAAAAAAAAAAAAATCATTTTTTTTTTGAAGTTTTGAAAATTTTTAAAATTTTAAAATTTAAATTTTGTCATTTTAATCCAAATTACTAAGTATTTTTTTTTTCATAGAGTGACTTGACTCATCCCCTATTATACAATAAAGCGATTAAAAACAGAAAGATGAATAATTTATAAAACGATTCCACGAAATGTTTAATTAACTTTACCTTCGCATGTGCGTATAGAATAATGCCCCCTAGTGTCAACGCAATTCCAGTTGCCTGATTTAGCGCCAGAGATTCGTGGAAAATGACAGCTCCTCCCAATAATAAAAGACAAAATTTACAATGACCCACCATGTTATACCTATAATATCAGTTAAGGCAAATTGTGGTGAGCAGCGTGCTTTCTGTTATTACATTCAACAATTAAAATGAATTTGTTTTAGAGACTTAATGAGAAAATGCTAATGAGCGAAATTTGCGGGAGCATTTCCCGCGCGCTACCATTTTGAATTGCGCGCGCACACCAGCCAATTCAAGTCGGTCAGATTAACCAATGGGGAAGGGGTCTTACGAGTTTCGATATATTTCGACTGTTCCAAAATCGAATGCGCGCTTCGCGCGGTGAATTACAATTTGAAATTTGAAGTAACAATATATTTTTCTTTCAACTTTTGAAAAGTTCTTTTTCAAAAAATTTCGAAATTCCAAAAAAAAATTCAAAACTTTTTTCAAAAAAAAGTTTTTTTTTGCATTTTTTTTCTTTTTATAATTTTTTTTTTAACTTTTGAAATGTTAACATTTCTGAAATTTTCTGAATATCGCAAACTTTAAAAGTCCATTTTCGTTTAATTTCTCTTTTTTTTTTCTCTCTATATTTATGGTTTTGAAAATGGTATATAGCTATTATAGTTCACATGTAATAGGTCAATGAATTCATAAATAATTAAACTTGTAAATATTTCGAATTCGCTAAAGTTTCTTACTTAATGAAAAAATCTTACGAAGCAATTTGTAATTTTCTACAAGAGCGAATGCTGCGCGCGCTGAATTACAATTTCAAATTTGAAGTAACAATATCTTTTCCGAAGTTGAAGACACTGTTAATCATTGATTCCGAAAAAATGAGAGCTTTCAATTTTCCAATTTGGAGCAAGCACCTTTTGCTTTTTCTGTAATTATCGCGTGCACATACAATTTGTCAACACTGGACAGAATATGTAAAACACTCGAAACTTAATAAATTAACATAAGCTCAAAAAAATATTCTGTGTATATGATTTTCAATAACTACATAAGTTATGACAACTTGAACAATTGTCATACTTTTGAAAACTAAAGCCAAATCGATATGCCAAGTATCGATGTTAATCGACGCAAAGGCGATTACCAATCAACTTGACGATGTTATCTGACTAATCTGATCGAGCAATAAATGAATGACGATTGAAAAATAAATTATGACAGACCAATGAGGAGTGGTCTTACGACTTTCGACTCTGACGATGTTCATTTTTGTGTATGCGCTTTCTTGAATAGGAACGGAAGGTGTCAATGATGACAGAAATTAAAATTAAAAAATATTTTTTTTTAATGGAAAACCGACCCAAAAAGTTTTAAAATTGAAGAAAAAAATAGGAATTAAATAGAGCTTCACGTCTTCGCATTTGTATGTAAAATTATGGAGTTCATTTCTGGAAGTGATTTATGGTGAACGGAAGAGCACAGATTTGTTTTCTTCTGGCCCATTTTTCGCTTAGCATTCAACTTCAAAGTGTCTTGCATTTCCTTCATTTTTTTTTTGCTGACCTACGTTCCCTCTGATGTGCCTTATCAGTGGTGTATTGATTAGGAGAGTAGCGGGCATTTCTAGAAACGCGCATGCATTCGTTATCGCTTGTATTGAAATACATAGCTGCAAGGTGCATCTGGATAATTCGAGTGATCTATTTTAAGGCGTGCAACGTATTGAGGAAAAATCAGACAAATAAAACTCGATTCGAGAAGCTCAAAGTCGTCAATTTGAACTATTTCAGAAATGGAAAATTTCGTTTTCTATTTTTCTTTTATTTTTTAAAAATCCTAAGACTGTGAAGAAATTCTAGTAATTAAAAAAAATTGACGATTTCAAAAAAAAAAATCGAAAAATTTCAAGTTTTAGAAGTTCCAAAAACGTAAGAATTTCAAATTATCGAATAATTTTTCGCTTTATTTTGAAGACATAAAAAAATGTCCAAAAAATTTTATGAGTTGTAAAACTTGAAAAAGTAAAAATTTTCAAACGTTTTGGAGCTCAGTTTCGAGGAATTTTGAAACTTCGAAAATTGTCTGAATTTAGGAAATTTCAAAAATTTCAAAAATTTCGAAAATTTCAAAAATTCCAGATTTTTCAAAAAAAAAACATTTCAATTTCAAAAATCTTCCAAAAGTTAAAAAATTACAAAAATTTCAAAAATTTGAGGATTTTATAAATTCGACGAATCCAAAAATTGCAAAATACATTCCAAAAATTTCATCAACCGAAAACGTGGAAATAGCTGAAAATGATAATATTCTCTAGCTTTTCACAATTTCTAGTATTTTCTGAAAACTCATCGCCTCCCCCCAAACATTCCCTGATTTTCTATGACTAAAAAAAATCTAAAATTTCGTTAACTAACAAGTCCAAATTTTCCACATTTCTCCAGAAATCTCAACTATCCCAAATTAACGATAATAATATTTTATAAGCTTCCAAAGGATACGTCAATGGTGAAGTATATCCAATGATCCAATAGGACGTGAGATTGACGAAAAATGCGACGACACTAGACAGGAGCACCATCAGCTGAAAAAAAGCGGACCAGTCAAATTAATATGAAGTGAAACAAAATTTCCCTGGTCCAAAAAACAACCCAAAATTTTCTTCGAATTTGTTCAGATAAAACATTAATTTTGCAGTTATTATTTTTTTATTTTACTACGATAAATTTGAATATCCATGTTCCTATTTTTTCCTATGATACATATAAATAAATTTGGATTTTTTTTCTCAGTTTTGCAGTAAAAATATTTTCAAATTTTCAAAATTATTTTTGGATCATTTAAAATTAAGAATATTTTAAATTCTTAATTTTAATATATATTTGTGGTACATTATCAATTTTTGTTTCAACCGATATTGGCTGAAGTAATTAAAGTATAAATAATTTAAAGTTTTTTAAAATGTCCAAAAATAATTTTAAAAATTTCAAAATATTTTTACTGCAGAGCTGAGATAAAAAGGCAATTTTTTTACTATAAACATCATAAAAAAAAAAATTAATGATTAAAAAAAATAAGAAAAAAAATGAATTTTTATGGACAAAAAAAATCTCACGTTATTTCCTGATTTTTTTTCTAGGAGTTATCACTTAGTCTACTTAATTGACGTAATGAAAAAATATTTTCTTACAATATCTAAACCCGTCCAATCGTGGGCAAGTGTGTTCCCAATAGGCTCCAAAATTGGTACAATAATTAACAACATTAGAGCTGATATCGGAGCTTGGTAGTATAGTAGTTGCATTGGATCCATTTGGAACTCCTTTTGCTTTCTGTTGACCCACTGTAAAGAAAGTAAATAAAAATTGTGAATCATTGAGAAGTGGTGAAAAAGTATGAAATGGAATTATGCAAAAAAATGTAAAAAAAAAAAATTCTACAATAAAAAAAAAAAAAATTTGAATTGAAATTTTATTTTTACCTTCAATTTTATTTTAACTCCTAATTGTAAATTTTTAAATTTTGTCTTGTAATTTTTTTTTCAAATTATTTTTTGTTCTAATTTCTCAAAATTGACGATTTTTTTTAAGTTTGCCAAATTGTGTCCAATTTTGAAGCTTTAATTTTTCTTCAGATTTACCCGCTCGTTTTATCATAAGGAAATTTTTACAATTGAAAAAATTCTCAAATATTCATTTTTACAAAGCGAACTTTTCGAAGTTTTCCTCTAAAAAAAATTCCAAATTCTCTCCTAAATCGTCTACATTTGTCTACAAATTTTGAAAATCACCAAACCTTCCATTTACCTCATTCTCACTTCCATCTATCTTAAATCAAATAGTTCCAAGTAAAACTATGAACTAAAAAATATAAATAACAAAAATGAAATAAAATTATTTCAATTACATAAAAATAAGACAAAAAATACTAATAAAAATAAAATTAAAAAAATACAAAATTACATAAAAATATTACCACTTGATATAGTGAAGTTACGAGTACCCCGAGACCCGCATAAATCGTCCCCGTGACATTGAACTGCAAGTCATAGTAAAAGTTGATGACCACACCAAGGACAATTGGCACAAGTGTCAACTTGACAATTGCACTAAATTTTTTATTGTAGAAGCACATCTGCATGACGATAACACAGGGTGTTGTCAGCATTTTGGCAACCTGGAAACATTAATTTAATATTAAATTTGGGTAAGAAAAAAAAAATTAACCATATCAAAAACCATGTTACAAACATTTTTATCATAATAATAATAATTTTTCCCAGAAGTCAGAAATTTTAAGAAATCCAATAAATGAATAAAAAAAATTTTTATTTGCGAAAATAATTATTAAAAAAATTCGGATACAAAAAAAAAAGAAGAAAATAAAATGTACTACAATACTAAAAATGCTCATTTTCGTTGATTTCCGCACCTGATAAGTACCCACAGTATTATGCGCTAAACTGAGATTGGTCAATACCACAAATCCACAGAAAGTTGTGGCAATTAAAATCATATCCTTAGGTGATACACTTTTTACACAAAAAACATCGAATTTTTCGCATATTATTAATCCGACAAAAGTGACAGCAAAGTGTATCATGGATAGACTTATATTGGGAAATCCGATATTAACGTAGATCCATTTGTTTAACAATACAATGATCATTGAAAAAATAATGTTCAATGCTAAATAGAATACTGTTGTCGTCTTCTTCTGCATTTTCACTCCTCCAACTTACAATTTCACCGAAAAAAAAAAAATATGTAAAACACGTTTTTACAAATCACGATTCCTCAATTTTTACTCATTTTTTTTCATACTGTCATTTAACATGACAGAAAAAATTTAAAAATCGAATTTTGTGTTGTCACTTTTTAAAAAATTAGGTTTTTTTTTACGTATTTTTGTATCGATATTACTTTACATTGATAATTTGTTTTGTACCAAAATTCAGTGAATTTTAGCTCATTTTAGGTGTCACGTGGTCTCTCCCTCATCCTAATTTATGCAATTTAATTTTATGTCTTGTGATAAAAATGCAAACAATTGATTGAGGTAATTGGCTAGATTTGATGGTCGTTTTTATATTTTCATTAGTTTAATTTTATAAAACGTTTTGTGTCAATTTTTAATGGGACATGACCACGTGGTTTGTCTATTATGCAATTTATTATTGTTATTATTTTATTTTGATTTCCCACGTTTTACAGTAAATTTAGAGAAAAATATTGAAGTTATTTTTACGTATCAATTTGTTTTTATTTTTTTATAATTGTAAGTAAATTATTTGTTTCGCACGAAAACTTTAGTCAGTGAATAATTTTTTTTTTCAGTCAGCTGATTGCTATACTATATTTATGTAAATTCAATTCAATGAGGGTGACTATGAAAAATGTAATAAATTTGATTTGGTATTCCAAATTAATTTCTGAAGTTTGACATTTTGAGGTTTTATCAATTGTTTAAATCATTTGAGAGCTGTCATGTGCGTTTTTAATTCGCTCTACTCGATTTTTTTTTGACACATTGCCACGTGCGCTATCACCACAAGTGTTCTATATTCTAAATTCATTTTAAATAATTGTGCAATTGTTGCTAAACGTGACAGTTAATTGTTTTATTGTCTTGTAATTGTCGGGACTTGCAGGTTATCAAAAAATAAACACGATAAACACTCCATGTTTCCATGACGTCACTTTTAGTTTCGCTCCGATGATTCGGTTGGTTGCGCGGAGTGGGACCTGCGCACTCGGCTGCGCATTGGACTTTCGGCGGCAAACGTCACATTTAGAAGCGACGCGTTTCTGGTTATTTGGACGAACTGACGTTCCAAAAATTAAAAAAATAATTAATAAATTCAAAAATATTAAGAATTATCGAAGATGTGAATGTTGAAACAGCAATTTTTAGATTCCGCGGTAGTTCATTACTTGTTGTTGCGCGCGCATCTTTCCCGTTCAAGTTGTTCCCAGTGACAATTTCAAAGTCGAATTTTTGGCGGGAATTTGTTGGTACCATTGTCCGGGCGGCTGACAAATGCCCCGAACGTTTTCTTTTCACTGTTTACTTGCTTTTCCACCGATTTACAACTTGATTTAGTGCAAATATCGAGAGTCAGCTAATTTATTATTATTTTAAGATGATTGAGTTCCCGCTGGGATATCGAGAAGTGGTTCCCGACCAAACACAGCCAGAAAAATGGAAAGAAATCACGTTGGATACCGGTGAGGCATTTTCGTAACCTCAGTTTTTTTTCCTCCTCATTTTTCCCTGAATTTCGGATCTAAAAACTTTTTTTTCGTATGTTTTTGACTCCGCTTAGGTGTTCATGATCATAATGCAGGTGATTTTTTATTTACATCTCAACTTGGTGGAGTTCAAACTTCGTGAGTGACATAACCTAAAAAACACGTTATGCAGATGAGCTATTGAATATCAAACGAAAGTTGTGAATAAAAAAAAAATTCAGATAATTCAAAACCATTGAAAAACTATAGTTCCAAATTTTGACAGTTTTAAACTACATGGGACACTCCATGTCAAATCAGCCACCTTGCTCATCACCACTGTCATTTTAAAATTACGCGTAAAAAATGTATTTTCCCGTTGAACTTCATACAAAAATAAAAATTTTCAATTTTCGACTGGGCCTTTGCACAAAAAAAGTCAATGTGAATAATTGAAAAATCAAAGTGTCTTAGCAATCGATGCTACGATACTGGAATATTTTTATTTGAAAAGTATTTGAAAAAGTGAATAAAATAATTTTCTAGCCATTCAATTTGGTT
This sequence comes from Asobara japonica, assembly GCA_026005395.1. Taxonomy (NCBI): domain Eukaryota; kingdom Metazoa; phylum Arthropoda; class Insecta; order Hymenoptera; family Braconidae; genus Asobara; species Asobara japonica. The sequence goes on from BQMI01000520.1 coordinate 236,840, forward strand.
TATTTGTTCGCGAGATAGATTTTTGAAACTTTGAGCAATCATCGAGAATATTAGACGAACGAGTGATTATAAGGTGACAAAAATTTCCAGGATTTTTTCATTTCCATATTACTCAATTCTGAGCATATCAATTGAAGTTCATAAAATGAAAAATCATTGGGGTGGCTGAGTTGACATGAAATGCTCCACGTATAAATACAGTAGGACCCCTCAAATTTCGTCACGCGGAGCGACACAAAACCGCGATTATCTCGAGAACGCGACGTTCCAGGGAAAATTTGCATACAACATTTTTGAACGGAAATCAAATTTCCAACAAAAAATGTCTCATAACATTTTTCTCTAAACCCGTTAGTTACCGAGTAATTGTCAACTGACGAAAATAAAAGAAGTCGACATTCGAGAAGATCGTTTTTAAGGATATTCCCCCCCTAGAAAAAAAATGCTCATAAAATTTTGAAAAAAATCCACAGTGACCATGTACCCACCCTGAATATACCCCCAAAATTTCAAATCGATTGAAAAGCTCCTGCTCGAGATAATTCCATTGCAATTTTCAAACAAGTGTTATTTAAATGGATTTGCTATAAAAAAGATAAACGAGCCAAAATTTTCAAGTTACTTGAAATCCTATAAAATTTCTGTGGAAAACATCCTGATGTAAATACTGATGAATTAAATTGAATTTCCAGGTGGAAGTCAGAGTACACTTCAGGACATCAAAGTGCCAGAACGAGCTGGCGGTTACTCCTACAAGGACTCCTACGAGTACCACACTCGAAATCGCTTCATCTATTGGCGTATATCCCACGACATTCTCGAATTGATCGAGCACTCCCTCGACATTAACCTTGTCAATTGCAAAGTCCGTTACAAATTCACTGACACACCAATTCTCGATGGCATAACAATTCACGAGACGATAAACTCAGTAATAATATTGGTGGCAACAGTATCAAGTGTCCACAAATTAACATTTCCCCATCCAGACAAAATCCACAAGCAGGAGCACATTTTGGGATCTCATCCGGACCTATCGGTCCAGTCCATCCTGGGCGAGGCATCCACACAAAATGCCCGCGATCCACACTCATTTCATATAATCTCATCTCCAGGCACAACAAATACACCAGTACCCCATGCAGCAGCTTCCTGGCTATCTCTTCCGCATGAGGAGGCACTCTTTGCCCTGGCCTACTCCTCAGGTTAGACATAAATACCCAAACAAAATTCCCCAATTTTGTATTTCATCACATCCTACTAAATTTATTCATCTCCAATATACCCCGGTTAATCACTGTGAGCCCTATCAGTGTCATAATGAAAAATTGCAGATTTGAGAATTCTAAACTGAAGCAGATAATTGGGTATTTGCATGATTTTTATATTCATAAACTTTGGATATTTTTACATTCTATATAATTTTTAAAAATTTTTGAAAAAAAAATTCGATTTTGTTCATAAAAATTTAAATAATTTAATAAATAAAAAAAGCCAATATTTAAATGAATAAGTAGCTCCATCTCGCGGATGTGACGTCACGATGCCTATTTCATTTGAAATTTTCAGCGCCAATCTCGTAAGCACGTAGCAAGTGTAAACAATTGTTGTGTTGAGTTGTGCTTGATTAAAAATACATCTGATAGTGTTCTTTATACTAAAATAAAATTATTTAATTACTCGAAATGTCGTGAAAAAACGAGTTTTGTTGGTGTGTAGTTCCAACGTGTAGAAATATTGGTAAAGCCACACGAGAAAATTTTTTTATTAATGTTCCATTGAATTCTGTGGAACGGAAAAATTGGTTAGACATTTTTATTGATTTGGTGATAATCACTAACTAAACTGTCAAACTGACGCTTCTTAAAAGTCTTAGTAGAACAACACTGACATGGTCATAACTTCCTAACACATTCACTTTAAAATTCGAAAAACATTTCCCAAAAATTCATTTCAATTTTAATAATTTTCAGGAAAATCTGGCATTAAGAATATGATGTATAAAACTTAAAATTAAAAACCAATTAATTTTCATTTTTTTAGCACTATAAAATATTATACATGACTTATTGTTCATTCAAATATACGCGCTACAAACAGCACAATGACGTCACGCCAATCACATCACGTTTTACATCACGTGACTTTCATGTCATTTGTGACCACTTTTGTTCATTAAATTACTAAAATTTTTAGGAATAAAATCGATTTTTTTTTTCAAAAAAATTTAAAAATTATATAGAAATGTAAAAATATCCAAGGTTTATGAATATAAAAATCATGCAAATACCCAATTACGGATATTTGAGTATCCGCATGGTGAGCATGAGGGTTCATTCGTTCACTTATTACATACATCATTATTGAGACATACCTCCTTAATGATGCAAATTATCAAAAAAAGTCATCCTACATAAAATGCGTATTTTTATATGGGGAACAACTTTTATTATATGAATTTTGCGCTATCTCTAACGGTTTATGCAGTATAACATTATGAACAATTGGAATTGTTAATACCTGTAGAATGCTCAATGCTAATTCTGGTTTTGTTTTTACACCAATAGGAAGCATTCTTGTTCTTCGACTGGATTCCATAACAGGATTGGTCCATACGAGTGAACTGAAACAGGACTCGATTGTTCCAAGATTTTTATCAGGAATTGCAACAGCTTTTCGGGGCAGAAACACTGAGGGACAGGTCGCTATGGCACTTGCTATTCACAATTTTGGCAATGATACTTATCTTTTTGCACTGTGTCGAGAGGGCAATGTGAGAATGTGGTCGTGCAATAAGAGCCAGTGTGTGGCTGTGGCAGATGTGGCTGTGGACAATCGACTTGCGTCACAAGGTACCCATGGGCATATGCTCAGGAAAGTACTTGGGAGCGATTCTGAACTTTATCTTGGGACATACTTGAAGTTCACCAATGGCTGTGAGTTCAGCATTTTGAAACCTGTACTTGATGCTGGACTTTTTAAGTTCATCAGGGTGTGCACACTCTTTGCACCGGATCAACATCTTGTGGATTTTGAGTTTACTATGACGAGACTATGGGCCGTTTGGAGAATCACCGAAATGGATAGGGTCGCTGTTACTCATGCACAATTGCCCTTGAATGGAGCACAGGTGGGTTTTTATGAAAATTTTTTTTTTTTTCGTTAATTTTTTTTTTTTTTGGTGTTCCTAAATATATAGTAAATTTTCCGGATTTTCTATGTTTTTACACTATGTTACACTTTTTCATATTTTTGAGATTTTCGACTGATTTTGAAAAATGAGGACCATTTCCAAATTTTTCGGATTTTCAATTTTTTTTTTTTGCTGGCACTCAAATTGTTTCCCCCTTTTGCGAAATGTTTCGATTTTTTTCTTTTTTCATTTCTGACACTTAAATTTTTTCCCTCGTTCTTAAAAAAAAATTCTTTTGGTAAATTTTTTTCCCCCTTCTTTAAAAAAATTCCTTGTGAGAAATTTTTCGCTGTTTTGCAAAAATGACTGAACTTCCCAAATTTTTCGAATTTTCAATTTTTTTTTCTTCATTTCTGACACTTAAATTTTTTTGCGCGTTCTTTAAAAAAAAATTATTTTGGTAAATTTTTTGCTGATTTTGAAAAATCACTGAAATTTCCAAATTTTTCCGATTTTCAATTTTTGTTCTTTTTCATTTTTGACACTCAATTTTTTCCCCTCCTTTTTTTGAAAAAAAAAACTTTTTGGAAATTTTCTGCTGATTTTAGGAAATGACTGAAATTTCTAAATTTTTCAGATTTTCAATTTTTTTTTTTTTTTTTTTTTCAAAATTTTTGACCCTCAAATTTTTCCAGTTTTTTAAAAAATTCCTTTCGCTATTTGACACAATATGACAATTCCAGGTGAATTCGGAATGGGAGACAGCGGTATTAGAGCAACCCCCGGATCGCGATTACATCCTGGCCGACCCCGGGACAGATCCCCGTCAATCCTACATCAACTACATCTTCCACCCCGGTCAATTTTCGCTAGCTGACATCACCCGTGCACTGAGCATTTATCGTCGCTCAAATCTCCTGGCCGATGTCACATTATCCCCCTCGGTACTCAAAGAACGAGTATGCATGGCAGTCGATGCTGAAATCCAGTGCGAAGTTATGGATTACGAGATGACCGACGAGGATTATTTGGAGATTGCAAATAGGTACTATATTTTAATTTCCTCATTTTTCTCAATTGAGAATAATTTTTTAATTTTTCAAAAATTTCTTTATTGTTTTTTTTTTTAATTTACTTATTCCATTTTTTCATTTTTTTCATTACTTTTTTTATTATCTTTTTTTTTCTTATTTTTTTTTCATTCGATTTTTATTTATTTATTTATTTTTTAAATTTATTTATTCCATTTTTAAAATTTTTTTTTTATTTATTTTTTTTTTCATGAAAATAGTTTTCCTAGGCTCCAAAAACGGCTCATTTAAATTTTCAAAATGGTGCAGATAAAAACAGTAGGACCTATAACTCCAGAAAAAAAATTTCCTGTGAACGATTCAGCATCTTCCAAACCCATTTTTTTCCTAAACCCATCAAAATGATTTCCTGGTAATTCTTATATCTACCAATTTCTTTTCTTCAACCCCAGATGTTGGTGGAAGTTCTACTCCTGCGTAATTCAATACCACATAAACGGTAGTCGTCCAATAGGCCTGCTGCTGCTGCCCTCAGTGTACGGTGTAGCCTTGCTAAAGAAGTCCTCATTCTCCCTCCTCCGGCCAATGGAAGCACTGGAGCACTTGATGCTGTCCAATGAAAAATGTTACGCCTCACGTTTTAAGACCACTCCAATTCTCTGCCAAGACGAGGACACCTGCCAGGACCTGATATGCCTGATGACAGCATTGGCAATGCTGGAGGAGCAGCTCACCGAAGAAGTAAAAACTGGAATTGAAAAAGATCTCTATCACCTGAAGAGTCCTGACCTCGTCATTGAGGATCTCTTTGCCAAGCTCTCCCTGGAGCTTGACGATCCACTTTCGGACTTTGACTTTCAGATGGAGCTCCACCACAAATTGGAGAACATCAAGGATCCTTCAGCAGCAATGGCAATGCTACTGGAGGCACTCACCTATGATCATGGACAGCCTGATAAAATGAAGCTGGATAATGAGCCAGAGACATCAAGATTGATGCTCAATATCGCACACCTGTTCTCTAGCCAACTTGGTATATCCACCATTGCTGAGAGTGTTGCACAAATTGCATTATTGAGGTTTTCTGTGTGCAGAAATCTTCTGATCCTGCAGAGAATTGTTTTGAGCAGACCTGAGGCCTTTGACTCGAGAATGCTGCATTCTATCAAGTCGTCTTTGGCGCCAAGAACTGTGGTACTCACTCAGGCGTATTATGTCGTTACCTGGATCAGTGAGAGCACAGCTTCACCAACACCACCACAAGCACTGCTGGAGACTAGTGTTCAGAGGCTGGGGCTTTTGAGATTGGTGGATGGTAGGGCCAATGCTGGAAGACAGCAGAGGTCAATGAGTCTGATTGAGCTCTTTGTACAGAGTGGTGGTGCTAAGCATGCTCATACACTTATGGCTAATACGATGGAGTTGACACCAACTTCTGTGGTACCTTGGCACTTTGGAATGCTTACGCAGGTCACTCTTGTTGCTCAGCTTGTTTGGCCGATTTCCGGGAATTTTGTCTTTCCTGAGTGGCTGCTGGCGTCTTGTCAGTTTTTGCTGGTCCAGGCCTATGTGAGGTTACTCTCCACTTGGTGCGAATGGAACTCGGCGTCCAGGAAGTTCATCTTGGCGGTCTCGTTGCTGGAGATGGGAGAGCCTCTCAAGGCTTGCGATCATATTCTGAGGTATGGTGACGGGAAAATTGGGGGGAGGGGGGGGGGGATTGCGCCAATAACTTCCTGAGAACTTTTTTTTTGTTTTTTTTTTTATGTGAAACATCTAATGCGGCGCATGAGATCGGAAAAATTTACTCTTGGGATAGGCAATTTCCTTGACATATATATATAGATATACTCCACTGCTTACCCATTGCCCCCTCTTTGCCATCGACGCAAAGGTGATGCGCACATGTTGTATGTACATATTATGATACCCTGCAGTGTTTCAAAAATTTTTGATAAGAATTGGAAATTTTTTTAACAAATTTGAAAATTTATGAAAAAATTTGACAAAATTTGGAAAATATGTGGAAAAAAATTTGAAAAATTTTCAATAAATATTGGAAATGTTGCAAATGTTTGGAAAATTTGGAAAACAATTTGGATCATTTTGGATAAATTGTAAAAAGTTTACAGCTAAGTTACAGAAAAATTTACAATGAAATTGGAAAATTTTTGTAAGAATTCAGAAGAATTTGGGCAAAATTTGGATTTTTTTTTTTTAATTGAAGAAATTTTGCTAAAAGTTCCAAGACATTTGGAACACTTTTCTAAAAATTTGAAAAAAAATGGGAAAAATTTACAAAAAAATTAGCAAAAACTTGAACAAAATTGGAAGAAAATTCTAAAAAAATTTAAAAATTGTGAAAAAATTTGCAACAATTTTGAAAAAATTTGGGATTATTATGAAAAAAATTGGAAAATTTTTGCATATGTTTGGAAAATTTGATTTTTTTTTTAATTTGGGAAAGTTTTGTGCAATTTTGAAAAAACTTTTTCAAACATTGGAAAGAACTGAGTATTTGGAAATTTCCAATAAGTCTCGAGAAATCGTCAAAAATTTTGGATCAATTTACTTTTCGATAAGCCAAAAAATGAAAAAAAAACCATAGTGTCTAGTTGTTTTATTTATTTATCTATTTTTCATTTTAAAAATCATTTTTACGGATTGTTTGTAGAAATCATACTTGATGAGTCGATTTTTCATGTTACTCTTCAGTGAATATCTCGAAATTGGAACGAGATAGCCCGATTTTCATATAGACCTTTTTTGTAGAGCAAAGTGAGACCTACAAGTTTGTATTGAACAAAATTTCGATAGCTCGTGTAGTTTTCGAGATATTCAGCGAAAACGAACGTTCAGTCTGGAAGAGGCTTAACTTGACTGACTGGTTTGATCTACTTTTCCCATTTTTTTAGGGCTTCCAGTGGCATCCTCACAGACAATTTCTTGGCCTCGAGCCTTTTGGACACTGATATGCCAACGGAGTCGCAGGCCCTCGTCTGCTACTACCTGAAATCCATCGAGCTCTTCTCTCAGCACAATGCATCTGATTGCATAATTGAGTTGGCAGAAACTGCGATTACAGTGGCTGATAAGGATGACCCCCACCTGCCGACCCTGCATTCCATAATTTTTACTAATGTAGGCCAATTTACAAATTTTTTTATAATTGCTAATTTCCTTTGGGGATTGATCATGTGAGAATTTTCTCAGGGACAGGATTGATCGGGGAAATTTTTTTCAAGGGGGAAAATTCATTCGGTCATTTTTTCCAAGAGGGAAAATTTATCAGGAAATTTTTTCCGAGTCGGAAAATTCAGTGGGAAATTATTGCCCGAGGGAAAAATTGATCAGGCGATTTTTTTCAGGGGAAAAAATGAGAGGAGAATTTTTTCCAAGGTCAAGAAAAATTGATCGGGGAAATTTTTTTCAAGGGGGAAAATTCATTGGGGAATTTTTTCCAAGAGGGAAAATTCATCAGGAAATTTTTTCCGAGTCGGAAAATTCATTGGGAAATTATTGCCCGAGGGAAAAATTGATCAGGCGATTTTTTTCAGGGGAAAAACTGAGAGGAGAATTTTTTCCAAGGTCAAGAAAAATTGATCGGGGAAATTTTTTTCAAGGGGGAAAATTCATTGGGGAATCTTTTCCAAGAGGGAAAATTCATCAGGAAATTTTTTCCGAGTCGGAAAATTCATTGGGAAATTTTTGCCCGAGGGAAAAATTGATCAGGCGATTTTTTTCAGGGGAGAAAATGAGAGGAGAATTTTTTCCAAGGTCAAGAAAAATTGATCGGGGAATTTTTTTCAAGGGGGAAAATTCACTGGAAAATTTTTTCCAAGGGGGAAAATTGATCGGAAATTTTACACGGGGCAAAACGGCCTGGAAAATTGATTACACTCACCAAGCTCAATATTTTCCAAAAAATCTAATTTTGTATCAGAGGAAAATCGCATGAAGAAGAAAACGAAATTTCAAATTAAAATGAATGGGAATGGGCAATTTTTTATTTTTTGTTTTTTCAATTTCCAATTTGTTTTTTTACAGCATCTGAACTTGGGGCATCATACAGAAGCTTACCACTGCCTCAACTCAAATCCAGATGCAGCTAGACGTAGTGACTGCTTACGACAATTGGTCGTAACACTTTTTGAGAGGAAAAAACTGATCGATCTCGTATCATTTCCATACGTAGACATGTACGAGGACCTCGAGAGGATTGTCATGGGACGCGCCCGCAGTGTGGACCTCATGGAAAATAATTACTACAATTTTTTGTACAGTTTTCATGTTAATAAAGGAAACATGAGGAAAGCTGCGTCTGTCATGTACGAACAGGCCATGAGGCTCGGCCAGGAGTCACATTCGGTTGAGATCATCTCCAAACAGGTATATCTATATATTACTCTTTACTCATTGCTGTATATCTATATATTATAATTTACTCATTGCATTTTCAAATTTCTGCAACAAATTTTAGACTGTTTGTCATAGTTTGTTTAGACAAGTAAATGGCAATTTATGATGGAGTTTGAAAAGAGGAAAAAAATTGAACAACATTGTACGATTTTTTGCAAATTTCAAAGCTCCAAAACTTTCGATAAAATTTCGAGACAATTTTTTCGGAAAATGCCAATTATGAAATTTGGGAAATTTCAAAAATTTCAAAAATGCAAAAAAATTTCGATCATTCCAAAAACATAAAAAAAAAAATTGGAAATTTATGAAAAATCAAAATTTAGAAGGCTTGATAATTTTTGAAGTGTGGTAAGTTTTCAAAAAAAAAAAAAAAAAAAAAATTAAAAAATTGGAATAAAATCAAAAATTTCAAAAATGTCAAGAATTTGAAAAATTTGAAAATTTCAACAATCTTGGGGAGAAAAAAATTCTGAAGGCTAAATTACAAATTATTCCATTAGTTAGACGATGTCATGTCAATCAATTCCGTCTTAATAACAAATATTTATACCAATAATTTTCTGCCCAGGCCCAGTGTCTTCTAGCCTGTATCAATGCGCTGACTCTGGTCAGTGAGAAGTATCGGTGGATTGTGAGACCTGTCGTTGAGCAGAGCTATCCTGAAGATATCAATCCGAAGAAGAAGAGGAGTGTCGATGGGAGAGAAGTGCTGCATTACAAGGTGACTATTCTTTATTTCAATTTCTATGGGAAATTTCCAGGAAAGAGCCCGAAAGAAGGGCTCCAATTTCCCGCGGGATTTTCTACAAATTCAATAAGATTTGAGATGATCGCATTTTTTTTTCACTTATTGAAATTTTTCCGAAAATTTTAATTTTTCCCAATTTTTTTTAAAAATATTTTCTTAAATATTTTTTTTGTTAATATATTTTTGAAATATTTTTTTTTTTATATTTTTTTTGTATTTTTTTTTAATTAAAAAAAAATTTTTTTTAATTTTCTTTTTTTTTTTTAATAATTTTTTATTTAATTTTTTTAATTTTGCAGGTGAAGAAATTAGTCGAGGTCCTTGAGATCAAGGACATCCGTAAGGAGTACTGGCTAGTCGATGCAAGGTTAAAGTTGTCGAAGATGAATTCGGAAATTCACACAGTGGCCCAAGCAGAGCCATCAGAGTTGATTGCAGTCTTGTCGAATGTAGGGCTGTACACAACAGCTCTGCATCTTTGTAAACAGTTCAAAATCTCCAAGGCTTCTGTTGTGGAGACCCTAACGTCGCAGTGTCTGAGACTCAGCCAGACTGAGGATAACGAGGCCTGGGATTGGCTGATACAGAATGACGTTTATGATATTGTTGGATGTGGTAGCAATGTCACTGATGTCGCTTGGAGACTTCTCGAGAGACTTACCCTCGATCACGAGGTACGTTGTACAACAAGCAAAGGTGTCTTCGAGGTTATCAAAGTTTGCAGTACCATGCAAGGAACATCGAGAACTTTTCCCATCAAAAACAATATAAATATTCTGGAAATTACGTGGAAATTGTTGAAAATTTTCACACATTTTTTAAATAGACATTCTAAATATATATTCAAATTATTCGAATATACCAAAATTTTCAATTTTTTTTTTTCAAGATTTGGCAAATTTTAGGACAAATTTGAAGATTCTAGAATTCATAAAAATTTGGAAAATTTTTTTTAGTCTCGAAAAAAATTTGAGTTTTTAAGGCAAAAGATTTAGTTTGGATTTTATCAATTTTGAGCCTTCTCTAAATGTCCTTTTTTCCTTTTTTTTTCAACATTTTGTAATTTTTTTGATAATTTTGAAAGTTGCTGGATTTCATGAAAATTAGGAAAAACCAAATTTTATCCTTGATGAAAATTTGAGGTTTTAAGGCAAAAGTTTAGTTTAATTTTCATTGATTGAGCTTTTTGTAAATGTGGAGGTAAAAAAAAATTTTTTCTTAATTTTTTTAATGTATTTCTTTTAGGAGGAGGGTAGTAGTGAATTGCACAAATCGGTGGGAAAGAAGTTGCTGCATATGGGTGCGTTTATACCTCCTTGGCTGATGGGCTCATACAAGAAGAGAAATCCAGCTGAACTTTTGAGAATAATTGTGGGATGTGGGCGTTTATTGGAGGCCTGTGATCTCGCTGTAGATTATGTTAATGCTGTTCGTGGCCAGGGCATGGAGTACTTTGGACTTGAGCAGAGATTAGTGGCCACTGGAGCGCCCATCTGGCTACCTCTCAATACTGTCGAGTTACTCTTGATGGAACTCCAGCATGCTAGCCAGGAGGATGACGTATATGTTGAGGTGAGTTGATTCCCATCTTTTGCTCATTTCAACATTCACCACAGGATTTTTTTTTTTAACGCAAATATTTGCATCCAACATGTTGCTTAATGGTTGATATATTCAACACATCATTAGAAATTATTAATTCAAAATTTCAAATTAAAAGGTGAAAATTTGCAATTTTTTTTGAAAATTTTTTGCAATTTTTTTTGAAAATTTTTTGCAATTTTTTTTTGAAAATTTTTTTGCAATTTTTTTTTGGAAAATTTTTTGACAATTTTTTCTTTAAATGTTTTTGCAATTTAAAAAAAAAAAAATTTTGAAAGTTTTTTCCTTTTTTTTTTGAAATTTTTTTGGCAATTTTTTAAAAATGTTTTTGCAATTTTTTTTTGAAAATTTTTTCGCTATTTTATTTTGAAATTTTTTTTTGAAAATTTTTTTGCAATTTTTTTTTTAAAGGTTTTTTGCATTTTTTTTTTGAAATTTTTTTTGCTATTTATTTTGAAAAATTTTTGGCAATTTTTTTTTTAATTTTTTTGCAATTTTTTTTTTAGATGTTTGCAATTTTTTTTTGAATTTTTTTTTGAAATTTTTTCGGCAATTTTTTTTTCTAATGTTTTTGCTATTTTTAAAACATTTTTTTTGCAATTTTCTTTTGAAAGTTTTTTTGCATGTTTTTTTTGAAAATTTTTTTGCAATTTTTTTTTTCGATGGTGAAAAAAGTAACTTTTTTATTTTTTTCTTTCAGAGTTACGCCAGACTTAAGAAGGCTTTAGACGAATATGTGGACACTGTTGTGAGGGTTTCTGAGGATATGGTGCGATTCAAAGTCAGTAAATTAGCAATTAAGCACAGTGAGTATTCCCTTATTTCACATTGAGATCAATATTAAATCCACTTAAAAAAAAAAAAAAAATGATAAATAATAAATTCTTTGAATTTAATTAATTTTGTTATTCATTTCAGTGGATACGTGACTGCACCAATGAATCGACAATTCAGTGAAACATTCGTGAATTTAATTAATGAAATTTGTTTTCTTTCTTTTCCCCTTTTTTGTATACATGTAAAGCCAATCGTGTTATTTCTGTAATAAAAAAAGACTTTTTTAAATGACATATTAAGTCGTTTTTCTCGAAAATTTTAACACATTAAAAATTCACAATTTTTACTTCCAGAATTTTTTTTTATAATATAGGTATCCAGAAAAATATGAGACACACTAATTTTCCGTGAAACATTTTCTGACATTTCATCGCCATAATGTCTTTAGAAAATTCTGAAATAATTCCAGGTGGTTCCCATGCTCCAACGAATGTCTCATAATTTTTTTCAGATTTTTTGAGAGATTTGGTATAGAGGATTTTTTTTTTTTTTCAGAACCAAGGCTTTTGAATTTTGCGAACCATCAAATGTGGATTTTATATTGATGTTTGTGCTCAAAATTTGGGTTTTTTTTCTCAGGTTTTCCACACAAATATTTGCAAATTTTTGAAATTTTTTTTTTTTTGCAAATTGAGAATATATAATACATATATATATATATATATATATTCTCAATTTGCGAAAAAAAAATTTTCAAAAAAATTGGAAATATTTTTGTTGAAAATCCGATATATATATATAGTCAGAAAAAATATAATTATGAAGATATAAACCTCTTTCACAAAATAGCCAATAATTAGTGTGTAAAAAATCTGAAAAAAATTTTTAACTTCAACTGACCATATCTCTTAAATTATGAAAGCTACAAAAAAAGTTGTAAAACATAAAATGTCCAATTTTGCAAAAGACACAACTTTCATTGGACACTTTTTTCCAAATATCCAACAGTTCTCCCTCAAGAGCCCTATGAGGAATTCCAAGTGGCAAGCTTGGATCTGCGCATTGGTACATCTTCGGGGAATAACTCAAAAACAAACGAAGATACGACAAACTTCATAAGGACCTTTTTTGTAGAGCCGGATGTCCTCTACAAAAAAGATCTGTATGAAATGTTCGGTATCTCCCTCTGGTATCGAGTTATTCTGCAAAAACAGTTTCCAAAAGCACTGGTCCCAGTTTACCACGTTCCTCCTGATTCAGAATTGTCCATAAAAACGGACAAAAAATAATTTTACTCTAGAGTCTCGACTTAGTCATGTATTTTATTAACAAAAATTATTTAAAAAAAAAATCAACTTTTTTTTTTATTAACTAATTAATTAATTAATCAATTAAGTGTATACAGGTTTGTGGTCCAGTGATAACAGAATTATAACAATTATCATCATTCCAAAAATTCCTGTAACAACAGCTGCTATGAATTGAGGGCATCGATTGAAGGCCACCTGGAAGTCACATAATCAAATTTAAAATTGCAATGTTTGATTACGCAGCCACGCTCAAAGTTCAGTGGCTGCGTACCTGAGTCTTCTAAAGAGGCCAAGATTTTATGACACCACCTGCCATGTACCTCAATTCCTGTCCCTATGACAAAATCCTGCGATTTGTCATCAACAATTTTTAATTAATCATTAAAAAAAAAACTTTCAAAATTGTTTTATATTTTAACTGAATGTGTGTGACATCGAAAAATGATGGAACAGAGTTTCAAGTTTTTATCACTTTTTTTTTCATGGTTTTTATGACAAAATAACACTTTTTATAAAATAACAAAATTGGATTATTTCGTGCAAAAGTTTTTCAATCGATTCGAAATTTCGTGAGTAGATTCAAGATACGAACTCCTTTGCTGGATATTTTTTTCAAAATTTTGGCTCGTTTATCTTTTTTATAGCAAATTCATTTAAATAACACTTGTTTGAAAATTGCAATGGAATTATCTCGTGCAGGAGCTTTTCAATCGATTTGAAATTTTGGGGGTATATTCAGGGTGGGTACATGGTCACTGTGGATTTTTTTCAAAATTTTATGAACATTTTTGTTCTAGGGGGGGAATATCCTTAAAAACGATCTTCTCGAATGCCGACTTCTTTTATTTTCGTCAGTTGACAATTACTCGGTAACTAACGGGTTTAGAGAAAAATGTTATGAGACATTTTTTGTTGGAAATTTGATTTCCGTTCAAAAATGTTGTATGCAATTTTTCCCTGGAACGTCGCGTTCTCGAGATAATCGCGGTTTTGTGTCGCTCCGCGTGGCGAAATTTGAGGGGTCCTACTGTATTTATACGTGGAGCATTTCATGTCAACTCAGCCACCCCAATGATTTTTCATTTTATGAACTTCAATTGATATGCTCAGAATTGAGTAATATGGAAATGAAAAAATCCTGGAAATTTTTGTCACCTTATAATCACTCGTTCGTCTAATATTCTCGATGATTGCTCAAAGTTTCAAAAATCTATCTCGCGAACAAATAAACCAAATTGAATGGCTAGAAAATTATTTTATTCACTTTTTCAAATACTTTTCAAATAAAAATATTCCAGTATCGTAGCATCGATTGCTAAGACACTTCGATTTTTCAATTATTCACATTGACTTTTTTTGTGCAAAGGCCCAGTCGAAAATTGAAAATTTTTATTTTTGTATGAAGTTCAATGGGAAAATACATTTTTTACGCGTAATTTTAAAATGACAGCGGTGATGAGCAAGGTGGCTGATTTGGCATGGAGTGTCCCATAGATGTATATGTAAATGGGAAAATTGTGTTACCATTAACAGGATCACCACTGCTGTCACAACAATTGAGATAATTGGCAGTAAAAATCCTGTTGCTGAATACTGACGATTCAACTCCGCTTCTGGGGAACGAGTCAAGAGAACTTTCGTTAAAACATATCTAAAATAATGAAATAAATTTTGAATTTAAGTAATTATAAATAAGGATTTATTTGGGGCAATTTTTTTCGGAAATTTAATTTCAATTTTTTCGGGTACAACGAATTGTTTTTTACAAAAAATTATTTTTGCAAATTTGCCAAATTAAAAAATTAAAAATTTGGAAATTCTGAAATTTTCAAACTTTTGATAACTTTGGAAATGTGGAAAATTGCAAGTTTTGAAAATGAAATTTTAATGTGATACTATATATAATCACAAAAAAATGATATGTAGATATCACTTGAGTACTTTTGAAAAAGGCCACACGCATTTTAAATCACGCGTAATATATGTTGGAAAATGCGGAGAATGTAGTGGAGGGGGAAAATGGCGCGACTTCCACGAGTACTATATTCAAATAGAATCTTTGAATGAAATCACGAAAATCACAATTTTTATACTAGTGTCATGTCACTTGATTCTTCAATACTTCAACAATTACGAAAATTTTGGTGATTGAGAATTCGACACTTTGAAAATTTGGAAAATTTTGAGCATTTTGAGACTTAAGAATTTTCAGACTTTTGAAAATTTTGATAATTATGAGACGTTTGAGAATTTTGAGACTTTGGAGATTTTTGAAATTTTGAGACTTTTGAAATTTTTTAGAATTGTAAGATTTTTGAAAATTTTGAGACTTTTGAAAATTTTTAGAATTGTAAGATTTTTGAGATTTTTGAGAATTTTGAGAATTTTGAGACGTTTGAAACCTTTGACAATTTTGAGACTTTTGAGAACTGAGAATTTTGAGCCTTTTGAGATTTTTGAAATTTTTTAGAATTGTAAGATTTTTGAGATTTTTGAAAATTTTGAGACTTTTGAAAATTTTTAGAATTGTAAGATTTTTGAGATTTTTGAGAATTTTGAGACGTTTGAAACCTTTGACAATTTTGAGACCTTTGAGACTTTTGAGACTTTTGAGAACTGAGAATTTTGAGCCTTTTGAGATTTTTGAAATTTTGAGACTTTTGGAATTTTTAAGAATTGTAAGTTTTTTGAGATTTTTGAAAATTTTGAGACTTTTGACAATTTTTAGAATTGTAAGATTTTTTAGATTTTTGAGAATTTTGAGATTTTTGCGAATTTTGAGACGTTTGAAACCTTTGACAATTTTGAGACTTTTCAGAACTGAGAATTTTGAGAACTTTGAGAATTTTGAGACTTTTGAGAATTTTCAGGAAATGGAGCCTTTTGAGACTTTTGAGAATTATGAGACTTTTGAGAATTTTAAGGCTTTTGAAGATTTTGAAGATTTTGAAATTTTGAAATTTTGAAATTTTTGAAATGTTAAAAATTCTCAAATTTTCAAAGTTGCAAAAACATTAAAAATACCAAAAAAACCGCCAAAGATTTCAAAAATTCCTCGGTATATATAATAGTATTTAACTCCGCTATATAACGTCCAAACTTCCCACAGACTAGTCTGCACTTCAAAAATTCCTCCTGTTATTGCCCCTCAATTTCTCAAATATCACTGCATCACAATAAAAATCACCAAAGTACTTCTAAAAAACGGCATCCGCATTTCAACTCCCACGCAAAATATTTCGCCAAAAGAGCGGTTGAATTGCGGACAAAAAATGGCGCGTTAACATTGCGCCTATCACTATATATTCAAATAAACTTAACACCCAAAATCACAAAAAAAAGAATCACCATTTCTGTACCAGTGACTGAGTGTCATGTCACTGGCACTTTGAAATAACAGCATCGTCGTCGATTGCGTTTATGCACGTTCTAAAAACATTGTGCAATGACGAGGAAGTTTGCCGAAGTTCACTCAAGTTTTCGTGAAGTCGGAGAGCATTATCGCCTGAGTCCACTAATTCCATATTTTTCCTTTTTTTTTTCGCCTGATTTATGGGACTATGGGTGAAGTTTGCGGACGTGGAATGGGGAAAAAATGCGATGCACATATTGGGGAAGAAACTGGGTTTTGTCGGCACTAGCTGATAACGACAATGTCAAAGGTTAATGACAACTGCGCTCGACAAAGTTGCTGGAAGAGCATTGACAATATATTCCCTATCCGTGAAATTTCTAACTTCCGGTTCTTCTGAAACTTTTTGCAACATTTTTCCCCCTCTCCTTTTCAATTTTTGGAATTACACCGAGTATATATATATATATATAGTTCTGAGTATAACTATATATATTCATTTATTTATACAGACTCATTAATATTTCATTATTTTTGTTGCGATTTTTTCTCTACTTTAGGTATATCCTATATTAAAAAGGAGAGATGGAACTATCGATATATATCGAAATTATCGAAAACTGTAACACGGGAACCGACGCGACACCAGGGAGTGCGGCGGAAAAAGGAAATGCGCATGCGCAGCACGGGCCAACAAACTCATATATATATATATATATTATAAGACAGTATGAACTTTTTTGAAGATTTGCGCGTGTAAATAAAAACAAAATGTCTGATCATGAAAGCGGGAAAGTTTCAATGAGTCCAACTCTTTTACACACACCTCTTATTTTTCAATATTTTATTAATTTTATACAAATTACAATAGCACTTACGTACAACTTACATCCTTCATAAATTCATATTCACAGAGAATGGAAGATCTCCTCACATATACAATTTTCGCAGAAACACTCCCACAATTAAATCGCGTAAACTCATTTCGAGTTTTTTAAAAACTCGAGAGTTTTCTAGGGTGGAAAGAAACAAATTAAAAAATCTACTAACCGTAATTTCATTGTCAATATCAATTGAATCGGGGACAACAAGTGGGACTAGGTAAACTAGCAATAAAAAAAAAGGCTGCTGGAAATCAGTCTGCAGCAATTGAGTAGAGATGAAAGATGTAAAAGAATAGAAAAATTGGCTCATATTTCTGCCCTCGATTTTTCGCACACATTCTTAAAGTCGGAATTAAGCAGTAAACCTTAGGGAATATTTTTCAGTTGTTTAACGAATCAAGTAATTTTTTTTTTCAATTCCTTTTTAGCCAGGAATATGAAGAAAATTAGGGTGAATTAAACTGAAGTTGGGATGTTTAAGGTCTTAGCCAATAAATCATTTTATCAGACAATTTGGGTCAGGGCAAATTTCGTTTTTAAAAAAAAATTTGATGGGTGTGAAGGACCTCAAGATTAATACAGCAGCTTTATCTGATTGTGTGTCAATTTTTCGGGAATTCCTAGGGTTCTCGAGTTTGCCCTGCGACATTTTAGGTCATGGCAAACTATTCGGAATAAGTAAATTCAGTTGCAAAAAAAATGTAACAAATTTAAAAGCTTGCCGAAAACTTTTCAAAATTTTGGCAATTGGAAAAATTTTGGACAATTTTTCAAAAATTTGGGAATTAAGAAAATTTCTAAAAACTTTTCAAAATTTTGAGAATTGGAAAAATTTTCGAAAACATTTCAAAACTTTGAGAATTGCCAAAATTTCCAAAAACTTTTCAAAATGTCAAAAATTTGAGCATTGAACAAAATGTCAAAATCTTCAGCATTGCACAAAATTTCGGAAAACTTTTCAAAATCGTGACAATTGAAAAAATTTCGGACAACTTTTCAAAGCTTTGAAAATTGGAAAAATTTCCAAAAACTCTTCAAAATTTTGAGAATTCTAAAAATTTTCGAACACATTTCAAAACTTTGAGAATTGGAAAAATTTTCCGAAAACTTTTCAACTTTTGACAATTAGAAAAATTTCCAAAAACTTCTCAAAATTTTGAGAATAGTTAAAATTTTTGAAAACATTTCAAAACTTTGAGAATTGGAAAAATTTTCGGAAAATTCTCAAAATTTCAAGAATCGCCGAAACTTCCAAAAACTTTTCAAAATGTCAAAATTTTGAGCATTACCCAAAATTTCCAAAAACTTTTCCAAATCTTGGCAATTCAAAAAATTCAAAAATTTTGACAATTGGAAAAATTCCGGACTTTTCAAAAATTTCAGAATTGGAAAAATTTTCGAAAAATCTCAAAACTTTGAGAATTCGAAAAATGTTCGAAAAATTTCAAAATTTTGGGAACTGGAAAAATTTCCAACAACTTTTCAAAACTTCTCAAATTTCCAAAATCGCTCCTCTGTCTCCCCTGCCCCTTAAAGTTCATCATGTTCCTCCTCCTTGCTCTCCTCCTCCTCGGCCTCGACCTCCTCCTCCGCCCCTTCCTGGCTCTCCCCCTCTCCCTCCTCCTCCTCCTCCTCCTCAGGCATCTCATCCAGCGGGATCCTCAGCGTCTTCCTCATAAGCGCCTCGACACTCTCCGCAAATGCCGCAGTCTCCCTGAGCATATACCCACTCCTCAGCGTGGCAGTCTGCACCATCATAACCGCAATATCCTTAATCGTATCATCCTCCGCATCAGCCTCGACCCTCCTCAGCAGCTCCCTAATAAGCGGATGCCTGGGATTGATCTCCAACGACTTCTTCTGATTAAGATAATAGCTCCTCTGTGGATCATCCGCCTTCTGATGTGCATTAGATATAGCAAGTCTCTCCATATTCCCAGTCCACCCAAACATGCTAGCAACCAAAGCACAAGGTGACTCAGTCAACCTCTCCGAGACCAACGCCTTGCTAATAAGCTCGCTCAAATTCTCATTCAACCACTTAATAAGTGGCTCAAACCTGGCATTAAGCTCCTCCATCTTCTCCTTCCCCTTCTCACTATCATCAAGAGTGAAACCCTCCTTGGCAACATTCTGGAACTTCTTTCCCTCAAACAACGGAATAGCAGAAATAGCATATTCATCAACAGCCTCAGTCAAGTACAGCACCTCATACCCCTTCCTGCTGAGTCTCTCCACAAACGGTGACTTCTTAACCTCATCCTCAGACGATCCAGCAATGTAGAAAATGGCCTTCTGATTGCTCTTCATCCTTGAGACATAGTCATTGAGATTAGTCAGGCTCTCCTTCGACGATTTAAACTGCAGAAGCTTGGAGAGCCTAGCACGGTTAGAAGCATCCTCAATAACACCAAGCTTGATATTGGTGCTGTACTCCTTCCAGAATTTCTCGTAATCCTCTTTGGCAAGTTTCTTCATCATATCCAGGACCTTACGCACGAGCTTCTTCTTGATCACCTTGATGAGCTTGTGCTGCTGCAGGTTCTCCCTGGAGACATTAAGGGGCAGATCATCAGAGTCGACAAGACCGTGAATGAAGGAGAGATAGTTTGGCATCATATCATTGATTTTGTCAGTGATGAAGACACGTCTGACAAAGAGCTTGATGTTGTCAGCTTTGGTGCCATACTTGTTGAAGCTCTCGCTGGGCTGGACTTTGGGAATGTAGAGGAGAGCCTTGAAGGAGACTTCGCCCTCGGCGACAAAGTGCACGTGAGCTAGGGGCTCTTGGGTGTCCTTGGTGAGGGCCTTGTAGAAATCATAGTAGTCGCTTTCCGGTACGTCAGCTGGCTTCAGTGTCCAGATTGGTTTGGCCTCGTTCAGGCGCTCCCAGTCCCAAACTGTCTTCGCCACTGTTTTCTTCTCCTTATCCTCCTCACCCTCAACCTCAACGTCTTCATCCTCGGTCTTGTCCTCCATCTTGGCAGAATCCTCCTCTTCAGTCTTCTCCTCAGATTTATCTTCTTCCTCCTCAACTTGCACTGTCTTGCTGCTCCAAACGAAGATCGGGAAGTTGATGAATTGCGAGTACTTCTTGATCAAATTCTTGATTGTGTCCTGCTCGAGGAAGTCCACGGCTTCGTCCTTCAGGTAGAGGGAGATTGTTGTTCCACGTTTGAGGGTGTCACCACGTGGATCCTCGACGATGCTGAAGCTGCTGCTGTCCGACTCCCAGATGTACTGTTTGTCGTTGTTGTGCTTGGTGGTGACAACGATTTTGTTGGCGACCAGAAAGCCGGAGTAGAAGCCAACGCCAAATTGTCCGATCATGTCGTTGGTGTCTTGTGTGCTCTCTGCTGATTGCATCTTTCCCAGAAATTCAGCTGTGCCTGATTTGGCTATGGTGCCCAGGTTGTTTATGAGGTCCTCTTTGGTCATGCCAATACCAGAGTCTGTGATGTGGAGAATTTTATTTTCTGTGTCGGCTTTAATGCGAATTGTTAGCTCGTTGTTGGCGGACATGACGCCCTCGTCGGTTAGGGCGAGGAGGCGGATTTTGTCGATTGCGTCAGATGCATTGGAGATCAGTTCACGGAGGAAGATCTCCTTGTTGCGGTAGAGGGAATTTATGATCAGCTTCATCATACGGTTGACCTCGGTTTGGAAGGTGAAGTTCTCGGCTTGATCGCGCAGTTGTTGAAGTTGGGCGGGATTTAGGCCGTCGATGTTGATGGCTTCGCTTTCACGGGTGATGACGTCGTCGTCGGTGCGGGAGGCCTCGCGCGAGGAGCCCAGGTCTTGCTCCACTGTTGGCAGGTCGTCGGAGATATCGGCGTGGGCTACTCCTGGAAGGCGAGAGGTAGGATTAGTTGAGGGGGTTCTAAAACGAAATCCCTACTTTTTTTTTAACTTCTTAATTTTTCAAAAGTTGTTTTTATTTTTTTTCTACTGTTTTTTTTTATTTTTCAAAATATCTTTTTCATTTTTTTTACGGTTTTTTTTTAATTCTCAATTTTTCAAATTGTTTTTTTTTTTACTGTTTTTTTTCAATTCCCAATTTTTCAAAATATCTTTTTTATTTTTTTTTTACTGTTGTTTTTTTATTCTTCAAAATATCTTTTTTATTTTTCTACTGTTTTTTTTTAATTCTCAATTTTTCAAAATATTTTTTTTTACTGTTTTTTTTTCAATTTCCAATTTTTCAAAATATCTTCTTTATTTTTTTCTGTTTTTATAACTCTAATTTTTTTTTTTAACTTTATAGTCAGTTTGGGTATAGTGAACTATATACACTTCATAATTTGTACATTAAGCACATGGTGAAATTTTCACTGACAAACAAAATAGAAAAACTGACATTTTCCAATTTTCAAAAATCCCCCAAAAATTTCCATAAAATTCAGAAAATTTCCACAGAAAAATGTAAGTTTCCAGAATTCAAAAATTCTGAAAAATATTTGAGCACTTGTTGGTTTTTTTATTTGATAAAAACTATATTTTAACAGAACAGATAATTTTGATGAAATCAAAAAAATGGGTTCCAAAATGTCGAAAAAATTTAGAAATAATTTTTTTTAATGGCCAGAGTGAAACAAGTGGATTGAACTCCAAAAATTTTCATCATTATTCTGATTACTTACCGCATAGCAATAAACACGCGAGCGCGAAATAAATAAAATTCTTCATTATAATAAATTAAATATTCAACGTTCCGTATTAATGTTTTTTTACTGCTCTTAAGGAGCAATTAACACTTGGGACGCGATTTAGGCGGCTCCGATTATTCTGACTATTTTTCGGCAACTGAAACTGAAGTTTTATGCGGTTTTGGGCCACGGCGTGTCAGGTTAACGTGTAAGATTAGTCGAGTTGGATTGGGCCAATGAGACGCGACCACGCAGGCTGGGCGGACCAATGGGAACGCGTCTAGTGGATTATACCTACAAATGGCGGAATCCCATTGGCCCAGCGCGGCACTTCTGGGAGAGACGCCGGAAAGCAAATGTTCTTGACTATTTTCGAGTTTGGGAGTCAAAGATAATTCCAAAATGGACGCAAATTCTTAAATATGTCATACTGTATCTATGAATTTGGTTAAATATTGAGTTTTTTTGGTAATTTCTTGGGGAGAATTAATCGATGTAAGTGTCTGTCAACTGAGACGGGAGTCACGTTATCGTCAGCTGTTAAGTATACTTTCACCTCAATTTGACAAATTCGAAAATTTAAAAACGCCAATTTTGGAATTTATGAATTTTTGGGCGGCAAAATTGAAAAGTCAGAAATACTATCACTCACACAATTCCAAAATCTATAAATGACAAAATTATTTAATTTTATTTTGAACTATCAAAATTTCCAATTTTTTGGGTTTAAAAATAATGTTCTAAGAAAATCGACAATTTCAAATTTTTTAAATCGATATTTTCTGAATGGGCCAATGAGATTGCTGCGATGGATAATCTCTACAAATGGCGGACGCCCATTGGCCGACGGCGATATGTCAGGTGGCCCCGGCCAATGGACTTTTCGGGCGGGAAAAGTTCCGAAAGCTGGAAATCAAATGTATCTATATATATAAGTGTATCAATATTTTTTTATTTTCTTAAATTCGTATTCTTCTTCATTATCTTTTTGATAACTTAATTCATACAACATTCTTTACGCTGGAAAGAGAATTATATTATCGGCAGCTGTTAACTGAATTACAAAGAATTACTGTTGTTTTTTTTTCTGAAAAAAATAACTTCGAAAATACAAAATGATAAAATTTGTAAATTCCCGCGTTTTACGAAAAAAAAAAACGTTTTTTTTTAATTTTCAGGCCTTTTGATAATTGCAAATACATTGGAAATTGTAATCAAGAAAAACTTTCGCAAAAATTAAAATTATAAAATTCATGGCAATTCTTTTTCAATATTTTTGAATCGTTTGTAATGTCGCATAAATTGCGCGGGTGTATTTTCTATTGGATGCGTCCGCGCCGTCCGCTCCAATCATGTTAAAGGCCGTCTGTGATTGGCCGTCGCGGGCAGAAACGCTTTCGTCACGTGACACCTGTCATCAGGTGGGTCGAATAATCGTCGTTTTCACTATTCGATAACCAAAAAAAACAATAAAAAGTAGAAAAAATGTTTTGCTAGTATTTTTCCTCATGGTTGAGTCCATATTTTCGGCAAAAAAAAAATCTTGAGGTATATGTCAAGATTTGAAAAGTATATAAAAAAAAAGTTCCGCATTTTGAAAAATTCGAAATTTCCTTGGTTTTTATTTGTTTCTACCGGAAGTGAAATTTAGAAGGAGAGCAAAATTTATGGTTATATTCAATCCGTCTTGTTCTCTATTAATTATCGTAGAATAATTGTAGAACTTTTTACTAGTTGAGAAGAAAATTACGTTATTGCCAGCTGGAAAGTCAAGTATTACTTAAATTGAAGGAAAAAATGGAGACGGGTCAATGAAAAGACAAAAATTTTATTGAAAAGTGTCGATGAGGTGAGTTGGTTGGAATTATTATGATTGTTCAATGAAAAAATAAAAAATGCACGATTTTAGGTTAAAAATGTCAACTATATATAGATGACACTTGATTACAACAAACTATCGTAAAAATGAAACCCTTTTTTTTTAGTGAATTGCAATTATTCAATATTCAAATTTTCAAATTTTCCCGCATTTTTCGAGTCGGAAAAATAATATCAATATTTTTCAAAAAAAGTTTGTAGGCCGAACGGCAAACACTTTTTCAGTCACGTGGTCCGAGCGAAGCAATGTTAGACGTGGAGTTCAGCGGCGTAGTGACGAAAAGTAGTGTTTCCGCTCATGCGCACGCAAAGTCGGCTTTTCCGGCCGCCACGTGGCTGAGGATTCTTCCCTTTATGTCTCTATAGGTTGGAAAAATATTATAAGACATCTTGACTTTTTAACAATGCTCTAGAACGATTAGAGAGACTTTGAAACGTGGAGATGTGAGGGAATTTCCACTTTTGATTTTCGGGGCGATTACAATAACTTCCCTATATAGGACAGTTGAAAATATGCCGTAAAAATATGAAACCGAGTTCTATGCGAAGAGGAAAAGTTATTTGAGGTATTCCTGCATTGCCATGTCGTAATTCATGAGGTTTCAGTGTTTATCACGAAAATAAGAAAATTGACTGCGCTTGCGCCGTGACGCCACCACTCCAAGGTCACGGGGTTCATCCTCCTATCCTATCCTTATATCCTTATATATAATTGAGAGCTTCGACCACAAATCGAATGAGAATCGCAATAAATCGATTATCGAAGAAAAAACTCGATTATCGAAGAAAAATCTCGATTATCGATGCCATGATAAAAATTGAAATCGAAATCGCATTTGGAAATGCATGTGGCCGCGTAGCGGCCACCGGCAACGAACTAGTCGATCCTTATATATAATTGAGAGCTTCGACCACAAATCGAATGAGAATCGCAATAAGTCGATTATCGAAGAACAAACTCGATTATCGAAAAAAAATGTCGATTATCGATCACACAATCGAATTCGAAAACTCGAAAGTCGAAGAAAAAACCGCGATGATCGATGAAGCAATCGAAATCGAATGAGAATAGAGATAAGTAAATGCATGTGGCCGGGTAGCGGCCACCGGCAAGGAACTAGTCCTTATATATAATTGAGGGCTTCGACCACAAATCGAATGAGAATCGCAATAAATCGATTATCGAAGAACAAACTCGATTATCAAAGAAAAAAATCGATTATCGAAGAAAAATCTCGATTATCGATACCATGATAAAAATTGAAATCGAAATCGCAGTCGGAAATGTATGTGCCCGCGTAGCGGCCACCGGCATGGAACTAGTCCTATTATAAAAAGGAGATACATCTGATATCGATAAACAATCAATACATCTCGAAATTTTGTCACACCGAAATGCGCGCGCAGCTGCGCCTTCACTGACAATCGTAGTCTCAATCTCCATTCATTCCTATGCGAGAAAATTCAAAAAAATTCATACACATAAATGAACATCGTTAGAGTCGAAATATCCCGGAAATGACCGCTACGCGGCCACATGCATTTCTCTATGCGATTTCGATTTCAATTTTTATCATGGCATCGATAATCGAGGTTTTCTTCGATAATCGACATTTTTCTTCGATAATCGATTTTTTTCTTCGATAATCGATTTATTGCGATTCTCATTCGATTTGTGATCGAAGCTCTCAATTATATTATAGGATCGATAATCGACACTTTTTCTTCGACTTTCGAGTTTTCGAATTCGATAATCGATTTATGTTACTGGTCGAAGCTCTCAATTATTTATATAGACTAGTTCCATGCCGGTGGCCGCTACGCGGCCACATACATTTCCAAATGCGATTTCGATTTCAATTTTTATCATGGCATCGATAATCGAGGTTTTCTTCGATAATCGATTTATTGCAATTCTCATTCTATTTGTGGTCGAAGCTCTCAATTATATTATAGGATCGATAATCGATACTTTTTCTTCGACTTTCGAGTTTTCGAATTCGATAATCGACTTATTTTCCGGGTCGAAGCTCTCAAGTATTTATATAGACTAGTCCCTTGCCGGTGGCCGTTACGCGGCCACATGCATTTCCAGTTGCGATTTTAATTTCAATTTTTATCATTGCATCGATAATCGAAATTTTTCTTCGATAATCGAGTTTTTTCTTCGATAATCGATTTATTGCGATTCTCATTCGATTTGTGGTCGAAGCTCTCAATTATATATAAAGACGAAGCGGTTGCGCGCGCATTCCAGCGTGACAGACTTTCGATATAATCGATATATATCGCACATTGTGATTCTTAGAGTAGGATTATATATAAGGACAGAGAGAGATGAAGACTACACTGCCAACGAAGCGGTTGCGCGCGCATTCCAGCGTGACAGACTTTCGATATAATCGATATATATCGCACATTGTCGTTTTTAGAATAGCAGATATCGCACATTGTCCCTTTTAGAATAGGAAATACGCCAATGTTATACTTCATCCTTTGAACAGTATCTCAACGGAAAAGAATTGTTTTTACTTCAAGTCGCATATTGTAATGCGCGTTCGGCTTGGTTTATGAGTGTGACCTGCAAGTTCCAGTAGTTTGGAATTCTCATCAATTATTTCTATTTCAGGAGGTCGAATTGGGGATTGATCGCATTAGTCCAGCATCACCATGATTATGAAGCGCCGGGAAAGGCGCGATGAGTGATGGTAGGCGAGTAGAAGGGCATTTCGTGACAGCGTGACACCAACTATCGGACGATACCTGATCAACATTTTGCTATAGATTTTACTATAGTGGATTCACCGCCGATAGAGCTGAGTGTCTATAGCACAAGTAAATGTTGTCACTCCTCATTTTGCCGTGCAACAAACAACACATCCGGCATTGTGCGCGCCAGCCTTATCATTTCCCCGAAATCGTCTCTACAGTTTCTATTCAAATTATTTGGCATCACACGGCTTATCAATCTTTATCAAACTGCTGCGTAAACGCTTCCGGTGAGTAACTCGTTAATTGTTATGATTTTTTTTTGAGTGGTGGTGAAAGCAGATTTTTTAGGAACACTCAATGTCGGGACATTTGAAACGTTTTACGGAAAATTCAGAAATTGCAAACATTTTAAATTTTGCGAAAATTATGAAAATTGGAGATTTTTTTTTTATAGACAAAAATTTGGAGAATTTTGAGAAAAAAAATTGGAATTTTTTTTTTTTTAATCGAGAATTTTGAAATGATGTAAGTTTGAAAATAAAGATGTGCGAATTCGGAAAAGTAAAGACTGTGACAACTTTCGAATATTTGAAGTCTTTTGAGGATTTTAGTTGAAGTTAAATTCAGGTCTTTTGAAATTTTAGTAATTAATGTTGAGGGAAGTGAGGAATTGGAACGATTTATAATTTGGAAGTATTTTTGAACATTGAGAAATACGAAAATCGGGCACGGATTTTTATTTTTCTAAAAAGTGCAAAATTGAAAACTATTATTCAAAAATTTTGAAAATACAGAAAATTGTTTAAAGAATTTGGGAATTCTTAGAAGTTTGAAAATTTGAAAATTAAAAAATTAATCAAAAAATTTTAAAAATTAATGAAACTCGAAAAACAGGTTTTAATCAAAAATTTTAAAAATTTTAAAAATTTCAAAAATTTCAAAAATTTCAAAAATTTCAAAACTTTCAAGAATTTCAAAACTTTCAAAAATTTCAAAAATTTCAAAAATTTCAAAAATTTCAAAAATTTCAAAAATTTCAAAACTTTCAAAAATTTCAGAAATTTCAAAAATTTCAGAAATTTCAAAAATTTCAAAAATTTCAAAAGTTTCAAAAATTTCAAAAATTTCAAAAATTTCAAAACTTTCAAAAATTTCAGAAATTTCAAAAATTTCAGATATTTCAAAAATTTTAAAAATTTCAAAAATTTCAAAAATTTCAAAAATTTCAAAAATTTCAAAACTTTCAAAACTTTCAAAAATTTCAAAAATTTCAAAAATTTCAAAAATTTCAAAAATTTCAAAAATTTCAAAAATTTCAAAACTTTCAAAAATTTCAGAAATTTCAAAAATTTCAGAAATTTCAAAAATTTCAAAAATTTCAAAAGTTTCAAAAATTTCAAAAATTTCAAAAATTTCAAAAATTTCAAAAATTTCAAAAATTTCAGGAATTTCAGAAATTTCAAAAATTTCAAAAAGTTCAAAAATTTCAGGAATTTCAAAAAATTCAAAAAATTCAAAAATTTCAAAAATTTCAAAAATTTCAAAAATTTCAAAAATTTCAAAAATTTCAAAAATTTCAAAAATTTCAAATTTTCAAAAATTTCAAAAATTTCAAAAATTTCAAAAATTTCAAAAATTTCAAAAATTTCAAAAATTTCAAAAATTTCAAAAATTTCAAAAATTTCAAAAATTTCAAAAATTTCAAAAATTTCAAAAATTTCAAAAATTTCAAAAATTTCAAAAATTTCAAAAATTTCAAAAATTTCAAAAATTTCAAAAATTTCAAAAATTTTAAAAATTTCAAAAATTTCAAAAATTTCAAAAATTTCAAAAATTTCAAAAATTTCAAAAATTTCGAAAATTCCAAAAATTTCAAAGAATTAAAGAAATCAAGGATTTTAAAATCTTTTGAACAAACGAACATAATTTCATTCGTTATTATAAATTAAAAAGTTTCAAGTTTTCCAAAGTTTTTCCAATTTTGTAAATTTCTGAAACGTTTCAATTTCCTTTTTGATTTCGGAACGTGATTGGTCTTTCGCATTTTTCAAACTGTCAAATTCCAAAATGTTTTCAAGCAACCGAAAAATGGAATTTTCAAATGAAAAAAAAAGCAAACAAATTCTACTTTTTTCATGATAGGTAGTCATTTTTTTAAATCATTCAGATAAAGTGATTCAAGTCATTTCGTCTTATCGCATTTCACATGGACACCAAGGAAGTAAAAAAAACACCCAACAAAAAACTGACTCATAAGAGCGGTAGTTTCAATTCTGAGGATGTTCCTGAAAGATAAGAATTTTTGAATCGCACAGTTGGCCAAATGATAAATTTCAGGAATAAATCTAGAAATGGCAGACTGCCGATGCCGGTTTCACTCATCTCATTCGTCCATTCAATTAGTTAATTGACGAAAGTCAATTAGTTGCTCAATTTGTACTTTCATATTAATTCGGTGATACCGGCCCAATTTTAGTGATATGAGTGCTACCAAACTCTGCGAGGCAACTTATTAGTAATTGTTATAGTCTTCTTTTGTACATTCGTGCAATGAGATGATATGAGATGAGATAATTTGAGCCGAGACGAGATGAGATGAGATGAGATGAGATGAGATGAGATGAGATGATATAAGATAAGATAAGATAAGATAAGATGAGATGAGATGAGATGAGATGAGATGAGATGAGATGAGATGAGATGAGATGAGATGAGATGAGATGAGATGAGATGAGATGAGATGAGATGAGATGAGATGAGATGAGATGAGATGAGATGAGATGAGATGAGATGAGATGAGATGATATAAGATGAGATGAGATGAGATGAGATGAGATGAGATGAGATGAGATGAGATGAGATGAGATGAGATGAGATGAGATGAGATGAGATGAGATGAGATGAGATGAGATGAGATGAGATGAGATGAGATGAGATGATATAAGATGAGATGAGATGAGATGAGATGAGATGAGATGAGATGAGATGAGATAAGATAAGATAAGATAAGATAAGATAAGATGAGATGATATAAGATGACATGAGATGAGATAAGATGAAATGAGACGAGCAAAGATGAGATAAGATAAGTTAAGATGAAATGAAATGAAATTTACAAGAAAATTGTGTAAAGTTATATAGAGCATTAAATAAATGCTAATAGAGCATTTATTTAATGCTCTATATATACTTATAAAATTCAATGAAATTATAGTAAATTAGGTTTATCATGCAAAATTTTCATCTGACATATCCATTGGTCCAGAAAAATGCGGAAATCTGTAATTAGGTTTGGAATACTTAGGCTTCCTTCTGTCACCAGTATAAATCTTTAAATTCGTTGTTTAAATTTTTTTAATGCGCACTGAGGGCCATTAAAGGTAACTGCGCAGGTTTTTTTTCATACTTTTCTGACAATTTTCATCTAAAAAGTGGTTCTCCTTGAGATTGAGAATGAACACCGGATGCACAGCTTCAGACATTGCCTTCCTTATTTCACGCTTGAGCGAGTGATAATTTCGTGTTTCCATGCGCACAATTAAATAGAGCATAAACTCGCTAGATGCTTTTGAACAATAGCCTATTGTACCAAAGGTTTTGATTTTTGGGTGGGGATAAAATTTTGATGCATGTTTAAAATCCCAAGAGGTTGATTTCAAGAGATCAAATTTTCGGGATCACAAAAGTGTAATTAGCTCCTCACCCAGTGGTGTTATCAAAAAATGTGATAAAACATTTTTTGTAGAGAATTTAATTTCCGATAAAAAAGGTATTTGTCAAATTTCTCTGCGGGGCAGTAGTCGCGAGGTAGAGCCGGAATTTGCAATGAGCGGCATGTGGATGTGAGCGCGTACGCACGAAGCCACTGACTTTGATATCGATATATGTCCCAAACTATAGAACTTGGGGGAAAAAGTTATATGACATAAAATCTGTATTTTTTAGAGAGGAACAATATTTATTGGGCACTTTTCTTCGTATGTTGGATAGCTTGCATACTGGAGCCTTATAACCAATTGAAGTTGTTGATAGTGAAAAACCAATGTGCGGATTTCAATCGATATCTTCACACACACACATGCACACAAAATTCAAATTTGTCAAATTCTTTTTTTTTCGTAAAATTTAATGCTCACAATTTTTTTGTGTAAATTTTTTGTTTTCATTTTTGGGAATTTTTTCGGATGCTATATGAGACGATGGAATGAGTCAGATGAGATATATATGTATTTTTGGTGATTATTCAGACCAACCGGAAATAGTAATCAGAATATTTAGGTTTCCTGACCAATTCTCATTTTTTTCAAAATATTCGAAACTTCGGAATATTTTTCAAATTTTTCCAATTTTCGTAATCTTTGAAATTTCATCTATTCACATTTTGAATATTCCTGAAATTTGAATTTTTCGATAATTCAGTAGCGAGGTGGCCAGTCGAGGTGATATCGGTTTCCGGTGACTATCTCCGAACTCGGTAAATTTTTCAAAATTTCATAAATTTTCAAAATTTCAATTTTTTTTATTCAATTTATCAAACGTAGCAAATTTCTAAAATTTTCAAAATTATTTAATTTTCAATTTTTCAAAATTTATTTTTTGAATTTTGGATTTTTTTCAATTTTAAAAAAAATTTCCATTTTTCAATTTGTCCAAATATCGAAACCTCCTTTTTAAAATTTTTCCCTTTTTCCAAATTTCGCAGCATGTCTGATAATCTGAATGAGAGCACAACATGCTAAAATATACAAGTGTCATTGATGATTATTTAGACCAGAGGGCACAGTGCGCTCACGTGTAGTTGTTGTTAACGAGTTCTCGAAATCGATTGACCGATGATTTATGCAGGCGCGCCTCAGCGCGATATATAGACAAGTTGCGGCTTTTTTTTCGCCTTCCGTGGATCGATTACGATACATTGGCTTACATCACTGTATAAATTCAGTGGAGCACGCAACGCCTGGTGTGCTATTATTTCATTTGCATCACGACCGTGCGCAATGGTAAATAACTCCCTGTAGTACCGCACAGTGCCTTTCGTTGCCCAGTGCGTGAAGCAGCGCTTCACGGACCCTCCGCGACCTTGAAACTCCCCACCCCGCTCCTTAGCGCAAAAAGATCTTCCCAACTTCCGCTCAAACAGTTTTTCATCATACCGTCCGTAAAGTCCCACTTTACGGACGCTTCGCATCCGTCCAACCGCACTTTGCGTTCAGTATGAAGAAAAATCCGATTCGTCACACGAGTCAGAAAAGTTTTTACGGCCTTGTGACGCAAATATCTATTCTTAGCGCTTGAGACGTTGCAGTGCGAGACAAAGCGGAAAAGTCCTTACGCACTCAGTTGCGAAAAGTACCATTTCCGGTCGCGGGTTTGAAAACCGTCATTTTGCAAGCGCTTCGCTGAAAAATTGCGAGTGCCGAAATTCGTGACCTGCAAATAATTTTTCTGTGCATGCCATATAGAACTAATCACTGCCCCTTGGGAGCTTGCCATCCGCGGCGAATCCGCGGATGGCGACTTAACACGGGGACGGAGGATGATTGATCTTGCTATTCTAATCCGGAAATATTACATGACTAGGCCTGAAAAGCGCCGCGCGGTGAAAATCGCGGTTTTTCCCGGACCAGTGATAGAATAGTACATTCTGATCCAAGGCCGAAAAAGTACTTTTTTCGCTAATGTAGGGTTTTCACCCTTGGGTCGTAAATTACTATTATCTACCGCGTGCCCTAAAAAAGAGCTCTGTGTGTGAGTGGGTGGGTGTGGGTGGTGGAGTGGGAGGGGGTGGGTGGGTGGGGGAGGGGGTGAGTGGGTGGGAGGGGGGGGGGGTGAGTGGGCGGGTGGGTGGGTGGGGGGTGAGTGGGTGGATGGGGGGGTGAGTGGGTGAGTGGGTGAGTGGGCGGGTGGGTGGGTGGGGGGTGAGTGGGTGGATGGGGGGGTGAGTGGGCGGGTGGGTGGTTGGGTCTGAGTGGGTGGATGGGTGGGTGTGACGAAAAAATGAATTGAAAATCGCTAATTTTTTTTGCCAACTCATTTCGTTCACAATTTTTCATTGCAGCAACAATGTCTCGATACCTCAATTCATTCGGGCATAAAAAGCGCAATTGCATGTCGCCTCTCACACCCTTCTTTTTACAATTTCCAGCGCTATCATAATGACCAGATAGACACGAAGAGTGATGGTGGAGATAAAAGAAATTATATTGATCCGTTTTAACGTATTATTTGTTTTTTGCAGGGAATAACGCAATATGTTACATAGACCAGTCAGCGCTACTACCAGGCAGGAGGCTGAAATGGTAAATTGGGCCCAAAGGGCCATTCACGGTGCAACGGATTCCATTGAGAAACTACGACTACTCTGTCTGGCGCGGGGGGCCAATGGCATCCTTGGGCTGGCCAGGTGAGCATACGAAAAATTGGACTTTTTTTATTCTTTCGCAATTTCCTAAATTGAAAAAACAAAATCTAAAATTCTAAAATCTTGGAAATTTTACAAATTTTGAACACTTTGAACCTCCAGAAAGTTCAGAAATTTTGGGAAAATTTGGACAGCATTGGAACATTTGGAAAAATCGGAACAGTTTGAAAAATTTGGAGAAATTGGGAAAAATTGAAAATTCCAAAAAATTTTGAAAAATTTCTGAAAATTTAGAAAATTCAGAAAATTTTGAAATTTTAAGAATTTTCGAAAATTTTGAAAACTCAAAAAAAAAATTTTTCAAAATTCAAATTTTCAAAAATTACGAGAAATTCCGGAAAAACTCAAATTGTGTACGAGACCACGCGTACTAGCGAGCCCGAAGAAAGGCATACCTGGCCCATCGGCGGGACCCGAACCGGCTTCACCCGATGCCGCTCTTGCGTACTCAGATTATTCAGTCATCACCCTCGGTCCAATTTTTCTCAAATTCGATCTTTTTATTAATTTTGGGAACCCGAATTTTTTTGTGCGATTTACTGTTCTCCAGGTCTGAAACG
The DNA here is from genome assembly GCA_026005395.1 of Asobara japonica. NCBI lineage: Eukaryota > Metazoa > Arthropoda > Insecta > Hymenoptera > Braconidae > Asobara > Asobara japonica. The sequence continues at coordinate 270,313 of BQMI01000520.1, forward strand.
AGGGATTTTTCCAAAAACCGATTCGTTCAATTGTTATTAATAAATTCACTTGTTTATTCGCTGTATCGCAAGAACGGTTTGAGATACGGAAAAAAGTGTTTAATGAAAGTTGTTTCCCGCCACGAAATACACATTTGACCTTTTATGACTTTTTTTCATAACACCCATAGTTAATTGTTAGTAACAAAAAAGATTGTTTATATCGCAGCGGTGGAAGAACGGTTGAAGATACGAAACAAATTGCTCAATGAAAATTGTTCCACACACAAAAATACATATTTTATGTTGTATAACTTTTTTTGCTAACACCGATAGTTAATTGTTATTAACAAATTGTATTGTTTATTTAACTACTTCATATTAAGAATTATAATTTTTTTTAATATTTAGAAATTTCGAAAACTTTATAAAGACCATAATTTGAGACATGGACGGAAATTGTGAATATAACATATACGGCGGAACGATCGGGAAGTTATTGGTTCGACCCGTAGAGGGTCACACCCACATCCCGTTTATTCAATTTTTTGGAATGGCAAATTGGGCCTCAAAGGCTATTTCAGGAGCAATGGATTCAGAAATTTCTGGTTTTTCTGTCTGACATAGGGGGAGGGGTGGGGGGAGGGCAATCCTTGAACTTGCCAGGTGAGCATTTCCGTTGCACTTCATGGGTGAATGAAAGGAGTTCATAACAATAAAATCCAATAACCGGAATTTTTTACTGTATATATATATATATATAGGTCTTCAAAAATTTTCACGGTTTTGAACTCTTTGGTAAAACTTTTTGAGAATTTTGGAAATTTTTGGTTTTTCGAGCATTCTTAAATTTTTGGAATTTTTGAGATTTCAAAAGTATGAAATTTTGAAATTTTTTCTAAATTTTGGAATTTTAAAAAGTTTGGAATTTTGAAAAGTTTTCAATTAGTGAAATGTTTGAAATGTTCAGAACTCTGGAGGCTTTAACAAATTTGAAATTTCTGTGATCGACCACTTTAAAAATTCTCGAAATTATTGTTAGCTTCAACATTCTTAATTTTTTTTTCAATTGACAGAGAAAATTCGAAATTTGGAAATTAAAATTCTCATTTGTAATATTCGATTTTTTCTGGAAAAATTCGAAACTTAATTTTTTTTTAATTCCTCGAAATTTGGAAATTCAAATTGTTCCAAAATTTCCAAATGCCCTCGGAAATTCAGAAATCGCTGTTTTTTTTATTTCCAAAAAAAATTGAAAAATTTATAGATCAAAATTTCTATTCTAAATTTCCCGAAAAAAAATTTTTCTCTTTACAAAGTCCGGCATTGAAACGCCCTTCTGCATTTTTCCGCAAACCTGCCCAAAGTCTAACTACCCAAGTCCTAACTGCTAATTCAGTTTTGAGCCACAAAATTCCACTAGACAAATTTTGCCCAACGTATAAAATGTCCATGAGCCCTTAACTCAGCAATCGATGAATTCACTGTATACGTACTTCATCATTTCAATGCTTCTGGTTCTTTCAATGCTTTAACCACATCAACGATCCCTAAGAGTATTCCGCCGAATGGACGAGGACGGGAATAAACAATTGAGCAAAGAGGAACTGACAGATGGTCTCGCCGAAGCAGGGCTGGAACTCGACGAGGGTGAGATCGATGAAATCATGACTAAACTCGATGCTGATGGCAGCGGTGGTGTTGACCTCACAGAATTCATTACTGCAGTTCGTGTGAGTTGGCAACCTAAAAATTACAAATGATCATTTTTCTATTCATTATTAAACAAAACATTGGTTTGTTTAAATTTCTGAACAATAAACGTCTATCTATCTATCTATCTATCTATCTATCTATGTACGTATAACGGTATGCCGCTGTATGCATCGTATCAAGAAACGATGGGCACAGGGACAGCCGTAACATTTCCGCTTCTCTGTTGCAAAGGTTGTGCAAGTTTGTGATAGTCCCAACAACAAATGCTAATTCCATTACAATAAAACAGATATAACTAGCAAATATCGTTACGTATCTGACACGTCTCCCTTGCGCGTTGTCTCAAAAAAAAATGTTATGGCTCAAAGAAGGTCACGAAAAAAATTAATTTAGTTTTGTTCACTTCCACTTTAGCCCCCGATGTCGGAGAATCGGCGGAAAGTGGTGGAACAAGCTTTTCAAAAATTGGACAAAACGGGAGATGGTGAGATCACTGTAGAAGACCTTCGAGGAATCTACAATGTGAAGTGTCATCCCTTGTATATTAGTGGAGAGGAGAGTGAAGAGAGCATTATGAAAAAGTTCCTTGGCAATTTCGAGCAAGATGCAACTAAAGATGGCATTGTAAGTAAAAGAACACTTCAAATTATTATTTTCTTGTAATAATTTTAGGTTCAAAAAAATTCTGAAACGAAAATTCCGCAGAGGAAATCGCCCAAATCAGAATTGCCCCCAGGAAATCCCTAAAAATTCCGGGAGCGACAACATATTCATATGCAGAAAAATTAATGCAATCACTGCATTGAAGTTGTGTCTTAATGTCAGTTTTCGCCGGATATCTCGAAAACTAAGAGAGCTGGAAAAATTTGATGTAATACAAATTTGTAGATCTCATTACCCTCTACAGAAAAGGTTTATATGAAAATGCTTGTATCTTGAGTCAATTTCGAGATATTCACTGAAGAGTGACGCGAGATGACAACCGACTCAACTCGATCGACCACAGCGACACCACGTTAGCCTGTGGTTGTTCTACCCAGAGTGCCATACCTATATGAATATTCAAGACCGATACGTCGAAGCCTCCGAAGATAAGTAACACATCGGGACATTCATGAATCAATAAAAAACCATTTGCGATGATGACCGATGAACGAGTACTTGCTGGAAATGAATTTCATTCTATTGTGAATGATAACAGGCGACTATGGCGGGTTCCTAACTCGTTGAAGGACATTTCTGTTTACTTCATGTATCGATAAATGCGTAAACAAACTATACTTCAGAAAAACACAACCACAAACACAAAAAGAGATCATTGTTCTTTTAGTTGACAATTCGGACGCCAGAGGTAGTTAGATTTACGCGGGAACGCAATCAGCCAATGGGAGACCGGCATGCAGATCACGTGGTGACGCCATCAGCCGACCATTATAACCTATCAAGCATTACTCGTAGCCTGGGTGCGCGCTTCGCGTGCAGGATTGCAAGTTGCAAGTAACAATTTCAAATTTTAAGTAACAATATCTTTTCCGAAGTTGAATATACTGTTAATCATTGATTCCGAAAAAATGAGAGCTTTCAATTTTCCAATTTGGAGCAAGCACCTTTTGCTTGTTCTGTAATTATCGCGTACATATAAAATTTGTCAACACTGGACAGAATATGTAAAACACTCGAAACTTAATAAATTAACATAAGCTCAAAAAAATATTCTGTGTATATGATTTTCAATAACTACATAAGTTATGACAACTTGAACAATTGTCATACTTTTGAAAACTAAAGCCAAATCGATATGCCAAGTATCGATGTTAATCGACGCAAAGGCGATTACCAATCAACTTGACGATGTTATCTGACTAATCTGATCTAGCAATAAATGAATTACGATTGAAAAATGAATTATGACGGAGCAATAAGGAATGGTCTTACGACTTTCGACTCTGACGATGTTCATTTTTGTGTATGCGCTCCTTTGAATAGGACTTCACATAAAGTTCATGACAATCCTTTCCCAAAATTTTTGAATCAACGATAGAAAACCCGTCAATTTGAATCCGCCGCCAATTTGTCGTGCGTGGCGTCGCCAGAGTGCGCATGCGCGTCAAGACGTTCTATTGGATGCGTCCGCTCAAATCATGTTAACGGTGGCCTGTGATTGGCTGCCGCGCGCAGAGGCCCTTCTCGCGCCACAGCTCCTCGCAGGTGGTTAGAAAAACAGTCGTTTTAAATATTTGTCACCATAGAGCTCTCTAAATGATTTCAATTGTTTATAACGCTCTAACGCCTAATCGGTTAAAGATACGAAAAAAGTCAGAGGACACAAAATATGTATTTTTTTATAAGGAACAACATTTATTCGACACATTTTTGCGTATCTATAATATTTCGTGAGATACAGCGTTATAAACAATTGAAATTGTTAATAGCAATAGAAAGCAGGAGACATATATGGAGGAAAAACTAATGAGCTCTAAGTTAGGGCAAGAGGCTTCGATTGCGTCATACAGGACCTTGATCGGATAATTTGTTCACGAGAAATCGTTCCGGGAAATTTTTGGTTACATACGTACATCGGCACACACCCACACACACATACAGACATTTTGTTTTAAATAGTCTAGAAAGGTCAGAAATAGCATGAAACGCGGAGATCTGATGGAAAACCGATTTTTCATTTTCGGGGGCAAAACCATAACGTCCCCTATCCGGAAGTTGAAAATTGACTCAACCTTCCACTTTGACAATTCCAATTTGTTCACCGGAATACGTTTAAACCTTGAAATATTTTTCTGATTTCAGGTAACGGAAGAGGAATTCATGAATTATTACAGTGCCATCAGTGCTAGTATCGACCACGACGCCTACTTCGATCTTATGATTCGCAATGCCTATAAGCTGTAATCCAAGTCATGTCCTCGCTCTTCATTAAGTCCAAACCATTTTTAACTATTTTTTTGCATTATATATCGAAGCGTTGATAGTATTAAACATTGTCGCGGCGATGAGGACAAATTATATGGACATTATAGTCCAATTGGAGGCGGAGTATAGGTGGCTCGAGGAGGCCGTCCAGCGGTTAGCGATGAATTTTTTGAACCACTTTTAACGAGTTGTGGCGGCAATTTTGAACTGGGTCTGGATATAAGACATAGATGGCAATTCTACACATGTTTTGGCATGTAATTGTTACATAGTAATTGACAATTTTTGAAACACGTGCTTTTGGTTTTTACTCCTTTGCATTTTGGCGGGAAAATTTGAAGTTTAGATCATTTCAGCAGTCAATTTTTTTGACATTTTTAAATTTTTAGAAGTTGTTTGAAACTGTCTGAACTTTCGCGAATATTTTCAATTTTTTGATATTTTTGAATATTCTTGGAAGTTTTGAATTTTTGAAAAATTTGGAAGGTTTCACAATTCTTGAAATTTTTAAGTTTTTGAAATTGTAAATTTTTAACATGTTAAAATTTTTGATATTTTGAGAATTCTTGAAACTTTTGAAATTTTTAAAATCTTTGAGGTTTTTGAAATTTTTGGAATTTTTGAAATTTTTGAAATTTTCGAAATTTTTGGAATTTTCGAAATTTTCGAAATTTTTGAAATTTTTGAAATTTTTGAAATTTTTGAAATTTTTGAGATTTTTGAAATTTTGAAAATTTCCAAACTTTTGAAATTTTTTAAATTCGCCAAATTTTTGAGATTCAAAAATCTATAAAATCTTTTTTTTAAATTTCTAAAAAATTTCGGCTAATTTATGTATTTTTTGAATAACAAAAATTGTTAATTTAGAAAAAACCTTTCATAATTTTATAACCGGAAGTTATATATCATCTCCGAAAAATCCATCTCACAACCGCTCGATGACGTTCTTTGAAACCCGATATATGATTCCCGCCAATTGCGTGTGTTTGTGTGTAAAATTCCAAGTCAACGTCAATTTATGCGCGTGTGTATTCTCATCACATAACCTTTTCAAACGCTTACTGGATAGAAAATCCGTAACAAATTCAATGATCAACTGTTCCTAAATTTGAAGTTCCCGCTATCGACGTTGCGTTATAACCTAAGCGCGCTCGTTGCCCGAATTCCCCAATTTTTGATCAAACTAAAGGCAAGAAAAATCTGAAAAAAATTCTATTTCTCCTCTAAACTCCACAGAAGGAAACCATCTTTCAATTTTTGCTTGAAACCGCGGATAGATATTTTCTTTCGAAAGTTTCTATGTTTAACCTCCAAAAACGTTGCACCATAATTCTCCAGTTTTAGGGCTGACGTTTCCACGTACCAAGAGTTACAGAGTACCCCCTCCGCGATGTCAATAGGCGTGTCCACAGAAAGAGAGAGATAATATGGTGACGAATTAAAATTGCAGAAAAATGGGACCAATATTCTATAATTATATAGTCAATTCATTGAGAAATATTAAATTTGAAAATTTGAAAATTTGAAAATTTGAAAATTTGAAAATTTAAAAATTTGAAAATTTAAAAATTTGAAAATTTTAAAATTTGAAAATTTAAAAATTTGAAAATTTAAAAATTTGAAAATTTAAAAATTTGAAAATTTAAAAATTAAAAAATTTGAAAATTTAAAAATTTGAAAATTTAAAAATTTAAAAATTTGAAAATTTAAAAATTTGAAAATTTGAAAATTTAAAAATTTGAAAATTTGAAAATCTGAAAATTTGAAAATTAAAAAATAAAGTTATGGAATGGTAAATCGAAATAATAAAAAAATCGATTCATCATAATGTTGAAAAGTGGCAGTCGTCCCGCTCTCATTCAAGATGTGGCCCACCTCGTAACTTTAACATTTTTTCAACTGAATAATTTTCGTCAGATTGCTTTCAAATTTTGTGAGTCTATGAACACAAAGTGAACAAATCTTGTCAAATTTTTTGAAGCATTTTTCTTAATTTTTTTCGAGCAAAAATTCATGGCAAACTCGACATTGTTTTTTTGGTCCGCCATCTTGGATTTAAGATGTATAATGGGAGCAGTTATTACTCGGTGAAAAAGAACTAAATTTGTTAACCTGAATAATCGAAGATCAAAAGAAAATTACAATATAATTTTCTAAGTTACTAAAAAAACTAATTATTAAAATAATTTTATACTCAGCCAACCATTGATTCATTTTTTTTCGCTGCGAAATATTGTTATTGACATTGTTTTAAATATTAAGAACATTGACAAATTTGTATATTCAAGATTATATATAATGTACTGATGAGCTTATTTGTAATTGATTAAACTGGATAATTATTTGAGTGATGTAAGGTTAGATTTCAAATGTTAATCATTAATCAAAATGATATTGTGATAAGCGTTATATGACAATTTCATAAATTGCACAAGTTTTTAATTACAGATAATCCGATAAAAATGATCAATCTGACATTTTTCAATTATTTCATTCTTCCATAATTTTTCCAACTGATATTTTCAAAATTGTTATGTTGTTCAAAATATGGTTGCACATTGAAATATTTGAGTGAAACTTTTTCAATACCTCAAGTAACTCCTTCAGTTTATTTAGGTGGAGATCAAAACCATTTATACCACACAGTTAAGTCGATGGCAATTATATTCTTCGACTCGATCAGAATTGTCACGTGATGCGCGCGCAGCTTGTACCGGAATCGCGCTGTCCAGGGAGAAATTCCGCGGCATCAAGCGAAAGCATTTTTGGCAGATATCTTCAAAACTAAGAATATTAACGAATGTTCATATAGAGCTTTATTGTAGCTCTCAGTGTGCACTACAAAAAACATTCTCATGAAAATTGGGCTATCTCCTTCACATCTCGACATATGAGCCCAAAACAAAATGTGAGAGATTCTCTCAATGCGCGCGCAAAAAATGGCGGGAGAACCACGTGACCACTGACGCGTTACAATGCTTCAAGGATGCAAGTCTCCGCCGAATCTTTTATTTCTCATTCCTCCTTATTTGGACAAACTGGTAAAGTTCAAAATAAATCGCAGTAATATTTCATTTTTCATATTTTGTAATTAATTTATAATGAGTTAACAATCAGATTACTCTTCCAAGTTTATAATAGATGAAATAAAATGAAAGACGCAATCGCCAAAGTGGCTGACCCATCGGCGCCACATCCTAAACTTTACGATCTGCAATTTCCGCTCGAGATAAATGTCTTTTTTTAAGGTTTGCCTTGGAAACGTCACCGATCGGGTGAATCAGTGGTGTCAGAAAATGGAGCATTAAACGCGCTTTTGGGGAGTAATTCGTCATAGCACAAATGTATCAACTCTTAATGTCTGAATCGCCTCCTCTCCACGCAATGTATTCGACCGGATGACGAGCGCAGCGCCTTCCGCTTAAGGTACTTTGTAAGCCTCGTCACTCACATTCTACATGTTATGTTTTTGTATCCATTGCAAAGAGCAACCTTGCTCACGTCTGCTCAAATTTTGTTGAGAATTTTTCCCCCATTAATTAAAAAAATATCAGTACATAAAGAAGTACATGGTTAGAGGGTAGCGGAGCAAAAATCTCGATTTTTCACCGGAAGTTACTTGCCCATAAAAAAGTTTGACATTCGACCTGCTGAAAAAAATATACCACTAGGAAGAACAATCTTTTATCTACGTCTCATTGAAAAATTGGCTCAATTTGCCTAGGCATTAGTTATGAAAAACGTTCGCGAATGTTTGTCGAAACGCTTTCTCACTAATTGTGGCTTGCCCAAAAAATGGCGTCCCACTAGAAATTCCCCGAGAATTTGAGAAGTGGCATGGCGGCTCACAGCTGTCAAAACAGTGCGAGTTGTGGGATGCGAAGTTTGAGGTAACAACGAGGTAGCACTGTTGTAATTTTCCATCCTATCGAGAGTTTTTCTACGTCGTTCAAGCTGGGATTTTTTAATAAATGCTCCATTCAATCGAAATCTCTCCGCGCGTTGCGCCATTGTTGAGGTTATGTATTCATAAATATCGCGATGTTCGCGCGTTATGTTGATTGGCCTGGTGACGGCTAGGGTTTTCAATATACTTTCCATATAAACAATTCATAATAAAACCATTTTGAATAAGAGCGCAACTGTATCGTCACATTCGTTTATTAATTTTAATTATTAAGTACATGTTAAAGTAGTCGAATGGAAGTCCCGCCGTGACAGCCTTGCGCATGCGCACACTGCAACTCAGTCACGTGACTACGAACGAATGATATAGGACTGGGAGCTGGTGCCCTCTATATCTAATAGTAACTTTCCTATACTAAAAAGGAGAGACGGCAGAAACTATTGATATATATCGAAATTATCGAAAAGCGTAAGATGGAAACCGACGCGACACCAGTCAGTGCGGCGGGAAAAGGAAATGCGCGTGCGCAGCGCGCGCCATCGGACTCGTCAATAACGAAAGTAAGAGAACAAAACACACACACACACAACTTATCACGTGTCAAGAGGATGGTGAACAAATTCTCTTTTACACTCTGCGTTGACTTCATTCCATGTTCACTTTTGAACCGTTCCTCGAGATTTCGTCCTAACCGCGAAATCGTGGTCTGCGCTGAATCAGAAATCCGTAATAGAATGCATCAGTTGTTCATTTGCGTCACTCCTGCAGGTTTTACATACCATTCGCACACCAATGAACACAACAATGCCACCTCACATCTTGCCACGATTTCTTAGCCAATTTAACCTCATTATCACCGCAAGTTATGCTTCTTTGTGCTGGAAAAACAAAGCCACCATTCAGCGGTAGAAGTGCTTATGCGTCACTCTGCCAATTATCGAAATACTTTTACAGATTTTTTACCACTTATGTTGAATTTTTAATTCACCCATCTGAGATATGGGAATCGAAAGAGTAAGCTAATTAGTGGGCTGAATCAGTGCGACCGCTCGGAGCGCAAAAAAGCTTTCTGATTTGTTACTTTCGCCAAAGATTTATCTTTGATTTTTAATGCTTTATTTGTTTCAATATTTCTAGACTCCAATATTTTAGTAACTAAATGTAAATATTATTGCATAAGAGAACAATACGTAGAAATCGATGCTATTATAAAAAAGACAATGTCGGAATCTCGAAATATGTCGAAATCTGTCACGCGGAGATGCGCGCGCAACCGCGCTCCGTTGACAATTGTAGTCTCTATCTCTCCTTATATGTAACGAGTTGCTTGCCGGTGCCTATATTCGAATTCGGTTTCGAATGTGTCATCGATAATCGAGATTTGTTCTTCGACTTTCGAATTCGATAATCCATTTATTTTGCTGGTCGAAGTTCTCAATCATTTGTATAAATCGAGTTTTTTTCTTCGACTTTCGAAGTTTCGAATTCGATAATCGATTTATTTTCACGGTCGAGGCTCACAATTATTTATATAGACTAGTTCTTTGCTGGTGGCCGCTAGGCGGCCACATGCATTTCCAGATGCGATTTCGATTTCAATTTTTATCATGGCATCGATAATCGAGATTTTTCTTCGATAATCGAGGTTTTTCTTCGATAATCGATTTATTGTGATTCTTATTCGATTTGTGGTCGAAGCTCTCAATTATATATAAGGACTAGTGCCTTGCCGGTGGCCGCTACGCGGCCACATGCATTTTCAGATGCGATTTCGATTTCAATTTTTTTCATGGCATCGATAATCGAGATTTTTCTTCGATAATCGAGTTTTTTCTTCGATAATCGAGTTTTTTTTCGATAATCGAGTTTTTTCTTCGATAATCGAGATTTTTCTCGATAATCGAAATTTTTCTTCGATAATCGATTTATTGCGATTCTCATTCGATTTGTGGTCGAAGCTCTCAATTATATATAAGGACTAGTTCGTTGCCGGTGGCCGCTACGCGGCCACATGCATTTTCAAATGCGATTTCGATTTCAATTTTTTTCATGGCATCGATAATCGAGATTTTTCTTCGATAATCGAGTTTTTTCTTCGATGATCGAGGTTTTTTCTTCGATGATCGAGGTTTTTCTTCGATAATCTATTTATTGCGATTCTCATTCGATTTGTGGTCGAAGCTCTCAATCCTTATATATAATTGAGAGCTTCGACCACAAATCGAATGAGAATTGCAATAAATCGATTATCGAAGAAAAAACTCGATTATCGAAGGAAAATCTCGATTATCGAAGAAAAATCTCGATTATCGAAGAAAACCTCGATTATCGAAGAAAACCTCGATTATCGATGCCGTGATAAAAATTGAAATCGAAATCGCATTTGGAAATGCATGTGGCCGCGTAGCGGCCACCGGCAAGGAACTAGTCCTTATATATAATTGAGAGCTTCGACCACAAATCGAATGAGAATCGCAATAAATCGATTATCGAAGAAAAAACTTGATTATCGAAGAAAAATTTCGATTATCGATGCCATTATAGAAATTGAAATCGAAACGGCATTTGGAAATGCATGTGGCCGCGTAGCGGCCACCGGCAAGGAACTAGTATGTAACGATTGAGAGCTTTGACCACAAATCGAATGTCGATCGAAATAAATCGATTATCGAAGAAAAATCTCGACTATCGATGTCATGATCAAAATTCAACTCGTAATCCCAGTCAGAAATGATTGTGGCCGTGTAGCGGCCACCGGCAACGCACTAATCCTTATATATAAATAGCTTCGACCAGGAAATTAAATCGATTATCGAAATCGAACTCGAAATCAGACCGAAACCGTTATGTGGCCACCTAGCGGCCACCGCATGAACTATTGTATTCAAGAAAGCGCATACACAAACATGAACATCGTCAGAGTCGAAAGTCGTAAGACGATTCCTTATTGGTCCGTCATAATTCATTTTTAAATCGCCATTCATTTATTGGTCGATCAGATTAGTCAGATAACATCGTCAAGTCGATTGGTAATCGCCTTTGCGTCGATTAACATCGATATTTGGCATATCGATTTGGCTTTAGTTTTCAAAAGTATGACAATTGTTCAAGTTGTCATAACTTATGTAGTTATTGAAAATCATATACACAGAATATTTTTTTGAGCTTATGTTAATTTATTAAGTTTCGAGTGTTTTACATATTCTGTCCAGTGTTGACAAATTTTATATGTACGCGATAATTACGGAAAAAGCAAAAGGTGCTTGCTCCAAATTGGAAAATTGAAAGCTCTCATTTTTTCGGAATCAATGATTAACAGTGTCTTCAACTTCGGAAAAGATATTGTTACTTCAAATTTGAAATTGTAATTCAGCGCGCGAAGCGCGCTTTCGGGCTTGCGTATTATGATTCGAGGAAGAACAGAGAGGATTGATAGTTCCCAGGATGAGGTTAGGAAAATGAATTTCTGATTGATGCAAAAAGGCGCGAAAAATTGGGATGACGTTTAACAGTGTGCGCAGTGGGGGTATGCGCAGTGGCAGGGGTGGGGGGCGCGAGTGCGTAGCATTGGCCGGCCGCCGGCGATATGTCAGTATTCGAATTGAACTCGTCCGAGAGTTGCTTCTGAAAATTTCGATTTCATTTAAACTCTAACAAGTGTCAAAACTCGTCGCGCAACTCTTCCATTTTTCTGCATAAGATAATCCCATGAATTAATGAGATTAACAAAACTGGAAAGACGGGACTGATCGATTTTACCGATTTTTGGACGTTGAGTGGTTCACGAATTTGAAATCTAAATTGGAATTGTCCAGGTTGAATAGATAAGAGGATTCAGATTAAACATGAGGGGAATCGTCGCTCTGGGATTTATTTATTTCGGTGAGTCCAAAGTTTATCGGTTGAGATTATTTTCGAATTGGAGGTCAGTGATTCTTGAGACTTTTGAAGTTTTCAAAGTTTTCGGAATTTTTAAAATGTTCAAAATTCTTGAAATTTTTGAAATTTTCAAAATTTTCAACATTTTTGGAACGCTCAGAATTTCCAAATTTTTTGAACTTCGAAATTTTTGAAATTTCCACATTTTTTGAACTTCAAAATTTTTGAAATTTCCAAATTTTTCAGTTTTGGAAATTTCCAAAAATTTTCAAATTTTCAACAATTTTAAAAGTTCAAAATTGAAATGTTCAGGAGCTCTAAATTTTTGGAACTTTCAAATTTTTCGAATTTTCAAATTTGTCAAAGTTTTCAAAATTTTTCGAAATTCTCAAAATTTTCAAAAATTTTCAGAATTTTCACAATTTTTGAAAATTACCAAAATTTCCAAAAATTTTCAATATCCACTGAAATGTCAAAAATTCTTGCATCGTCCGAACTCCAAATTTTGGTTCGAACTGAACTATTTTACAGAAAAGTAACATTGACATGAGATGATGATATAATTTTATAACTCAATAATTGATCTTACGATAAAGCTAATTGCGCTAGAGCTAAGAGCTAGAATTAATAGCTTTCGATTTTTATAAATCAAACCCATTTGTCGTATTTTATCACGTGATCACAAAATACGGAGATCATTCAGCGGCTAATCGAACAATTCCTCAGATGTAGCTTTCCAGATGATACCAAATTTATGAGCGAGAAAATATAGGAATAGGTTTTTCTTTTAAGCTCTCAGTGCGGTCGCGCCATTCTCCCGCCATTTTTTGCGCGCGCATTGAGAGAATCTCTCACATTTTGTTTTGGGCTCATATGTCGAGATGTGAAGGAGATAGCCCAATTTTCATGATAATGTTTTTTGTAGTGCACACTGAGAGCTACAATAAAGCTCTATATGAACATTCGTTAATATTCTTAGTTTTGAAGATATCTGCCAAAAATGCTTTCGCTTGATGCCGCGGAATTTCTCCCTGGACAGCGCGATTCCGGTACAAGCTGCGCGCGCATCACGTGACAATTCTGATCGAGTCGAAGAATATAATTGCCATCGACTTAACTGTGTGGTATAAATGATTTTGATCTCCACCTCAATAAACTGAAGGAGTCACTTGAGGTATTAAAAAAGTTTCGCTCAAATATTTCAATTTTAGAACTTATTGACGATAATATGGACATTCTTGTGAGGTTAATCATTGACATTACTAGGAATTTTTTCGCGTTCTACTAATCGGATTTTCTACTTAAACCCATTCAAAAGGCACTTCTTATAATCTTTGTAAACACACAATTCAATTCGGGCAGAATAAATTGTAATATTTTTTTACTCTCAGGAATTTATTTCAAGAATTTGAAATTGCAAATTTTAAGATTTTGACAATACTTGAAGTAAAAAAAAATTAAAGTTTTGAATTTCTTTAATTGTTTGTGAAAAATTTTCAATTTTTGACATTTTAAAAAATTTGAAATTTCCAAGATTTTGAAATTTTGAAATTTAAAAAATTTTTGAAATTTCTAAAATTTTTTTTTTTGCTTTTCTTTTTGGCATTTTGTTTTTTTTTTTTTTTTTTTTTTTTAGAAATTTGTGCTCCAATATTTTTTCCAGTTGACTGAATGCCAAAAAAAAAAATGCTTGACTGAATATTTACATTGCGTAATGTAAAGACGACCACAACAAGATTTAATCAAAATGTTTAACAGACTTTTTATGAGACCATCTTACTCGGATTAGTACGTGACTCGCGGAGTATTTTCCATAAACTCAGTGTTTTTTGAGGTATTTATATTTCACCCGCGATCACCAAAAAAGTCACGTTCTCTCCCCCGAATATCTGGTGATGTGAATCTAGAGTAAGGCACCTATATATAGGTATGTTTATTAAGCGCCTATTCTTCGGTGAGAATTCTTTTTTTTTCGGCGTGAAATTGTGCAATTTTTGTATACAAACGTCAATGGAGCGACTTGAATTGATTTGAAATTAATTCTTGAGAACACTTGAATGACAGTCGCTTCATTCATGAACCACAGGGTTTTACCGATTCCGTATTTTCATGTGCTCAATGGAAGAAAGTTGTGTGTGTGTGTGTGTGTGTGCTCATATACATCGATGTGTGTGTGTGTGTGTGTGTATGTGTGGTTTGATATGTACCGGTGTGTGTGTGTGTGTGTGTGTGTGTGTGTGTGTGTGTGTGTGTGTGTGTGTGTGTGTGTGTGTGTGTGTGTTATTGAGACGCAACATTGTACCAAAACTTTTTTATAATTTGTTTATGACGTTTTTACGTACAACTAGTGGTTCAAGAGATATTTGACTTTCAACTTGAGGATTATTTTTACATACCAAATTTCGCAGATATTCGTCAGTTATTCAAATTATTAGAATTTTTCAAATGTGGGAAATTTCTCAATATTAGAATTGTTCAGCACCTACCGCACAGTGAAGGAAGTTTAAAATTTTTGATTGACTATTGATTGTAGTTTCGAAAATTTTGGAAGGTTTGAATTAGGAAAAAAAATCGTCGAAAACTTCAAAAATTTCAAAACCTTTGAAAATTTCAAAAATTTTAAAAATTTTAAAAATTTTAAAAAAATTAAAAATTTTAAAAATTTTGAAAATTTTAAAAATTTTAAAAATTTTAAAAATTTTAAAAATTTTAAAAATTTCAAAAATTTCAAAAATTTCAAAAATTTCAGAAATTTCAGAAATTCCAAAAATTTTAAAAATTTCAAAAATTTCAAAAATTTCAAAAATTTCCAAAATTTCCAAAATTTCCAAAATTTCCAAAATTTCCAAAATTTCCAAAATTTCAAAAATTTCAAAAATTTCAAAAATTTCAAAAATTTCAAAAATTTCAAAAATTTCAAAAATTTCAAAAATTTCAAAAATTTCAAAAATTTCAAAAATTTCAAAAATTTCAAAAATTTCAAAAATTTTAAAAATTTCAAAAATTTCAAAAATTTCAAAAATTTCAGAAATTTCAGAAATTCCAAAAATTTTAAAAATTTCAAAAATTTCCAAAATTTCCAAAATTTCCAAAATTTCCAAAATTTCCAAAATTTCCAAAATTTCCAAAATTTCCAAAATTTCCAAAATTTCAAACATCTAAAAATTTCAAAAATTTCAAAAATTTCAAAAATTCCAGAAATTTCAAAAATTTCAAAAATTTCAAAAATTTCAAAAATTTCAAAAATTTCAAAAATTTCAAAAATTTCAAAAATTTCAAAAATTTCAAAAATTTCAAAAATTTTAAAAATTTCAAAAATTTCAAAAATTTCAAAAATTCCAAAAATTTTAAAAATTTCAAAAATTTCAAAAATTCCAAAAATTTTAAAAATTTCAAAAATTTCAAAAATTTCAAAAAATTTGAAAAAAAAATTCAAAGATTTCCAAAATTTCCAAAATTTGAAAAAATCCCAAAATTTCCGAAAGTTTCCCCAAATTTACCGAAATCAGCAAGAAACCTGGCGATTGAAAATCTCAACAAAAAATTCAATAAAATCCAGCGACCAAGAAAAGTCATCTTCGATTCATTATTGTTTATCGCTGTAATTATTCCCTCGCTAATGAGTCCATAAAAAGTCCTTCCAAAGAGTCCATAAAATGAGTCCATAAAGAGCATAGAACTTTTACAAATCATATCGTCATTAGATGTAAAACTGAATTTAGTATCTCCGTTATCATTCGGATTTTTCTCCAAGTTCGACGACACATTGCGAGCGTAGTCCGAAAGATCAGGTCATTGAGCTTTGATCGGTGATAAACCTCATTCCTTGGTTATACAACAATAATATCTCCGCACAAAGTTATAAATAAAATTGCAACAACAAAATTCGCCAATACATTGCTCAATAACTTTCATATTATCGAAAATACGTTCGAAAATTGAAATATTTGAGTGAAACTTTTTTAATACCTCAAGTAACTCCTTCAGTTTATTTAGGTGGAGATCAAAATCATTTATACCACACAGTTAAGTCGATGGCAATTATATTCTTCGACTCGATCAGAATTGTCACGTGATGCGCGCGCAGCTTGTACCGGAATCGCGCTGTCCAGGGAGAAATTCCGCGGCATCAAGCGAAAGCATTTTTGGCAGATATCTTCAAAACTAAGAATATTAACGAATGTTCATATAGAGCTTTATTGTAGCTCTCAGTGTGCACTACAAAAAACATTATCATGAAAATTGGGCTATCTCCTTCACATCTCGACATATGAGCCCAAAACAAAATGTGAGAGATTCTCTCAATGCGCGCGCAAAAAATGGCGGGAGAACCACGTGACCACTGACGCGTTACAATGCTTCAAGGATGCAAGTCTCCACCGAATCTTTTATTTATCACTCCTCCTTATTTGCACAAATTCGTAAAGTTGAAAAGAAATCGCTATCATATTGCATTTTTATCATTTATCGTTTTGTAATTCATTTTGTAACAATAATAATAATAAATTATAAATGTGAGACTAGACATTTTTTGTATGTTTCGCTTAAATTTCTAAACAATAAACTTGATCTATCTATCTGTCTAGAAATTGTTAGTTAGACCTGGAAAATTGGTAAAATTTTGAAAAAAAATCGGAAAACTTTAAAGAACCAAAATAAAAAAATTCGCCAAAAATTCTCAATGCTTTTTGCAAAGAGTTCGAGGCTTCCAAAATCTGTTAAAAAATTCTGAATAATATTGGAACCTGGCGAACACTTTTAGACGTACTCATGTTGTTCTTGATATACTTCGGTAAAAAACAACTGATCGTAATGGGTGAACCACAGTATTGAATTACTGAAGCACCACGTATGACTTTGCCCAAGGCTATGCCCAACGGCATTATATATAGGTCTTGAAAAATCTAACTACCTTATGACTACATCAACAAGTGAATTAAACTAGCTCACGCCTTTTGGAGAGTTTAAGATCTCAGAATTTTTTCAAATAAAATTTTCAATCTTCAAATTTCTGAAATTTTGGAAGTCACTTATTTTTTTTTCATTTTTCGAAAATTCATAGATATTTATTGTTAATTTTTAAATTTTTTTTATGTGCTTGATAGGTTTGATATTTGCAAAATTTTCATAATTGTGGTTGTCGGTCAATTTTTTCAACTTTTCAAACGTTGTAAGTTCGAAGGAAACTCGAAAAGTTACAAGCATACACACACACACACACACACACGCACTCTCCCATCCACCCTCCTTCCCTCCCTCCCACTATCCTTCCTTCCCACCCACCTACCCACTTACCCACCCACCCACTCACCCTTCCTCCCTCCTCCCCCCACCCACCCACCCTCCCACCCACTCTCCCTCCCACCCACCCGCCTTCCCACCCACCCACTAACCCGCCCTCCCACCCACCCTCCCTCCCTCCCACCCACCCTCCCTCCCTCCCTCCCACCCACCCTCCCACCCACCCTCCCTCCCACCCACCCACCCTTCCACCCACCCACCCTCCCCCCCTTCCACCCACCCACCCTCCCTCCCTCCCGCCCACTCACACACACACACACACCGATATTTCACTGCGAGCCTATTAAGATGCTCGAAAACGTCGTGAAACTTAAAATTCTATATATTGCTCTAACACTTCTGATGTAAGAAACCATTAAAATACCTCTATTCTTTTTTCAACCTAATTTCCACCAAATTGTTGCAGTAATACAGGTCCCTTTCCGATTTGTTTACCAATGTACCAATGAAATTATATTTTTTTAAGCAATACATCATTACTATTTAGTTTCAGTATATTGCTGCTTGTGCCAGGCGCAAACAATCCCTCCAGATATTCTCACCAAAGTAAATGGAATCCCCGGTCTTGAGGGTGTAAATTTATCGGCAATTAACCAGACAGCAATAGTGGATAGGATAACTGAGGTGAAGGCCCAGTTGAAAGAGAAATGTGACAAAAATGGTGGACCAGGAACTTTTGACAAAGTGTTTGCTGCTAAGGATGATCTTTTTACGTGTGTTAAGGTACAAATGCAATGATAATGACTGATAAGTGGAATAAATCCCAGAGGGAGACCAATGGGAGAGGCTCAAGGAGGACGTAAAAATATGAAAGTTGGATGTGTCCCATATTTTTTCCCCATGGGGTATTCTATGGGATGTTCATAGAGTGCCCATAATATTCCCATGGGGTTCTCATAGAATTCCCATGGGGTTCTCATAGAATTCCCATGGGGTTCTCATAGAATTCCCATGGGGTTCTCATAGAATTCCCATGGGGTTCTCATACAATTCCCATGGGGTTACCATGAAATTCCCATGGGGGTACCATGGAATTCCCATGGGGGTACCATGGAATTCCCATGGGGTTACGGCGGAATTCCCATGGGGATTCCCATCGGGTTACGGCGGAATTCCCATGGGGTTACCATGGAATTCCCATGGGGATTCCCATCGGGTTACGGCGGAATTCCCATGGGGTTACCATGGAATTCCCATGGGGTTACCATGGGGATTCCCATGGGGTTCCCATGGGGTTACCATGGGGTTACCATGGGGATTCCCATGGGGTTACCATGGGGATTCCCATGGGGTTACCATGGGGATTCCCATGGGGTTACCATGGGGATTCCCATGGGGTTACCATGGAATTCCCATGGGGTTACCATAGAATTCCCATGTGGCTACCATGGAATTCCCATGGGGTTACCATAGAATTCCCATGTGGCTACCAAGGGGTTGCCATGGGGTTACCATGGAATTCCCATGGGGTTACCATGGAATTCCCATGGGGTTACGGCGGAATTCCCATGGGGATTCCCATCGGGTTACGGCGGAATTCCCATGGGGTTACCATGGAATTCCCATGGGGATTCCCATCGGGTTACGGCGGAATTCCCATGGGGTTACCATGGAATTCCCATGGGGTTACCATGGGGATTCCCATGGGGTTCCCATGGGGTTACCATGGGGTTACCATGGGGATTCCCATGGGGTTACCATGGGGATTCCCATGGGGTTACCATGGGGATTCCCATGGGGTTACCATGGGGATTCCCATGGGGTTACCATGGAATTCCCATGGGGTTACCATAGAATTCCCATGTGGCTACCATGGAATTCCCATGGGGTTACCATAGAATTCCCATGTGGCTACCAAGGGGTTGCCATGGGGTTACCATGGAATTCCCATGGGGTTACCATAGAATTCCCATGGGGCTACCAAGGGGTTACCATGGAATTCCCATGGGGTTACCATAGAATTCCCATGGGGCTACCAAGGGGTTGCCATAGAATTCCCATAGATTTCGCGTGGAATTTCCATAGGATATTCTGTGGCATTTTCATAGGAATTGCCATGGAGTTCCCATAGAATTCCCATATAGTGCCCATGGAATACTCATATGGTGCCCATAGGATTTCCTATAAGATTTCCATGGGGTTTTCATAGGACACCCACCAAGATCCAAATAAGTTTCCTATAGAATATTCTATAAAATTCCAATCGTGAAAGATTTTTAAATTCACTCCATTTTTCCGTAACTCACGTTTGCAAAAGAAAACCTATATGTCATGATCAAGTTTTATTTCTTTTTATATGAAGAACTTAGTCAACTTCACGGTGCTACATCAGGAAATGGAAGCTGCGAAACCAACTGGAGACCTCGATATTGTATTCAAAAAATACTGCGATAAGCGGGGCATTTTTGAAAATTGCATTTCAAATTTTACCGCCATTTTGAATCCATGCTTGGAGCCAGTGGAAAAGGATACCGAAGTAATTGTTAAGGATGCTACACACTCAGTCCTAGATTTTATCTGTCACAAGGAAGGGGATAGGATTGCTCGTAAGTTGCATAACTATTCACAATTTTTGACTTTCGTGAAATTTCAAAATCCTCCAAAAAATCACAGATTTTCAAATTTTCGAATTTTGTAAAACTTTAAAATCCCCAAAAATTCACAAAACATTTTTTATTGAAATTTTTTTAAAAAACACAAATTTTGATTATAAACACGAGATGGTTGAACTAAAAAATCAGAAACTGACTTTTGGGTAAACATTCATATATCTGCGCTAAATTGCTCAAAAGAATCTGGGGAAAAATAAAGAAACATTCTTTTCGAAAAACGTCGGGAAATGGATTGTGGAATGGACGGGGAATCCCCTATTTATACAACGACTTCCCGCCAGAAATTCCCAACCGATTTCCCACAATGCACCAGCTACTGCTTCTCACGATAGTCATACCGAATCACGTATAATGTCGAGCTATCGATTTTGCGCTTGAGTTGTTAACGCGCTGAAGAAAATATTTTGAATATTTGTTTGCAGTGTTCATCGGCTCTGGTGGCCAGGAATGCTTGAAGAGCAAGTGGATAGATGCGGCAAAGTGCATAAATGCAACGTATAGCAAATATGTACGGACTAACGATACGCAGCCGGGAATGCCGACATTTGATCAAATTCCAAGTTTGAAATTTGACATTCGCACCTGCAGGTAACGTTTTTTCACTTTTGTAAAAATGACTTGAAGAAAGTTTCTTTTTCGAAAAAGTTTTTATGCGGAGTTTTTTTGGCAAAAGTTTTCGAATCATGAACCGACATTTTCGTGTTCCAGCGATGCGGTAGCCACCCAAGCCTGCATCGTAAAGAAACTTGAGACTTGTGAGGACCCAACACCCGGAAATCTCATGGACGCACTTATGACGTTTGTCAAACGTCAGACACCCTGCGATGAAATAATAAAAGCCAATGCGGAAAAATCAGTTGCTGAAAGAGCTGTCACCAGTTCAGCATCCAGCATCACTCACTCCCTCTTCTTACTCACTCCCATAATCTTCCGTTTCTTATAAATAAATAATATTTGTAATATCTACATTGAGATTGATAAATAAAATAACTGAACTTTTGTAAATTCACAATTGAACGTCTTCCAAGCGTCAAATTTATGGACAAACAACTACTCATATACCTATATATACTCAGAGGTCAACCCTTTCAGGTTGTACATTCTATGAAAGATCTGGGAGTCATCAGCGATGGTAAACTAACCTTCGCTGGTCATGTGGATAGTATGGTATGTCGGGCTTTTCGCATCATGGGCTTCGTCATTAGATCTGGGAGGCTCTTTGATAACGCTCGCACCCTAGTGCACCTTTACATAACCCTGGTGAGGCCTCTCCTGGAATATTACACTTTGGTATGGTGCCCTCATACTGAGACACTCATCAATAGACTAGAACGACTTCAGCGCAAAGTCTGCAAAATAATATGTGCATTCGAGTGTCGTAGGGGACGCACCCTCAACACTGAATGTGATCGCAAGGTCTTCAAGCTGTATACCCTTTCCTGTCGCCGTCCACGCATGGATCTGCGCTTTTTTCATAGCGTGTTTAACGGTGGCATTGCCTCGCCGGATATTCTCAATCTTTTCAATTTTATTTGCCAGGTTTACGATAATTTTACTACTCTTAACTACTCGATCACCTCAGCCGTTAAAAAAATACTACTACTGTTCTTCTCTTTTTTATACCACATACTATTGCTATATTTTATCTCTGGTTAGTATTTTTGTGGTTTTTCATTATTTCTGTTGATAATTATATATACTTATATTTTTAACTATATATAGTTAAAATCCTACAGCTGCTGTTCCCCAATGGACCCAATGTTTGAAGTGGTAATGATCAGTCCTAGCACGTCTACCTCAAGTGATAATTTTCGGAGGAAGTTTTTACTTGCAGAGCAGGATTTTCTTCTAGTATTAGAATACATCGTTCATTGACATAACCATCGTTAGTCAATAATTTCCATTTGAAACCAATGAAGCTCGGGCGTACGTCACCGATGAATCCTTTTGATTGCATCCCATTATCTTGGTCATAATCGTCTCGATGTAACACTCAAGTGAAGACACATCAACAGAGAGAAATACGATGGGCTAGATGCGGCTTAAGTCGGACCCAGCCGCGTGGATGGGTGTCCAAATTCTTGAGCATTGTTGGGAGGAGGACTTTTATGGAGAAGAGTGTCAAGTAGATACTTTCTGGAAACATAGTAAGCCAATGAATATCAAAATTGTCATAATCAGGTATTTACACAATGTGAAAAGTCAGAAAAAAAAACCGTAAAAAATTGGATTGACATAAAATAATTTTTAAGAAAAAGAAATTGACCGGGTTTTGCTGTCGTAGAACCACTTATGTCAATACCTACATGTATATATCAACCGCATTTGCAATGCAAATCAATTTTCCTCATTCTCGGAACAGTTTCGAATGCGAGAAATTTCACGTTATGTCAAGACCTCTCATTAAATTTCATAAACTCCGACAATATTTCCAAATTTCGGTGAATAAAAACACTCAACAATTTTCAATAGACTGAAAATGGTTTCCAGAAAAAGCGCGGGAAAACGCTATACTCGTGTATATATATATATATATTTCGATGTCACGTGGGACGGCAAGATGTTCAAAAAAAACGTTTCCATGTCAATTTTTTTCAAGTTCCGTTATGCTATATATGTATATATATATAACATACAATTTCTTTGAATTTTTTTTTTATTTTCAACTCCTCAAAAATGTTTTAATTACCCAACACATTGAAAAACCTCTCAATATCCAAAAACGTCAAAGCGCGTAGAAATGGCGGGAAAGTGACAAATTCAAAAAAGTAATGACGCTTCCGTTTTTTCCCACACACATATATACCTATAGATCTACGCGTAAAATCGCCACCTGATTCCCGCGCATTAATCATAAATAATTAAATAAAACCGCACAATACCTTGAAATCTCAGAGGAAGACCTTGACAAGTTCTCGAAACTAATAATCAAAACATAACTTTCACTTCAATCCCCTTTTTTACTATCTTCAAGTTGCCTTGGATCAGCGCCTAACGTATGCTATACCTATATATATATACATATATATATACATATATTGAGACCTCCGGCTCTCGATAGGTTATAAAATAGGTTATAATCCCCTCGGCTCATGTTTTCCCTTGTTTGTTCCGGAAAAAAACCGCAAAACTCATGACAATATATTAATTCACTAGCGCAAAGTGCGACCACGTGGCGAGCGCTAAAAAAATTGTGTTAAGAAAATTTGAAAAAGGTAAAAAATTGCACCAGGAAATGTAGACGTTTTGCCTGGTTAACTTGTGACAGTTTCTTGAGCAACTTTTAACAAATTTTTGGGTAAGACCAGGAATTTTTTTAACGCGCCAAAAACACAAATTTTTAAATATCCGTGTCGCGCATTAAAAAAAAAAATTATTTTGATATTTTTTGGTGACATGTGTCATGTCCAAAATTGCGCGTGAAAAAAATGTGATATATCTACGGAATAAAATTTCAGTGATGTTGGGCTAAACACGTGTCATCAGTAAAAGTGCATTAATGTTTGACAGAGGACGCCATTTTTTTCACATAGTTATCCAAAACTTTTTTTTTTTTTATTAATTTATTCAAGTTGTCATATGTCAAACGAAATATGTCAGTGATATCTTTTCTGGAGTTGTGGTAACACATTTTATTTTGAACCAATTGAATTAATTGGATATGTAAATTGAATGATGTTGCGCACTAACAAAAAATCGAATTTATTTCCGTTGAAAAATGCAAATTTGTGTCGATCACGTGACACTTTACACAGTGTTATGTCCCACAATTACCAATAATTTATTTGACGTATCTGACTTGAACGTCAAATGTAAGAGGGAGGGGGAGGGCATAATTATGCAATTATTTCGAAAATGAGTGGACTTACAAAAAATTTGGTATTACGTTTTTTGTTGGTAGTAAAAATTCCTACAAAAAGTGTACTATAACATTTTTTTCCAGAACCAATGGTTAACGAGTAATTAGTAACAAAAAGTTTTAGAGACATGCACTAATTTCATATAGCTCATAGTGCAAATCCCATATATATATATACCTATATATACTGAATTATATCCCACTATACTATCCCACTATATATATATATATATAGTGACACTTTTCAATTTTTCAATTCTTATTGAGAAATTGTTATCATTATTATTGCATGAAATTCAATCAGAAAATCTGATTTTAAAGCTTAATTTGAGAATGTCACCCATCGGTGACCAGACTGGCTGTTTTGGCACGTAACGTCCTAATGAAAATATATACTACATAAAATTTGTTTATTGCAGATTTGCGTGGAGTATTTTTTGCAAATCACCAAAACAAATGCACGATGAACGTGGGAAAGCCGCCGCGGGGAAGCTACGGGCATGTGGCCAATGACGTGATGATTGGAAGCATTGATAGAAGTAGCAAATGCATTGGAGATGTTGATGATGGTGAGGATGTGCTGCTTGTCTCAAGAGCTCGAGGTGGCCTGTCCAACCCACGTGCTCTCCTCTTTCTAGGACTGTGGTATATCTTCAGTGGATGTACTTTATTCCTCAACAAGTACATCCTATCGTACATGGAGGGAGATCCAACGGTGCTAGGTGAGACCCCCCCCCCCCCCCCAAAAATGGGAAAAATTGGGAATTGAAAAAAAAACAGTAAAAAAAAATATTTTGAAAAATTGAGAATTAAAAAAAAAACAGGAAAAAAATTTAAGAGATATTTTGAAAAATGAAGAATTGAAAAAACGTAGTACACACAGACACACGCATACAGAAATTTTGTTTTAAATAGGGTAGACAGATTTTCATTTTCGGGGGCAATAAAGTTAAAAGGGAATAAAAAAAATACTGGGAAAATTTATCATTAACATTTTATTTTTCAGGCGCCTTTCAAATGCTTGCTACCGCAATTTGTGGCTTCATACAAATGTACTTTCCGTGTGGAATGTACAAAGCAACACAGAGACTTGTCAGGCCTCCAGGATTTTACAAGCATATGATTCTGGTTGGATGGACAAGATTTACCACTGTTGTCCTAGGATTAATTGCACTTAATTATGTGGCTGTTAGTTTTACGGAGACCATCAAAAGCAGTGCACCATTGTTCACCGTCCTTATCAGTAGATATTTATTAGGTAATTAATCGCATTTTTTTTGTAATTAAATTTGCCATAAAGTCGTAATGGCCAGATTAGTGCAATGGGAAAAAATATTTGCATTTGCAAAAAATAATAATAATAATAATAATAATAATAAATAAAATGGGAGGAAAATTGAGAATGGAAAATATTGAAATTTTTTTATTAGCATTTTTGGAAAAATTTACAATTCATTTTGTTTTTTTTTTTAATCATGTGTTTATATAGGTGAATTTATTTTGGCGATTTATTGCAGGAGAACGAACTGGACTTTATGTTAATTTATCACTGATCCCGGTGATGGGAGGTCTTGCACTGTGTTCGGTAAATGAACTTAGCTTCGATTTTAGAGGATTTATTGCTGCAATGGCGACTAATTTGACTGAGTGTCTGCAGAATGTGTACTCGAAAATGTTGATTAGTGGTGATAATTTTAAATACACGTAAGAGGATTATTTTTGTAATTGATGTTTAGAATTAAGGTTTTCAGCGATTGGAAATTTTTCTTGGAGTTTTTGTTAAATCTTGGGTGTTTTGGAAGTCGTTGAGATTCTTCGAAATTTTGGAACTTTTGAAATTTTTTATTTTGGCTATTACTGGAAATTTATTGATTTTTTTTTACTTTTTTTTTATTAATTTTTTTTTTTTTTGATTCATTTGAATTTGCTTTTTTTGCAATGTTTTGCATTTTTTGAATTTTTTCAGAATTAAAAAATTCCATTTTATTTTTTGATCGTGGATTTTCTTTTAATCATTCGATTTTATCCAATTTTCGAAATTGCCTAAATTTTGTGAAATTTTGTTCTAATTTCATACAATTTAAAGATCCGAAAATTCGGAAAAATTTGGTTTTTTCCTGATTTTTTGGAACCCTTCAAATGTTTGCAAGATTATTTGTTTTTTCTATTTTCTGTAAAAAAATTTGAAGTGATCAATTTTTTGGGTTTTGAAACCTTCGAAATTTTTAAAGTTTTTTTCTTTTAATATTGAAATGATTGAAAACGTTATCTTAAAACTCCAATTTAATACTCGTAATTTTAACAAACTTTCCTCTTTTCATCATATTCAATTTTCAAAAATTGTATTTTCTCAAATCTTCAAAATTGCTAGAATGTCAATTCATGGTTGAAAAAAAAAAATCTTTTGGAATGTCAGAAAAAAATGTAATAAAATTTTGGCACTGTTGTAGGTTATTCAAATTTTTGAAATGATAAAACCTTCAATTTTTCAAATTCCTAATTTTTCGAATTACATTTTTTTTTCAATTTCCAAACCTCAAATATTTTCATTTTTTTTAATTGAAAAAAAAATATGTACTTCTCCAGCTAATGACATTAATTAACGTGTTGAACTTCATTATTTTTCATTTTTTTTTCAGGTTTATATTTTTCATTTCTTTCAATTTTACATATTTTTTTTTTTCAATTTTTAAACTTTGAATGTTTTCATTTTTTTTTTTTTTTTTTTTTTTTTTTTTTCATTAAAAAAAATCTATTCATTTCTAGCGATTGAAGTCAGTTAATCTGTTCGATATTGTCACTAAAGAAATTATTTAAAAAATTCCAGGCCAGCAGAGTTGCAGTTTTACACGAGCTTAGCATCGATAGTCGTTCAAATACCTGTGACACTGGTGTTCGTCGATCTCCCATCATTTCAACATTCCTTTAGTCCCAAATTGTTATCAGCTTTTTTGTTAAATGGTGTTTTCTTCCATTTTCAAAGTATTACCGCATATGTACTTATGGATTATATAAGTCCAGTGACTCACAGGTGAGGGCAAATCGTCGATTTCATTCATTTTATTTCTTTATCAAATTTCATTCAGAGAATTTGTGAAAAATTATTTTCCAATTATTTATTGGAAATTAAGTTTCCAATTATTTTTTTTTCTATCACTTTCAAGATTGACCAAATTTTGAAAATATGAGATTGTTATTTATTGAGATTTTTCAATTTTTTTATTTTTCGCCTTTGGACGTTTTCATTTTTGGTTCTGTTTTGAAAATTTTGGAAATTTTGGATTTTTGGGAAATTGAGAAATATCAAAATTTTGGTTTCAGATTTTTTCGATATTTTCAAACTCCTCAAAATCATTAAAGTTTTCAAATTTTTTTTTTCTTTTCATTTTTTGAAATTTTTTTAAGTTTTTCTTTGGAAGCTCTACGGATGCCAAATTTTTTCTCATTTTTTGCAATTTTGAAAATTTCATGAGTTTTCCAAAACTTTGGAATTTCGAAAAGTTCCAAAATTCTCGATTTTTTTTTTCTATTCCAAAACTGGAATTTTTCATTTTTGTGAACTTTAGATAATTTTGAAATTTTAGAAGCATTGCAAATTTGTCAAATTTTCGAAAAATTGAAAATCGATCAACTTATCAAAATTTTCTTATTCTTTCAAAATTGCATAAATTTCTAAAATATGCCATTTTTTTTCTAAAACCTTTAAATTCCAAAGTACCATTTTTAATTTTCTTATTTTTTGAAAACTCACAATTTTCGAAATTTGTCCCTCGTTTTCCACTTTTTGTTCCCCAATTCCATTCATTCATCAAAATTTCATAATTTTTTTTTTACCTCAAAAATGACATAAAAAATAATTTGACAAAAATTTGGAAATTTTTCAAAATTTGGGACTTTAAAAAATTTTTGATTTGAAATTTAATTTTTGCCAATCATGTGATAATGATAATAAAAATTTTAACTCGAATTTTTCCGTTTCAGTGTTGCAAATACAGCCAAGAGGGCCTTTTTAATCTGGTTATCAGTAATTTTATTCGATAATCCAGTAACTGGCCTATCGGCCCTGGGAACTTGTACAGTGATAGCCGGAGTTCTTCTCTACAATCGAGCTCAAGAATTTGATAAAGCCAAGAGCGTGAAAAATCGATTTAGTTCCAAGATTAATCTCCAGTGAATTGAGGAAAAAATGAGGAACAGAAAAAACTATAAACAAACACATCAGCAATGCAAAAGTGTGAATGATTCGGAGCACAAATAACTCAGATTCTAAATTGTGTTAATTCTTTCAACGAACTCAGATGCAAGGGTCCCCAGTGGGGCAGATTTTTTTTTTGGGTTTTGACTTCTCAATTGAAACTTTTTTCCATTTTATGGAATTTTTTAATCGGAAATTTTCGTCTTTTTTGACAGTTTTTGAAAATTTCTGAGGGTGTCAAGTGGTCATTATTTTTATGACTTTCTCAATTTGTGAATTGATTTTTTTTTTGTTTTGTAATTGATGGAATTTTTTAACATTTTTCGGATTTAGAGTCTTTGTTTTTTTTAATAATTGGAATTTGTGAAATTTTGGGAATTTTTTGGAGTTTTTGGAGGGTTTGTCATTTTTGGAATTTTGTTAATTTCTCGATTTTTTTGGGGACTTCACTAGTCTAGTTTTTTCGGGGGGAATTTTCAAATTTTTATAAAATTTGTGAATTTTTCAAAATTGCAGAAATGGACCCAAAATTTTTGCATTATTTGACACTTTTTTTTTGACAATTTTGACCATTTGTACATTTTTTGGATTTTGGAAGAAAATTGAAACCGTGATCATTTTGAATTTTATCAAATTGTATGAAATTTTTACGATTTCTGGAATGTTCAGAATTTCCAAGAGTATCAAAATTCCTAAATACTTCAAAACTTTTCCAAATTTTCGACGTCTTAATTTCTGAATTGCTAATTTAAAAAAAAAATTGTAACTTTTTGAAATTTCAAGAATTTTTGAAATTGTCAAAATTTTCTAAATTCTCAAAATTTAGAATTTCTCGAAATCTTTAAAGTTTCATGAAAATTTTGAAATTTTGAAAACTTCAAAAATTTCATGTACTTTTGAAATTCTCAAAATTTTTGTGATTTTGGATTTTTGTTTTGAATTCTCAAAATTTTTGAAATTTTCAAAGTTTGTGTAATTTTTAAAATTTCTGAAATTCTTTTTTTAGATTTCGAAAATTTTCGATATTTCTGGAACTTCTCAAATTTTTCCAATTTTGTAGGATAGAAATCACCATTACAAACATTTAAAAGCATTCCATAGATTCCATCAAATCATTCCATTCATTATTTTTCGAAACTACTCAAATTGGTGTAAAGGGTCATTGACCTTTGCTTCCAACCCTTTCACATTGACACTCTCAAAAACTTAAAAAAAAAAAAATCACTCACAATATTTTAATGAGTTCCTCTTGCAACTAATTGCATAGAAAAATTTGTGATCTGGTACTCTAGGATAGTTAGCACAAGAATTTTGTAAAATAATTTAGGAAGAAAAAACAAATATATATGTATATATATAAAGAGAAGAGCGATGGGAAAATGAGACGACACTGTAAATTTGGTTTTTTAAAAAAAATGGATTTTAATTAATGATTCCAGGGTTCACTTATTTTTAATTTCGTCAATTTTTTCAGTACAGAACAACCATTCATTGTGTTCTCCTATTTTATGTTTTTGTTCATTTCATATGTTGTTTAATTTATTAATGTCCAATTAAGATATTCATGTTTGTTGTGAAATGAAACGATTTAAATACATTAAATCATGAAGAGTAATTTTACAGTAAAATATGAACCTCTTTTTTTTTAACTGGCCAAATATTCTATAGAACTAATTACAATGTTTTTTTTTTCTATGGATTCGAAAAAAAATCCCGAAATTTCTCACTAGAAGTGTTTTTCTAGGGGGAAAAATTTCCTGGGGAAATTTCCAGGAAATTTTTTTTCTAGGGAAAACCAATCAGGGGATTTTTTTCCCCAAGGGGAAAGAAAATCCAGGGAATTTTTTTCTGGGGAAAAAAATCCAGGGGATTTTTTTTTCTAAAGAAAAAATCCAGGGGATTTTTTTTCTAGGGAAAAAAATCCAGGGGATTTTTCCTTCTAGAGAAAAATATCCAGGGGATTTTTTTTCTAGGGAAAAACATCCAGCGGATTTTTTTTTCTAGGGAAAAACATCCAGCGGATTTTTTTTCTAGGGACAAAAATCCAGGGGATTTTTTTTTCTAGGGACAAAAATCCAGGGGATTTTTTTTTCTAGAGAAAAAATCCAGGGGATTTTTTTCTAGGGGAAAAAATTCGGGGATTTTTTTTCTAGGAAAGAAAAGTTAGAAGTTTTTTTTCTAGGGGAAAAAATTAGGGGATTTTTTTCTAGGGGAAAAAATTAGGGGATTTTTTTCTAGGGGAAAAATTATGCACCTTCCCAGGGAAAAATGTTCTAGGGGGAATTTTCTCCTAGAACAAATGTCTGGGGAATATTTCCACAGCAAAAACCCTAGACCCTTTCTAGACTACCTAGAGCTACTTATAATCGATCCTTAGAGCTTCATTGCCAATATCTTCTACGCGGCATTGACTTAAGACATCTGTCACTCGAAGTTCAAGGTAGCTTCTATTTACCAACTATAAGACAATTCAATGAGAGATGAACAAATTGTTCATTTCCGACTGTTAAAAAAACCCGCAGACCTTGCAACAATTCTAGACAAAATCACCTCTGTCCGGTAAGATAATAGGAGATTAACCTCGACGGGCTAGCGTCGCCCACGTTTGGTGCTTATAATGAAGCACTATGGACCATCTTCCAACTCCGCGTCGCATTAGTCGATAGTGGATCGCGAGATGAAGAGGCTATGTATAATTTTCATCGCAATTTTCCATGTTCTGGTTGAGATTGATGGGTGGCAGCATGTGCGCAGCCAGGGTGAGCTTTCTGACAATATTCTGTTAAATAGCAGTTTCCATTTCTCCTATTTTCCACCCGCATATTCATCAAACCGTCTATTCGCATAACATGCGCGTGAAAACACTTAAACACCTGCTCAAGGTTCACTTGACGTATCTGCTGTCGGTAGGCTGCGCGCGCAGCACAAATGGTATCCACCATGTGACACCAGAGTGCGCGCGCAACAGTGAACCGATCAGCAAAACTTTTCGTCCTGTATTCCTCCTATTGGTGAAAAGGAGACGCGAAGAAAAATCGAATAATCGTATACTTCATATCTCGAAAATATCTCGATATCGCATAAGACGAAATATCTCGAAAACCGCAAGATAAAGGAAGTGCGCGTGCGGAGCACGCGCCACCGATCTCGTGCAAAAAAACAAGTGAAGCGTCATGGGACACCTGGTAGATGTGAAACATGGAAACACTAATTTTTATCTAAATTGATCCAAATTTTTTGACGATTTCTCGTGTTATTGGAAATTTTTAAATACTCAGTTGTTTTCAAATGTTTAAAAAAATTTCCAAAATTTTACAAAACTTTCTCAAATAGAAAAAAAAAATTTCAAATTTTCCAAACATCTCCAAAAAAATTTCAATTAAAAAAAAAATTCCAAATTTTTACAAAATGAGCCAAATTTTTTCCAAAATTGTTCCACAATTTTTCAAGATTTTTCTCAATTTTCCAAACATTTCCAACATTTTTGAAAATTGTTAAATTTTTTCCCCATTTTTTCAAATTTTTGCGAAATTGTTTCAAAAATATTCTGATTTGTCAAAAAACTTTCAAATTCTTTTCGAAAATTTTTTAAACACCGTAGCGTATCTTGATATGTGCATACACCTTGTGCGCATCGCCTGTGCGCCGATGGCAGAGAGGGGGCGATGGGTGAGCAGTGGAGTATATCTATATATATGTGTCAAGGAAATCGTCTATCCCGAGATCAAATTTTTCCGATCCCCTGCGCCGCATTAGATGTTTCACACCAAAAACATGTTCCTTCTGCTTTTCGACCTCAGCGTCAACTATCTGGAACGAAACCTGGGTAGATAAGCTCAGGCAGGACCTGCTGGCAGAATACGACACCCATGCTCGGCCAAATCACCACAACAAGACCAGTGTTGAAATCGGACTCGAGATTTACCACACTACAATCGTAAGTATACCATGTCACTGGATAAGTACCAAGTGCTAAATTTTGGATCTTACCAGGATGAGTTCAAATCAGCGGTGAACGTTCGTGCCTACATGACGATGGTAATTATGGAATCATGGAGACATTATCCAAATTTTGCCCATATGAATTCAATTTAAACAGTTAAATGACTTATTTTCATGGAGCTTTGGAATGATGACAAGATGAAGTGGAATGCTTCGAGGTATGGAGGTGTCGAGCACTTTCAGGTCCACAAGTACGAACTTTGGGAGCCAGATGTTCTGCTTCTGAACGGGTAAGAAGTGCAATTTTATTTCTTTCCCGCCAGCTAACCTCGAAATCATTGATTCCCGAATATGGTTCTAGAGCAGACACCTCTACAGCCATGAAGAGCTACGGTCTAGTCCCATGTCATATCTATCATGATGGAGTGATAGCTTGGACACCACCAGTGCAATTTCTCGCACTGTGTGATCTTGACCTCCGTCTTTGGCCGTTTGACACTCAGCAGTGTACTCTTAGGATAACATCCGCAACACATGATGCTAATCAGATGGACCTAGAGATCATCAACAGTACGTCTACTAGACATGTAAGTTGGTTCGATTGAGATTTTTTAGCGAGACATCTACCGGCGTGTTGAACGGTGGAGAAACCCAGGTGAGGAATTCGAAGCTTGAATGATGAGATCAATCTTGGTCCGACATTCGATGCCGAAGCTTGGACTTGATAGCTTCGACATAGCTTCATCCCGTGGATAAGCCTAGATCAAACCAAGCTTAGTTATATCAAAGATATCCAAGCTTTGTTGGCCCAGCTTGTGCCAAGCTTGGCTCAATCTTAGCGTCCCTAGCGTTGGTCCACAGGCAGAATCCAATCTACGTCCAATATTGGATACATACATACATCCAAGCTTACTAGAATCATCCAAACCCAAGCTTCAGGGACTATGTAGTGCTAAGCTTGGTCCGCGGTCAGCTTTGTTAGCTTTGAATCTTGGCTTTAACAAGCATGAATTCCGGATTACTCATATCATCTAAACCCAAGCTTCTGAACTAAGGTTGAACTAAGCTGGATTGAAGCATATTTTTCCTAGTTTCGATTTACCGGCTTCAGCGAAACTCTGCTTAATATTGGATTCATATATAAATCCAGGATTGCTGGACCACCTAAACCCAAGCTTGGAAACGAATGTTCAACTAAGCTTGGCCCAACCTCAATGTTCCTATCTTCCAAGTTTGAACCAAGATAAATTTTTAGCTTGGACCAAGATTAATTTCGAAGCTTCGACCACGAGAAACTTTGGAACTTGGATGAAAATGAATTTCGAGGCTTGTACCAAGATATAGTCCGAAGCTTGAATGAAGATAAAGTTCGAAGCTTGCATTAACCTACGCAACCAAGCTAGGATGAAACTTATTCTCTAAGCCGGGATTGGTGTTACATTCCCATGTTCTGCAAAGATTGACCGAGGCTTCAAGGCACAGCTTTGGCGAAGCTTAGTCAAGCCTCGTCCAAGCTTTGATCAATTCCCACCTGGGAAGAAGCGAGGGGCATGGCTGAAGACAAGGGTTTCAGGCGATGCCTCTCCCCACTCCTGCGTGCGCGCGCGACGTGTGCGCAACTTGTCTACTGTAAGCGCGGGAAAAATGTTTGAATGTTGAGGTTACTTGTGGTTGCGCCTTGAAATAGCAGAACCTTCTATCTTTAGCCATCTTCAGACATGTTGAAACGTCTTTTAGATGTTTTGGAAACATCCAAATTCCTCGAGAATTGCAGGAGTTGTTGGGTTTGACTTACAGATAGGGATAATCCACAATACAGAATGGCAATTGGAAGAGATGACAACAGGTCGCGAAGTTTCCACGGAAGAATGCTGTCCAGATGACCCATTCATCACTCTGTACTTCAATCTGCGATTGAAAAGAAGTTCAGCACTTTATCAAAGTGTCATTGTAACACCGACACTTTGTAAGTACCAAGAATCTAAAATGAGGTATTCAGAGGTTGTATCAATTGTCGCTTCTTTGCAGTCATCATCTTCCTGAATCTTGTTCTCTTTTGGCTACCACCAGACAGCAAGGAGAAGCTCATTCTTTGTGGCTTTCTGGGTTTTACCATATCTTGCTTCCTTGTGTATTTTACACTGAAGGTGCCACCATTAATGTCGAACACTCCTCTCATAGGTGAGTAACACACGTTTCTTCTTCTCTCCCACTAGCGCCACCCGGCCGCAAGCGGCCGAGTTGTTGACCAATTTTTCAAATGAACTTTTTGCTTATTTAAATGATTTGGAGTTTGAAATGAAATTTGAAATATTTTGATTTTTAATTTTTGTAATTAAAGTCGAGTTGGATTTTGATTTTTTAAAACTGAATTTGAAAAATAGATGTGAATTTTTTAATTGGATTTTGAATTTGAAAAATATTTTCAACTTGAAATTGAATTACAGAATTGTAAAAATGAAATTGTAAATTTTTTGAATTTGAAATATGAGCCCGTGCGAAGGGGAACATGGCGCACATTTCAGAGCCAATCAGACTGAAACATGAGCGAGACCAATATGGCGGCTCACATAACAGCCAATGAGAATTGAAATTAATGTAATGGCCGCTGCCATGATCCGCCATGACATGGTTGGTCATTTTTAGGAAGGATTCAATGCAATTTGATTCATCACATGTACACCCCTTCGGATTTTTACATTTTGTTCCCCTCCCTACAAAATTAAAAACACATTTTAATTGAGTGATTGCAGTTAAGCTATCCGTACAGCCATCCACATTGTGTTTAGCCTAATACCCCATGGTCGCTTGCCCTCCCTTCTCACTCTTCCTCTTTGCAGCTTGAACCTTCTTTTTTTATATTATTTTGTTATTATTCTGTTTTCATCGATTCATACCATATATTTATTAT
The DNA here is from genome assembly GCA_026005395.1 of Asobara japonica. NCBI lineage: Eukaryota > Metazoa > Arthropoda > Insecta > Hymenoptera > Braconidae > Asobara > Asobara japonica. Next base: position 305,542 of record BQMI01000520.1, read on the forward strand.
GCTTCCTATTGTTGTGTTTCGAGTGCAAAGACTTTAAAGCCACTCATTCTCTATAGACACTAGGTATTGCATTTCAGCGCTAACTAGCGCCTGTATAATTGTCAGATATCATCGTATCACGTTTTATGACCCTCATAATGACTTCCCATCCCACAGCTCCAAGCTACCCTGGACATTGCTCATGCATAGTCTCGAGGCACTTTTCGGTACTACACCTTGGCGTCGATCAGCTTCTAGGTTAAACTGGGTTAGGCCCGATGGTTCTCACTCGAACAAGATGGCACGATATAGTTTGACCCATAGAGGCGCTAGATACCTGTACATATATGTATCTATATATTGATTGATACATACAGATCACTGATCTCTATATAACTGGATAGCCGATCGGCTAGCGCATGAGGCAGATGAACAGACAAGCAGCACCACTCTAGGCCCAGAGTCCTATCAATTGCGCATGCCCAGCGCATCTGTCGATTGGAGGGGGTACGCATGGTTACCGAAAGTAGTTGGGAATTTCTTCAGTAAATTTACAAGGGATAGAACTCATCAGAAATATTGCAAAAATCGGTTCCAGATTTTTTATTATATTTACTTGTCTTGAATCCGTCTAGACGAAGCTGAAGTAAAATTGACACGTTATAAATCTTGTTAAATATTCTATAACTAACTATCAGTAGTTAAGCCGCAATCACCAATCCTGTTTTTTATAAAAATAACTGATTAATTGCACAATAGGAATTTGTATCGAGGAATTATTCTGCACACGTTGAAAAAGCGCAATAGAGATAGCATTCAGACCATCGAGACTGTACATATCCTCTCTGCTGCAAGTTTCTCGGCTTCACGCATCGTGGTGACTATCTTTTTAAATTTTTCAAGTCTCTTCTGGTATCGAGATGTCTTTTGCTGGAGCGTCTTCTTGTCCCTCATCATTTTCTTCATTTTCGCTTCTGCATCTTCCAACCTACGTTGGGTGACTTCTGCAGACTCTGGATATGTATGGTCGTGGGAAATCACTTCCATTCGCGCCAGTGGTATTTCCTGACGTTGGCCTGTGGACATGTCACGAAAACTTTAGTCTCATTCTCAATATTTTATGAATTCTTTCACAATGATTGAAAAATTACTTTCTGCTTCTATTCGCGATATACTATGTGGAACCTCTCCAGTCAATATTTGCTCACCCTTGCTGTCATCGAGTTTTCTCTCTAAAAGACAAAAATCATTAATTAAATTTTTATTGATTTAGAATATTTTTATAGAAGATGTACCAAAGCAACAGATCTTTGGACACAATAAAAGAAAGTTCCTTGATGAACCAAGATGGAAAATTATAAATAACTTACGTCTATCGACGTACGCGACTTCTGGTGCGGTAGTTAAGGATATGTTTCCTTGATTATGTTTAAAAATTGTAGGGACGGAACCCTTCCGCAACCTTGCCCTGAAGTCCCGAAAATCTATACAATTTTTTGCAAAATGTTTTGCACAGAGCATGTGCCCCTTTTTAGGCACGAACTGGCTTTCTTCCATATTTTTCAGCCAGATCTTTGCCAATTTCTCGTCTTTGGGAAATCTATGCATAGAAAAAAGAAGCAATTAGAAATTTATATAATGTAATTGATTGGTATGGTCAAAATTATAAATTGCAATTATTACTATTTCAATACGTGTAACATTAACTAATACCATCAAATCAATTTTCTCTCTTTAACTAGTTATCAATTTCAATTTTTAGTTAAAGTTTTGTATCCTTCAATATTCAAGTGATTATATTATACATCAATAATTCATAGTCGAGCAATCAGATTGGAAATTATCCCATGAACAATATCTAGTCTGAAAGTGGCTCTGTCATGTAAAGTGGAATTATTTTTTCAATAGTTCATCAAAAGTTGAGGATATTAATTATCTATATATATTTCAAATCTCATCCGTAATGACCGACTTCAGGAATATTTGAATGGCTACTTTTGATATTAGAAATGATCAAATACAATTATGTACGCACTGATGAAAAGATAGCTCCTGATTCTTCTTCTTCGTTCTTCCACAATAAACACAACTCATTTTTTGCAAGTTAGAAGATAACAACTCCTGTCACACCCGAAATTTTCAAAAAGTACCGGTGTACTCTTTACGACGCGCATGCGCATAGCGCACTTCTCTGGGTTTGTGGTGCCGCGTTTTTTCCTCCACCGCTCCAACCTTACCTCGTTGTCGGCGTGGTGGGGTTATGGGGATAGTCTATTCAGTTATATAGAGATCAGTGTCTGCAATGTATTTTCAGTGATTTTCTACAGCGGCTGTCTCTACCAGGCCACAATATCCTTGATACTTTCAATATTGGTAATAAACTTATCACGCAAACACCATTGCCGTTCACCGCCACGGATCATCAGAGAGATCTTGATGGGTTCAGCTGGAGAACTACTGGGACTTTCCGACATTATCAAAACCGTAAGATGATTTGTATTGCAAAACTGACTTGTATACTAACTGAATGGCTTGTCCCCTGAAGCGCAAGTGAAGCCGTCCACATGCTGACCAAGCGCCGCCTCAACAGTTAATGGTACTAAGTTCAACGTGCTGCGCATGCGCGGCCGAGTTGCGCGGTAATTTCAATCAGGTCTTTTGGCGCCAGACGCGCTGTACGGTGCGCATTACCTTGTGCGCAGTTCCACTAACTGTTGAAGATGGCGCTCCAGTGGTGTTTTGCTCGGTTAATGACGTCACGAGGTCTTCCTAATTTTTAACATTTGGATTTTTTCTAAACTTGTATCGTTTTTAGGTGAAACTGCAACGAACTGGAGATGTCCAGCTCAGAGAATCTTCCCCCGCCGAAAATGTCAATAGCGTGCTTCATGAAGATGAACATAAACTAGTGCGCTCTTCATCAAATGCCATTAACCTTGAGTGGATTTTAGTTGCTACTGCAATTGACAGACTATCTTTTGTAACTTTTTGCCTTGTCTTTGCAGTAATGGGCACAGTATGTGTGTTTTAGGTAACTATTTCTTGGGGCATACAAATTTCTAGGTTATCCCGGGGTCATTGCTTGTACTAATCCACAACTTCCGGAATGGAGATTTTCTGAAGTGAAACTTGTTATGGCGCGTAACCCCAAAATTCGATGTAATGCTTCTGAGGGGAGTGGGGGTGGGGGCGTTACGAAAATTCCGACACGCTGCATGGCACTGTAGCGGAGTGGGGAGGAGAACGTGAACCGAGTGTATTGCTAGTGTCAATTATGGTAACCATAATGGTAACATCTCAGATGTGAATCAAGCGAGCAATGATTTTGAATTTTGGCGGGAGAGTTACAAGCGCAAGTGAACTAAAACTTGATCGTGATTGTAATTAATTAATTCAGTCGATAAGTGGGTGAGGATTCAAGGGCAATGAGTAAATTGTTTATATGTTATTCACTGAATTTATTGATCGAAACTGCAGAAAAAAGAATGTCGCAGTCAATGAAATGGACCACTAGCAAGTTTCAATTCTGTCGCGCACCCTTGTGCGCATCTTTCTGCATAAGTTCGGCGGCGCGTACTGCGCACGCGCACTTCCTCTTTTCGCCGCACTGAGTGGTGGCGCGTCGGTTTCGATGTTACGGTTTTCGATAAGTTCGATAATTTCGATATATATCGATAGTTTCTTTCGTCTCCCCTTTTTACTATAGGACTTTTTGCCTCAAAATTCATTGTTGGCTCAAATGGAAAATTTCAACTGGACAATATTAATCATTTTGAGCAGCTTTAATTATGATAAGTACCAGGTGCAGTAATTAACATCAATTTTATCAATGTGGAATGACAATTTTATTATCTTTTATTATTTCGCATTATCTCCAATCAACTGTTTTATTTATTAATGCGCAATATATATATATGATGAAATGAAAACAATTTGAATGGATTAAATCATGAATAGTAATTTGACAATAAAATACATTTTTGCATAGCTGCGATAAAAAAGGCAGTTCATAATTTTTTTCTTCCTTTTTTTTTTGCTAAAATGCCTCACAAGCTTAATTTAAAAAAAAAATACAAATTGAGAAAGTAAAGGTAAGCAGTATGAGAAAATTGGTAATGCTGAGACAAGGGCTCATCCTAAATTTACAATTTTTCTTCTCTATCGCTAATTGCAGATAAAACATTAATTCACCTACACTTGTTGTCAGTATTTTCTAAAAGGCCCATTTCTCGATGGAAAACAAAATATATCTCAGTAAATTCACTCAACTAGTGGAATTAACGTAGTTGCTGGATAAATCGAGTCACATGCTCCTGATACATTTTCAGCGCGAGTTATGTGTGTGTGTGTGTATGTGCGTCCGTATCCTTTTTTTGGCGAACGCTTCCTCTTAAACTGCTGGACCGATTTAATTTTTTTTTTAATCGACGCGTCTCCTGAATCTCCAGGTCTGAAAGGAGTGTTTTTGCAATTGTACCATCCGTTCAATTGTTATTAACAATTTTAATTGTTTATAACGCTGTATCTCGAGAACGGTGACAGTTACGAGAAAAAGGGTCAAACAAAAGTTGTTCCTCTCGTGAAACTACACATTTCATGCTTCATTACTTTTTTTGCTAGGCATCATATTTTACGAGATATCGATAAAAAATCATGATAATCGATCAATCGTCGAATTTTGCGTAAATGATATGCAAGTTGACTTCATATGTGTATTGTCACACACACACACACAGACAGACTATCCGGAAGTTATTGATCGCATCCCGTTTATTACGCCTGGAAATTGTTCTCCTCGTATAGAAAAATTCGAAATTAACTATATGCAATTTTCAGGAAATTGATATAACATATAGCGTGCAACAACTGCGTTAAGAAAAATTTTTTGGACCGAACTTTTTCTCTTTACTTTTCAAATCCTTTGCCCCTGAAAATTATGCAACTTTAAATGTAATATTTTGAATGTTTTAGAGGAAAAAATTTACAAACGATTAATCAACAGTTTTTACATTGTATTAATTGAAAAGTTGTGGGAATTTTTTTTTTAATTGTGGTAATTTTTAAAAAAATCGCGGGACTTTTTAAAAAGTTGTGGAAATTTTAAAAAGAAATTGTGAGAATTTTTTAAAAATTGTGTGAATTTTTCAAAAATTGTAGGAATTTTTTTAAAAGTGTTGGAATTTTAAAAAAAAATTGTCGAGGTTTTTACACAATTGTCGAATTTTTAAAAAAATTTTGCGAATTTTTTAAAAATTTTGGGAATTTTCCTAAAGTAGTGGCAATTTCTTTAAAGATTGTGGAAAGTTTTTCAAAATTGTGGGAATTCTTGAAAAAATTGTGAGCCCCCTTTGCTAGCTCATTATGAAAACATTGACCGCCTGGTGACTCTTAATTAATTATTGTTGATTACTGAGGTAATTAGGGGAGGGGGGAAATTTTTTTTTCACATTAGCGACGCTTTGAGGGCTTGATCTAGATCAGCAATTAAATCACTCTCAGTTTCTAGTCCCACTGACAATCGAATCAGCTGATCGTTAATTCCAAGTACATCACGCTGCTCTGGTGTTAATGATGCGTGAGTCATCACAGATCTGAAAATAGAAAAATTACCAGATTAGATTTACATCATTGCAAGTCATCGTGAGTAGGATTTTTTTCGTTTTGTGCAGTTTTCAATTGGCACTAGTTGCTTGGGGATGTTGCTCCAAATGCAGCAAAAAAAATTGAGAAAATTGCGGAAAAAATTTATCCCCAAAATTTTAAATAGATGAAAAAAAAATGTGCACAAAATAATATTTTTACAATGTTCAAAAAAAAAAAAATATTTTGTTATAGAAACTATAAAAAAGTGATAACAACATAAAACTTAGTAATCCATTATTTTTCGATTTTTTTTTTAAAGAAAATTTTGTTTTGTTTTTTTTGGTTTTTGAGAAAGTTTTGTTTTGAATAATTGATCTATACAATTTTTCTCTTGTTTTTGGGTTTATATAAATAATTGAAAGAGGGAACAAATTTTCAATTTTCAAAATTGTTCAAATTTTGAAGGATTATAAAATTAAAAAAAAAAAAAAATTGGGTTTTAAAAATTTGCAAATTTTTTTTTAACTTTTTAGAGTTTTGTTTTTTTTCGAGTGTTTGGAATTTCATTACTATTTTGTTCACTTACGGCAATTCCGCGAGGGACTCGTAACCACCTAGAGATTCGGCCAGGGTGAAGATCTTGAGGGCTTTGAGGAATTTGTGTGAATCACCTTTTATGTAGAACGTCACCATTCCACTGTGTCCCGTTTGCTGTCTCTTTGCAATCTCGTATTGAGGATGCGATGGAAGCACTAAGCAAATTTCCAAAAAGAATTTTCCATTATATCATATTGATAGTATAAAAATATTATCCACTTTCTAAAATTTTTGAAAATTTTTCAAACATCAAAAATTTGAAACTTTCGAAAATAAAAAAACAAACAAAATTTGAGAATGATGAAACGGTCAAAAAGTTTCGAAAATAAAATTGTATCCTTCAAGTGTATTAATCAAGGACTTAAAATTTTTGCCTTTTTAAAATTTTCCAATTTTCCAATTTTCCAATTTTGTAAAAATTTTGAACGTTGAAAAAAATTTCCAATTTTTTGAAATATCTAAACATTTGAAAATACAGGAATCGATTAATTATTGAATAATCAGTGGATCGATCGCAGTGGTCGATCATTTCCATAACTGAAAATGACAATAACCAGTATAAAAAAAAAATAAAAAAAAAATAATTCGTTTTCCTTATTACACTTGGAGTGATTTTCGCAGTAATTATTCAGAAAAAAATCATCTCCACGATTATCAATAAGTTGATATTTCACGAGTGATCTCTCATTTTTTTCTTGAACTGAAGTTTCCTCGTTGGATGCACCCAAAAAAAAAAGAGGAAATGAACAATGAAAAAAGGTGGAAAAGAGCAAGCAAAAGTAGTGCAAATTTACATGGATGAAACACTTGTCCCACATGGGGATGAGCTTCGAGGAACTTTGCCACTGCCAGGCCATTAGTCATGTGCTTTTCCATCCGCACTTCCAGTGTTTTCAAACTTCTGTTGACTTGGTGGCAGTCGAAGGGTGAGGGCACAATTCCCAAAGCTGGAAACATCAATCAAAACTTCACTTAAAGTCAGACAAAAAAAATGTTTGTCATGTCAATTCAGCCACCCCAATTGCCTTTCATTTTACCAACTTCAATTGATATGGTCAGAATTAAGTAATATGGAAATGAAAAAATCCTGGAGAAAGTTTCAAAAATCTATCTCGCGAACAAATAAACCAAATTGAATGGCTAGGAAATGATTTTATTCACTTTTTCAAATACTTTTCAAAATAAAAATATTCCAGTATCGTAGCATCGATTGCTCAGACACTTTTCGATTTTTCAATTATTCACATTGACTTTTTTATGCAAGGACCAGTCGAAAATTGAAAATTTTTATTTTTGCATGAAGTTCAATCAGAAAATACGTCTTTTACGCGCAATTTTAAAATGGCAGTCGGTGATGAGCAAGGTGGCTGATTTGGCATGCAATGCCCCATAGATATAGGTCAGGATCAATGAAAAACTTCGTTAATAATTTTTTTATCGAAATTATCGAAATGAATGTTGGAGAAGGAAAGTTGACCATTACCATTTTGAATATAACGAAGTCGCTTTTCAAGGTCATCCCTCCGTGTTATCACAGCACCCATAATTATGTCTGAATGGCCATTCATAAATTTGCTCAGTGAGTAAATTACGAAGTCAGCACCAAGCTCCAGTGGTTTCTAAATAGACATAATGAGTCATCAATAAGATCGAGAGAACATTCAACTCAACTTCTTGTTTGAATTTCCTAAAAATGATTTTTTTTTTCATTTTTGGATTTTTTAAAATTACTGAGCTCTTTGAAAAAAATCACATTTCTCAAATCTTTGAACTTTCACAAATTTCTGAAATTTGTCAAAATTTTTAGAATTAACGAAAAATCAAATTTCTGAAATTTTTGAAATTTTCAGATTTCAGAAAATTTTCAATCTTTTTTTCAATTACTGAAATTTTCTAACTGACAAAATTTTCCTTTTTCCATTTTTGAATTTTTCAATTTCTGGTAATTGTTGATTTTTTCCAACTTGAAATTGGCCAAAGTTTTTTTTCCAATTTTTCAAGGAAGTTACAATCAACAATTTTCCACTGAAAAAAATTATCAGTTGGCTAGCATCCTCAATTGGTTAGTCGCTAATGTTTTTTCAAGTGTTTCAAGTTAATACTCACTTGGAAGTAGCAAGTAACGAAGCTGTTATCAACGACAGTGATAATGTCGGATCTAACGGCTTTGACAGCGTCAACAACAGCTTTTATGTCAATTATTTTTAGGAGTGGATTCGTCGGTGTTTCCAGCCAGAGCATCTGAAAATTAGTTAATATTATTATAATTACAATAATTACAAGATTATTATTTATATTATTTTTAATATTTTTTATTTTCTATTTTTTATTCTTAATATTAATATGTTTTTAATTTAATTTATGTAATTCATATTATTGTTGTTAATATTATTTTTGAGGCGCAACATTTTTTTATTTTAATTTTGTGGTCACAACTCGATTGAAAAAAAATATTTAAAACAGTCAATATGTATTATGACACATCGAGTCATTTCCTCGATTTTTGATCGGTTAGTATTTTTTTTTAACGCTATTTATTGCGATTGTAAACAGTGGAACATTTGGATGTACATAATTGCGTAAATAAGAGGGAAAAGAAAAATTCTTACAATGTTCTTTGAACGCGCATTTAGAGGAATCTCTTACATGAGATTTTTTGAAATTATTTATTTTGTGATTTTTTTATTTTTTAATATTTTGAATTTTCTTTTTTTTCAATTTTGAAATTAATTTTTTTTTTTTTGAGATTTTGAAAATTTGAAATTTCAAAATATTCTAATTTACAAAATTTTGAATTTTGAAAACTTATTTTGATTATTTTAAATTTTGGAAATTTTCGGATTTTTTTGTCTTTATATTGTTGATAATATTTTTGTGATTGATTATTGGTGATAACTGGTGAACCAATTTTTTGTTTCTGTAACATTTTCTTTTTTTTTCATTTTTAAATTTTTTTGACATTTTTGAAATTTTGGAAAATCCAAAAAATTTTTGAATCTTCAAAATTTCTGAAAGTATTGATTTAAAAAAAAATGCCATGCATTTTACTTCATGAAACAATCAATTCAACTAAACCATCATACAGAACTTTTCGTCATTAATATTTGTCCACGAATTGTGCATTTGTTGCTTGCTTCAATTACAGTTTTTCACCAATCTCTGCAAAATATCTCGTTAAGAGGTAGATTTAGGGGAAAAAGCCATATAACCTTTCCGATTGGAAATTGATTTCTCTACAAAAAATGTTTTATACCATTTTCCCGTAGCTCCACTCCTTAAGGAGATAATAGCTTTTTAAGGTGGCTCAGTCAATTTTTTAAATTTCTATGAAGTTACTTATTTTATTTTTAGAGGTGAAGATTTATTTTCAGAATTTTATTGCTCGTGTTTTTCTAGTAGACAAACACCCTTAGGCATTTTCAGGTAAAAAACAAGTGGAAAAACAAATTCCAAGGAGCACAATGCATCCTTGAGCATAAAAATGAATTTTTTGTTGATCGAATTACGAGAAAACCTCAGACCACAGGTTAAGCCAGTTTCATCTGAGAAAAGAGAAAAAGGAATGATAGAGTACCTTGGTGTTGGGTTGAATGCTGTTGACGACATTTTTAATGCTAGTGGCATCGGTGAATGTGATATTAACGTTATTTTTTGAGCAGCAAGTTCTGAAGTATCGATTCGTTCCACCGTAGACGTCGTCGCAACAGATTATGTGATCACCAGCATCCAGGAGACTTGCCAATGCTGTCGTTGCACCCAAGCCCGAGGAGAAGGCCAAGCCGTGCTTTCCATTTTCAATTGCCGCTAAACAGGTCTCCAGAACATTTCGCGTGGGATTTCCACTCCGACCGTATTCGTAGCCCTTAATTTAGAATGGTTTTATTAGTTATTGGAGAATGGCATTTTATGAATATTCATAGGTGGTTAGGTCGGTGGGACGCAAAGCATGAGATCATCATTTGGGAATTTGGAAAATTTTGCCAAGTGTGGAAATTTTAACAATTTTGGGAATTTTGGGAATTTTCGAAATTTTGGAAATTTTGAGAATTTTCAAAGTTCTGAAAAGTTTGAGAATTATGAGAATTTTGGAAATTTTGGAAATTTTGGAAATTTTGAAAATTTTGAGAATTTGAAATGTTCTGAAAATTTTGAGAATTATGAGAATTTTGGAAATTTTGAGATTTTGAAAATTTTGGAAATTTTGAAAATTTTACCAAGTGTGGAAACTTTAACAATTTGGGGAATTTTGGAAATTTTGGAAATTTTGGAAATTTTGAAAATTTTGAGAATTTAAAAAGTTCTGAAAATTTTGAAAATTATGAGAATTTTGGAAATTTTTAGATTTTGAAAATTTTGGAAATTTTGAAAATTTTACCAAGTGTGGAAATTTTAACAATTTTGGGAATTTTGGAAATTTTGAAAATTTTGAAAATTTTACCAAGTGTGGAAATTTTAACAATTTTGGAAATTTTGGAAATTTTGAAAATTTTGAAAATTTTGAGAATTTGAAAATTTAGTAAATTTTGAAAATTTTAGACATCTAGAAAAGTGTGAAAATTTTGTAAATTGCTAAGACTTAATTTAAACTTGTAAATTTCGTAATTTGTAAAACTCCTAAAAGTTGATCAAAATCATGGAAATTTCGAGAGGTCCACCAAATATCGATATTTCCCAAATTCTCAAATTCGACAATTTGGAAAAAGAGAATCTGTCCAACAAAAAAATCCGGAAATTACAGGAACCTTTGGAATCATAAGAATTTCCAACTCCATAATAAATCGAACATTGCAATTCCGCCCATACATGTCGCCCTTAATGACCAAAATAATAATTATTTATGGGAGAGAAAGGCAAATGTTGCATGTTAAATATTCATTTTCCTCGACTTTATACCGTGATAAAAAAATTATTTATGCGGTTTGTTTGAAGCATTTTCGAGATTAGATAAGATTGAATGGGTAAGGTAATATTGACGAGACATGGCTGAGATTGGGGGAGTCAAGTTGAAGGAGAAAATGGTATTGGGATACATTGAAAGACAATTCTAATTTAGTTGTAAAGTCAGAATTTTCCAAAAAAGTTATAACTTTATCTATAAGCCTACAATGGATTGTGTGTGTGTGTGTGTGTGTGTGTGTGTGTGTGTGTGTGTGTGTGTGTGTGTGTGTGTGTGTAAGTGTGTGGGTCGGTGGGTGGGAGCCTGGGGGGGGGGGGTAAAAGTTGGTGGGGGGGTGGGTAAAAGTGGGTGGGTGGGTGGGTGTGACTGGTTGGCTGTGTGGGTATGAGTGGGTGGTTGGGTGAATGAGTGGGTGGATGAGTCAAAGTTTGTCAACGGCAACCAACCTATCCATTGATCTCATGGACTTGGCATTGTACCCTCTATTTTTTTTAACTTTATTGACTTGGCTCTAATCATTGGCTTTCAAATGTGAGACTTGGCGCGTTGTATTGTGGCATAAGAAAGTAGCTAAATATTTCAATATTAATTGCTTTTCTCACAAAATTTTGTGCAAGTTTCAAGACAGAAAAATTAAAGTCTTTTTGGAAAAATTTTGTCGCCAGAAGTTTTGGATTTTTTGTTTATCAAAATATTTGTTGAAATTTTCATTCAAATTTTTTTTTAACTCACTTTAAATATTTCAGGAAAATTTCGTTCATAAATTTGAAAAAATTAAAGTAGAAGTAACGTTGGAAAATTGTAATTTTTTATTAAAAAAAATTGAATTTTTGCATATTTTAAGTCCAAAGATTTTGGGATTTGCAAAATATTGTCCCAAAAGAAATTTCAAATTCCAGATATTAATGAAGTTCCTTCCGGTCTCGAACAATTCCCAAATTTCAGGAATTTCAAGAATTTGATAGAAGCAAAAAATTTGTTTAAAAGAATTTTCCAAATTTAAAAACGAAAATCAAACATTTTTTAACTGAAAATTTCGTTCCAATCCCCCCCCCCCCTCTCCGACCTTCCAAAAAATTGGAAAACAATTAAACAAAAAATTGTAAAAAATCAAACATTGAAAAATTGATAAAAAATTTCCATATTTAAAAAAAAATCCCAGCGACTCAAAAAAATGAAAAAAGGAAATCTCAAGATTGGACAATTTCGAAAATTTGAAAAATATAAGACATTGAAAAGATGTTAAAAATCAACAGATCTCACTAATTCCAAAATTATAACTTTTCAAAATTTCAATCTTCACAAATTTGCAAAAAGAAAAATTAGTTCCGAAATTTTCACGGCATCGAAATTTCGTTCAAAGTTCGAATGAACTTTTATGTAAAAAAAATTTGAGATATAGAAACTTGAAAAAGTAAAAAAAATCAAGATTTGCAAAATTTTCAAATTCTCCAAAAATATAAAAAAATTTGGAAACTTTCAAAATTGAAATTCCAAAAACTCGAAAAATCAAAAAAATTAGAAAACCTCAACACTAAAAATGCAAAAATTGGAATCCATTTAAATACACCAAATTGCATTATCCCCAATTTTTACAAAAAAAAAAAAAATATATATATATATATTCCTATATATATATTTTTTTTTTTTCAAATTTTTTTACCAGAAAAAAGATTTGTAAAAATATACGCTTGACTTTTCATTGACAATTCGCAATGCTTCTTAATACCCGACTTAATTGATAATACGTCACTCAACAGTGGTAAAACAATTAGTGAACCTACTCGATGCTCGGCGGGTCCGTCTTGTCGATAAGTCGACGACATAACAAGTGGTGGAACAACCGAACAATGGCTCCATTGAAGTGGATCCTGTCCAGCATGAATGGCCTTAGTGGCAAAGCCCTCCTCAATATTAGTCGGCATTATCCTGCAAAATTTTCAGACAAAAATTTAAACTCAGTAAAACTTCCACAAAACCCAACCACACGTGATAAATTGAAGGTCAATGTCGTCAGCTGATATAAAAATAAATCGTGAGAAAAAAGACCCCCCCCCCCCCCCCCACGAAAAACAATTCCAAGAAGTGACGAAAAAAAAAAATCAACACATGACGAAATTTCAATGCAATTTTGCAATTAAAAAAAAAAAAAAAAAAAAAAAAAAAAAATATTAACTCAGTTAATCATGTAAAAATTTGGAAGTGCAATTTTGCATTTTTCCAACAGACTAATTGTTAAAAAAAAGTTCCCCATTTTTTGGAGTAAAAAGTTAGAAAAAAAAAAAAACTTACCGCAAAGTTGGTAGTTGAAGTATTGAATTGGCACACTGCACTATTGAAATTATATGGCAGATTATTGCAGTAACAGACTGTCTAAATGACAAGCCGAGCTCGTATCAGAGCGGAATAAGCATCAGAAGTGTTTGCAGTTTAGTTAAATAACGTCAATCCCCACTTCTGTGATGCTCAAGCCTCCGCAAATAACTGCAGACGTTTCATTCCCCTCAAGCGCTGAGCAATGGGGAAAAAAAAAGTGATACAATAACTCGTCTACCATCGTCATCGCTCCACGTGGTCTCGTGACTTCTGTAATATTGTATAGATATATATATGAGAGTTGCGCCAGTCAGCTGCGTACGAATGCGCGCGCGTATACTTATGGTCATTTTAGTGACTTTCCAAATTTAATAGAAGAAAAAAAAGTATTGGAAAGCACTTTTAGATAAGATAAGATTGAAAAAAAGGAGTTCCAATTTTTCGGATGAGTAATACTATCAAAATTTGAGTGAACAAGTGAATGAGCGGTACTAGTTTCCCGCGCGTCCAAATAGTGTTGCACTAGTTTCCGGATAGAAAAATTTGTTTTCGCGGGATCAACGCTGATTGGCTTATGGTATTTTTCTCTTAAGTAATTATCTTGGTAGAAGTAAACATAGTTACTGAAAGAGAGTTCAATGAAAAGTAAATTACAGCTTTTATGTTGCACTGCGCTCTTCTACGGTTTCCATATTTTTGGCGGGAATTCAGTTTTTCCGCCGTTGCGGGCCATGGGCGCGCGATATTCGGCGGCCAACGGAATACGGTACTTCCCTGGTCTTTTCATTGTTTTTTTTTCTCGAAAGTATAGTTTATAATGAGGAAAAATTCTGAGGAACAATTTGTTCGTTGTTTTTTCTTTAATTATCGAATATAGAATAGACGGACTGTTTTTAAAACTACCAAAAATAGTTATGGCGTCAGAAAGCGTCACTGCCCGCGATAGCCAATCACAAGCCGCGTTTAACGTGAGTGGAGGGGAGGTATCCAATAGAAAGCATAGGAACGCCGGCACGACTCTTCGCGTCACGAACGGCTAATTTGCGGTTTGAAATTGATAAATTTTCTTTTCTATTATTAATTTGAAAATATTGGGGGATTGTCGATTGAAAACGGTGAACGGTGTTTTTGCTGGTAATTTTTTCCGAAAAGTGTTTCCGGAAGGTTGTCAGAGAAAATTGGACGTATTCAAAATTGTTCATTAATAAAACTAATTATTTATCGTGAATTTATGGTAGATTATAAGTTCATTACTATATTGATTCGATTAAATTTAATCCAACAAAGACTAATAATCTAGTCCAAGCCACAACCCCTTTATTTCTTAATCATGCGGTGACGGTTGCCGACATCGCAAAATTGTTCGATTGAAGGTTATTTTGACTGGAACATTTTTTAGATTACATTTTGTGATATTTTACAATATCTGCGACATTTACCAAGTTATCAGAATTTTGGTAATTTGAATTGCTAAAGGTTCGAGTATTGAATGTCAACGAAGCGTATGACTGCGCATGCGCAGTGGCCCGCGCAATTTGAGTTGATCAAATTGATAATTTTATGCGTTAGGATTTGTAAAATATTTTATTTTCTGACTTTTTTTTATTGAATAATTTGGATTTTTCTCAGAGATACAATAATTGAGTGCTAAATATGATGTTTCTTTCATCCTCACCCAAACAACCAAAAATCCATATCGATGTCTGGTTCCTCTCGGAACACTATGATTTCGGGCCGCATGTGTTTTTTCTCCATTATCACTATTTAAACATGTTCAAAATACGGGAGAGGGCAAAGCCCCTGAACGCGCACGATAGAATGGTCGAAGAAGATAGCACTATCAACTATGCGATAGAACCAAATCACGTGTAAAATAATTCAATGTCAAACATTGTTGATTATTTTTGTCGTCTAAATTCCGGCCAATGACATCGCCGCATCGGACGTCACGTGGCATAACCACGTGGTGTACGGCTTATAGAATTTCGATAATCGTTCTGGTAAATATGCGTATCGATTTTATGAAGTAAAACAGAAATGATATATATATTATTTTTCATTTTATATATATATATATATTTTATTTATCATATATTATTTATTTTATTTATTATATATACATATATATAAGAAAAATTTTATAGTTTTCAGTATCAACATATCTTGGAACTTATCAACATCACATTCAATGTTTAATACAACCGGGAAAATAGAATGACTATTTTCATTCACTATACATTGAAATGGTGAAGTGGCCGCTGACGTCACCTAGTATTTATATATTAGAAGGCATAGTTGTTAATTGCCCGATCATCGCGCAAGCAAGTAATAATCAACTCACCGTGACACGACAAAAAAATCGCTTGAAGCATTTCTCAAAATCCGAATTGATTGAGTAAATAAATAACCTTGAGTATATGAAGCATAAAATAATTTTTTAACCATTTTTCATATCAAGCGATAACATATTGTGGTAGAATCTCTGAAAGTTCGGAGAATTTTTTTTTGAACAATTCTGTTCGATTTGGACATTAAATGCAAATTGTAAAAAACATGACATTTAGTGTAATTATGTGACCTTGACATTACATCAAAGACGTTGTTATAAACTGACGTAATTTTTGACGAAATACATCACAATGTGTCAGTTTTGATCATAAATTTTTTCATCTCGCGTTGTCCATTAGATTTCCGCGGGGGCTTTTAGACATATATAGAAAGTTGTTTTGGAAGTCAAAGTTACTAACAAAATTTCAGGTTAGAATCGGAGATGAGTTCATAACGCCGTACCGCAAGAGGTGTTGCAGATAGAAAAAACTTTATCAAGAGAAAAATATGCCTCACATAAAAATACACATTTTATGTTTTATGCTTTTTATCCGTAACTTGCATAATTAAGGCGTAACTGCGGGGAGAATCTGCGCATGGCGTCGGCGCATTTGAATTACGCGCGCAAGTACCGGCGGGACGCGGGTACTTGCTGTTTTGAAGAATCTCGAGAAAAAAACATGTTGGACAAGAATTACAAATCAAAAAGTGCTTTTTGTATTCCCATCGAGACACCAACACATGCGGCGCTCACATATTCCTTATAATATATAGATATAGAATATCCCGATAGCGGATTTGAAATTTCCACTTTTTAGTGTCCGACATTAAAATTCCGCAGGGAAATTTCGGAAATTACGTCACATATGATTTTGTGGAACCATTGAATTACTTTTTTTTCGGTATCACAACTAATTCGCAATTTTACGAGAAAGTAATGAATTCAATGACCGTAAATTTACGTAAATTTCGCCGATAACTGTGGACCAATCAGGCGCTTAGAACACATGGCGCGACCAATCAATTCAATTTGATTTTTGTTACCCTTTTAACCCTCGGCTCCAGTTTTGTTTGGGCTCTGCTGGGGGCTCTGCGCATGTCCGATTGCTTTTGAGTGTTTTAACGGGTTTAACTAACCCCTGACAATGCATTTCTGGGGGTGCATTTGGATTATTGGCATTTTGAGACTTAATTTTGGTGATTGTGATGTTTTATTTGAATTCAGGCACAAGGAGGATCCTTGCATTTCAATTTGCGAGGATAATACTGGAGAGGTGGGCGATGGGAGGAGTGGGGGAACTGTGGACCATAGAGTGAAGGTAATTGTTGTTTATGGGGGAGATTATCAGAATTGAACTCCCTTTTTTAGAGCACCAAAATTATGAGGAACTTTGAAAATTTATTGCTGACAATTGTCATAATTTTCTGTTGAGTTTATCAAAACAATTATGTATTCTCGAATTTGCATTTTCGATTCTTTGCTGTAGGCCAAGTCTTGTATATATATGACACTAAAACCCCCTTGTCTTTAACTCTAATTTTTTGGTTTTATGTGATTTCTTTTCACTTTTTTAAAATGAAAGTCGCAATAATTTAACTCATCAATTAAGAAAAATTCAATAAAAAAGAAAAAAATTTCCCCTATCGAAAAAAATTGAAACTGAAAAAAAATCAAATTTTCGCTAAGAAATTTGAAAGAAAAATGCATCATTTAATTATTTGAGCTCGAGATTTTGAGCGAAACTTGTGGCAATTTTTTTCAACTGACAGTAATTGAATATTAATTTTTTCAGATTGATTACACGAAGTCGTGCTGCCAGCGAGGCTGCAGGTTCTTCAATCTCGTCAATTTGGGGCGTGGAGTTAAAAGTGATGATTTTAATTCATCTAAGGATGACTGTGAAGCTTGTGAGAATTTTTTTCATAATTAATATAGAATTTTCTTATCTGTATTTCGACTCTTAGACACATTTTGACAATTAGCTTTTGCATTTTTTTTATTATACTTTTTTTGATAATTAGTTTGATTATGATAACTCAACAACAACAATTTTGCTGGCTCCTCAAAAAAAAATGTTATGAAAAAAAAAAGTTTTTCAATGAATTTAAATGCAATCCGACTTTGATGATCGACTCAATTAATTCCAGACAAAATTCATTAATTCCCAGCATAGATAAATATAAACATTTTACATATATAATTCTCTAAAAATATTAACGGATTGTTAATCTCGTTCATTTTTTTTTCATATACCAAACTGTTTTTTTATCTTTATCTCTGTTCGTTATTTTTGTTGGTAATTATATATAATTTACTAAATTTTCATTTTCTGTGTATAAAGCTGATTGGCGTATATAAATAAATAAATAAGTAAATAAGTAAATAAATAAATAAAATAAATAAATAAATAAATAACTAAATAAATATTTAGCTTGCAACGAGGCTTACGTACTCCCCCAAGAGCGTGGATCATGTGCAGCAGGTTGTACATCGATGGCCAAACAACGAATGCTCGACTTCCTATCGCTGTTGTCCGTTGCTCTCTACATGGAGGAAGGAGTCGAGCCGAACATGATAGGTGTATCTTCTTTTTTGTCTGTTTAACACGACTTGCAGATGTGTCATCGGATGCAACTGATTCCCTCGCTATAAGTAGTCAATTGGTATAAGTGGGTTTTTACAAATATCTGAAAATTCAGCAAGGAGGGCATTAAGCAACATTTTGATGCAGACCTTTTTTGTTGAACATATCTTGGGATCGTACAAAAATTCATGTTTCATGTGGAACGAGTTTTGTTGTCATTTGTATGATTGAGGGGGTATGGTGGGTTCTCAACCCCGGGGAGGTTGGTCTCGCACTGGTGTAGGCCCCTCACAGTCTTCCACCTACCATACTGGTTGGATGGATGTGTGTGTGGCTGTATGTTGCTGGCTGGGTGTGTGTGTATACTGCTGTGTGTTGCAGTATAACTATTGCTAACCCCACTAACCATATCACTCTTATCACTCCTAGGCATGTCCCTAGATTTGCCAGAAAGTGAGTTCATCACAGATCCTGGCCTCAAGAAGGAGCTCATGCCAGGATGGTGGGACTCTAATGGGTTCAAACTGCCTCAGACGTTCGTCAGATCGGTACCCAGGGATTCTAATGTGAGTGAAATAATCAATTTAGTGAAAATTAAATATAATGAAAATTTCAATTCTATTGAATACTTAGCCTAGGAAAACTTTGATACCTTGATGTTGGCAAACATTTAATGCATGTGAATGTCGCTTATAAACCGGAATGTTAAAAAAAAAAAAAAAAAAAAAAAAAAAAAAAAAAAAAAAAAAAAAAAAAAAAAAAAAAAAAAAGTATGATGTTAAAAATTAAAACATTTTTTGCAAACAAATAAACTAATTATTGATCTTCCCACAGATGATGGATTACAACAGTCCTTCAGACTACTCCGGAGACATCGAACAACCTGGGACACTAGCTGGCTCTATGTGGCTCAAACGAAATTCTCATGATAAGGGAATACAAGTGATCTTCGTTATCCTGCTAATCCTCATCACTTGTTACGCCTCCCTCTACATCGTCCTCGGCATTCGCAAAGATCGCGTTAAGTCTGGAAAAATTTTCTGGAGCCAGTGCGATGACATGAGTGACGCAAAAAAAATTGTCCTGGTTTATCCCGAGGAGCTCCCAAATGACAAATTGACGTTAGAGCTCAATACTCAATTTGCCCTTGGGGAGAAGAATTTCAAAGTTTGAATTATGGTGATTTTTTTCGTAGCTGGGGTAATTACTATGTGTGATATATCAATTTTTTGCTGTGGTATTCCAATGTATATGCGTGGAGAAATAATTAGTTTGCCCAATAAGCCTCACTATCCGTAAATAATTTTTTTGGCGCAGTACTTTTAGACAATAAATGTGGAATGTATTTGTTGATCGGTTGTGGTGGAGTTGGTCTCACTTGGCGCCAAGAAATCGGCGCCAAAAAAATGGCGCCAAGAAATCGGCGCCAAAAAATTGGCGCCAAGAAATCGGCGCCAAAAAAATTGGCGTCAAGAAATCGGCGCCAAGAAAAATTGGCGCCAAAAATATTCCGTTCCACCATGCATACACATACATAAAAAAAATGCTACACCAAAATGTTAATTGACTTTTCTGTGAGAGAGAACTTTTCTGTACTGTTCGAAAAAATGAAGCATATCAATTTGTGTAATAAGCAATTCCATTTACTTTTGCATACTGAGGCTCGTTTAGCGAAAATATTTTTTTCCTCAATATACTTTTTGAGCTATAGGCCAGTGACTGAGGTCCTTAAGGATGATTGTTCTTGTGGGTGGGTAAACAAATTAAAATTCAAGTGCAAAGTTCAGTTCCTGCGTGCCTGAGTCTTCTAAAGAGGCCAAGATTTTATGACACTACCTGCCATGTACTTCAATCCCTGTCACTATGACAAAATCTTGCGATTTGTCATCAACAATTTTGAATTAATCATTAAAAAAAAAGCTTTCAAAATTTTTTTATATTTTAACTGAATGTGTGTGGCATCGAAAAATGATGGATCACAGAGTTTCAAGTTTTTATCACTCTTTTTTTTGGTTTTTATGATAAAATAACACTTTTTATAAAATAACAATTGGGTTATTTCGTGCAAAAGTTTTTCAATCGATTCGAAATTTCGTGAGTAGATTCAAGATACGAATTCCTTTGCTGGATATTTTTTTCAAAATTTTGGCTTGTTTATCTTTTTTATAGCAAATTCATTTAAATAACACTCGTTTGAAAATTGCAATGGAATTATCTCGTGCAGGAGCTTTTCAATCGAATTGAAATTTTGGGGGTGTATTCAGGGTGGGAACACGTTCACTGTGGATTTTTTCCAGAATTGTTACATTTTTTTTCGCTTCTGGTGGACCAACATCCTTAAGGGAAGACTATCGTGAATTTTGAAATAACGCGGGAAATTTGAATTCGCCACATGCTCAAATTCAATTTTTTTTTCAAAATGACGTCTGATAAAAATCGAATGGTTATGTTAACTATTTTGAACAAATTAAAAACGTTCTAAATTTTTCCGAAAAATTTACAAAAATTTTTGAAAGCTTCAAAATTATGCAAAAATGAAAAATTTCGGAAATTAAAAAAAATTGTTTCGAACATTTTTTTTTTTGGAAAATTCATATAAAAAAAAATTGAGTTTGAGATTGCAATTTCAGAATTTACAATGGTCCTTGTAATGAACAATTTTTGTCGTTTCCAAGCAAATTTTAATCGACATTTTTGTATTATAATTGGCGAAGAAAAAAATGCTCGCATCTGCAAAGTTTAATTTTTTAGAATAGAAGTTTAGGTAGTTTGTGAGTATAATTAGAGATTCTTAAAATGTGGACGAGGTCCCTATATCAAGATGCTTTTTATCGCTGATAAGATTCTTTGAACATAATTGTTCAAGTTTAAGGGTAGAAATTTAGAAGTAGAAGTTTAAGGGCTCGATGTAATCGGTAGTCGACGCGCAATGTTTCTGTGTGGAGAATTGATACTTTTAAGAGAACGTAGGGGGACAAATTGATTGGCTATTATGCAATAATGTCAATACTGAAGTATACGAGTATCTGTCAATTCACGTAAATTTTTAACAGCTTTAAATTTTTAACAGGGGACAATGGGAAACTTAAGAAATGTTTGACAACTTGGAGTTTAGGGGAGTATCAATAAATTCAAATTTCGATTATTTGATTTGAACATGTTTTATGTAATTTAGAATTGTTTGAAAAATTGAAATTTTTGGAATTACAAAAATGTGTGAAAAATTCGAGGCTTTCTAAAATTTTCAAAACTTTCCAAAATTTTCAAAATGTTTCAAAACTTTTCAAAGTTTTTAAAATTTTCAAAATTTTCAAAATTTTTAAAATTTCTAACATTTCTAAAATTTTCAAAATTTTTCCACATGTTTCAAATTTTTCCAAATTTTCAATTTTTTTTTAAATTGTCAAGATTTTTCCAAATTTTAATTTTTTTTTAAATTTTCCAAAATTTTAAAAGTGCAAAAAATTTCAACAATTTTGGACGAACCAGGAAATGCAATAAATTTGAAGCACTTGGAATCTTTCAAAAATCGCAAAATTGTCAAACGTAAAAATATAAAAAATTGTGCGAATTTACAAAATTGTAGAAATTGAAGTTATGACAATTTCATCCAGTTTGAATTTTTACAATTTTGCAACATCGTTAAACCAATTTTCAAAGTGAAAAGAAATGACCAAAAAATTGGGAATATTGAAAAAAATTATGAAGATGAAAACAAAAAATGAGGAAAACTAAACGAAGTTTCAAAAAGAGGAAGAAATCAATTTTTTTAAAACTGCGAAATACCAAAAATTTGAAAAATCTCAGGATTTCTTTTTTCCATTGTTTTTTTTTTCCTTAAGAATGTGACGTTCCAAAATTGGAAAATTCTGCGAAATTGGAACATACCAAAAAAATCGAAATTTCTAAATTTGAAACATTCAAACCCTCTAAGAACCAAATGAATTCCCGAAAGGTTAGAAATTTCAAATTTCCTAAAAGTCCTTCAAAAATTTCATGTTCTGAAAATCTCTGAAATTTGGATTGAAAAAAAAAAAAATTACCTGGAGCAGAATTTCAAAAATGTTTGAAAAGATACAAAAAATTGCAACTTTAAAAAACATGGTGATGTGAAATTCTTTCAAAATTCGAAAATTTCCGACATTTCCAAAAAAAACCTCAAAATTCCGATTTTTCAAAAACATCACGAAAATTTCAAGTTTTCCAACATTTCCACAATTTCCAAATTTCCATACTTGCAAAACCTAAAATAATCGAAGGAAATTGAGATAAAAATCTAGATTTGTTCTTCAAAGATGTTTATTGAAGCCCCAAATGTTTTTATCAACAAATTTTTTGCCGTAAAAAAATCGCTCTTGAAAAAAGTTGGAGCAACATATTGCAATAAAAAATTACAATTCAGAAAATGTTTAAAAAATACCTACAACTGTACATTTAACCCTTCATCAAACGGAATTATTTAGAAACTTGGACAAGTTTCTTGGATTAATTTGAATAAAGAGGAATTGATGATTTGATTAATTTATTCATTAATTGATTGATTGATTGCTTGATTGATTGAGCGAAATATAAAACAATTTTTTTAGGAGTCATGACCTTCAAGATGTTGGATTTTCATAACCAATAAAAACGAGGATCGTCTCGGCGCATCTGAAGCTTGAGCACGTGTCTGTAGATTTTAAGAGCTGGCCCCAGGAGAAGGTCCAAGCCGATCAGAACATCCGTTCGTTTCATCAACAGCAGGGAGTGACCATCGATATCCTGAAATTGGAAAGAGATCTGAGGTTTTTTTTTTTTTGAAAATTTTGTAATTTTTTAAATTCTTGGATTATTTTTTTTTTCATTTTTCTATTAATTTTGTTTTACATTGATTTTCGGATTTTTCAATTTTAGAATTTTTGTATAGTTTTTATTTCCAATGTGATTTCATTAATTTCGGAATTTCAAAATTGTCAAGTTTGAAAAATTGATCATCAGGAAATGGACGCGTGAAATTTTTTGAATTTTTGGATTTTGAAATTTTAGAATTTTTGAAATTGTGCCAAAGTTCCTAAAAAAATTGAAAATAAAAATTAAAGAAAACTTGAAATATTTCAGGAATTTGGAAAATTTCAATAAGTTCAAAAACCTAAAATTTTGAATTTTTGTTTTGCTACAATGTTTAAAAAAATTTGAATCAATTGTTCATTTTTATATCTTCTTCTGGGTACATATTTGATTTTATTGATTATTGAATTGTTAAATATTTCCTCAATTTTTAAATTTACGATTTTTTTAATTTTGATATTTTGAAGGTTGAAAAATTAGGAATTTGCAAACCTTCATTATCAAAAAATGGAAAAGTGTGTTAAAAAAAAAAAAATAGAAATTCCAATAATTGCAAAAAAAAAATCTCAAATCACAAAATTTTAATAATCTTGGAAGCTAAAAAATTCTATATTTGAAGGAAAACTTTCAATAAACAAAATGGAGGGTGTTTACCTGCACCCTGAAGACTTCTGCCTCCTTTGGAAAAAGTCGTGCAAAGTATTGGTACACTTGTTCCGAGGTCCAGTCGGAGGCATCAGGAATGTTGGGATCAATTCCATCTCGCGAAGAATTGTCATCATCAATTTGATCAATAGAACCACGAGTTGGAGAAACCTGAAAATTTGATACATTTTATGATTTTATTCGGCTTCGAGTTGCATGCTCTATCGATATATGAAATAAAAACTCTAAGCTTCGGATCATACTAAGTTACTTAAAATTTTTTTTTCATTTTTTTCATAATAAATCCGATCCTAAAAAAAATTGAAACAAAAGTGAAAAAAAAAAATGAAGAAAAAATGAAAAAAAAAATATATTTTTTTTTTCAAGAAATTGATAAAAAGGAAAAAAAGACAAGCAATGGAAGTGAATAAAATTTTGTAAATTATAAAATACCTGGGGACTGAGAACTGGTGGCAATTGTGGAAGAATTATTGGAGTTTCTGGTCGAGGGATCTGAATTTTTTCTGGAACTGGAGCTACCACCACTTTGCTTTTCTTTTCTGGCATACAAGTACTGCACTGCCACTTGGACGGAGATTTTGATGATGGGACTTTGGGTATGTGGCAAACGTAGTGATATGCTTCGTCACATTGCAGGCAGGTGATCAGGGGTCCCTGAAATTGCAATCAATTAAAATCCTCTTAAATAAAATCCCTTTAAAAGAAAACAAAAAGAAAAAAAAAATTGAAATTTGATAATTTTTTCAGATCTCTCAGGTTTTGGGGAAATTAAAAATTTCGAAAATTTGAGGAACTTTCAACGAAAAAGGGAGACTTGATCAAAAAAAATTTTATGAGGCATTTTTTTTTAATTCCTAGAACTTTGTGGAATAATATGTGATAATGCAATTACCGATTCTGAAGTTTCGCAGCAAATCGTGCATGTCCTACACCTTTGACACTGCCAGCTACCTGCAGCTTTGAGGATGATTTCTTCTGGGCTCCATATGCACGCAGGATGAGCTGAAACCAATGAGTGAATTGATTGAGATTGATTTATCTATGCATAATTCTGATTGGGGAACTCAATGCAAAAATGACAAAAATTTCATTCGAAAATTGCAATCGTATTTTTTTTTTCATTTAATTAGTCCCATCTGTATTTATACCGAATTTCTGTAATTTAATTTTTATAACTTTAAGACTCACGAGGTAAGTGATAAATATTTATTTTAATATTCTTCCTTATCTCCATGAATTTTCAAGATCTTATGTGGTAGGCGAAAAAACTACTAGATGAAGTTCACTCACTCACCCCCCCCCCCCCCCCACACACACACACACAGAGGAATTTTCTATGTATTCTTCTGAATTGGATTTTGGTTTTCTCAATTTTCAAATCTATAAATTTTTGAATTTTGAAATTAGAAATTTTTAAATCTCCTAATTTTGAAGGTTGAAAAATTAACAATGTGCAAATTTTCATGATCAGTAAATGAAGAAAGTGTGTAATTTTGAACTTTTAAATTGACAAAATTTTTTTGATTTTCTATAAAATTAGAAGATTTAGGAAAGAACAAGATTTAGGAAAAATAGCAAGCATTTCAAGAATCTAAAAAATTTCAATACCTCCAAAGACCTCCAATTTCACAAATGGGGGGAAAAAAATTGAAATTACAAATTTTTAACAATCTTAGAATTTTCAAAATTCTATAATCGACTATAATTGAAAAATCGATATTTCAATAACAAATTAAAACATCCCAATTTGCTAAATTTCAAGAAGTCCAAAGATTTCGAAGCCCCCAAGACTTCGGAGAAAAATACAAAAATTGAGCAGACACACACACACAAACATTTCCTTAAACATGCTCTTAAAGTGTTGGAAAAGCCTGAATCCAGGGAGAGACAAACCGAATTCTTGGCATTCACCTCTGACCGTGCAATCTCGACAAGCTACAAGTTCCTCTGATTTATCCTTGGCACAAACACTGCATTGCCTACTAGGCCCATCCTTAATCGTCAGCTTCGGTGGGCTCTCCTGGCTTTCTTGAGCAGGTAATACAATGGGTTTCGTGGTAATGGGTTGCTTTCCTCGTTTCCGCTTAGGAACATTGCTATCCGATGGATCAAAGACTTTTTTGGCTCTCTGAAAATACGAACAACATTCTGAGCACATCGTCCTAAATTTATTCTCCTCCAATATACCCCGATTAATCAGTGTGACCCCTATCAGTGTCATAATGAAAACTTGCAGATTTGAGAATTCTAAACTGACTCATTAATGAAGCAGATAATCATGAATATTTGAGTATCCGCATGGTGAGCCTGAGGATGAGACTTATGCGCGTTACTTGAGTGGGAGTGAGACGCCACTAGGTCTCCGACCGCAATAAAAACGATAACTTTAATGCCATGCAGCATCTCGACTGCATAATTTGATGGTGAGAAATTGTTGGAGAAAGAATTACATAAACACACACACATGCATCTTGTTAAAAATGGTCTGAAATGTTCTGCAACGTGGAGATATGTTAAAAAATTCATTAAAAAAATTGACACCTTTCTCCTAGCACTTCTGAATCCACCAACAGTGCCACCAGTTGGTGATTGATTATTGCTGCTCCTGCCAGCCTCCTCATCCTCCCTCTCCTCACTCTGCTCCTCCTCCACCTCATGCCTCCTCTTTCCCCTCCTCTCCTTCTCATCGCGCCCCTCAAAGTCCTCAAACTTGATCTCCAAGTCCATGGAGTCATCAGGCCTGACTAGCAGCCTCTGCTTCCTCTCACTCTTGCTGGACTTTCTTCCACCTGCAGCCTCTTCACTCTTCAGAGAGACCTCCTCAAGCTTCAAAGGAGAAGCCTCCTTCTGCACCTTCTCCTCCTTCTCCAAACTCTTCACCTCACAGCACTCCTTCTTCTCCACCTCATCAAACACCTCCTTCTTCCCATCCAACTTAGGACTAGCCTGTCTGGATGATCTAGGAGTGTGATCACTCCTTGAATCACAGTTACCCCCATCATCAAATCCAAAAAAATCAAAGCTCGACTCCTTGTTGATAGAATCCTTCCCCGAATCTCCATTTTCACTGGAGTACCTTCTGGCATTTTTATCAGGACTCTCTGCATCATCCTTGTCCATTTGATAAGAGGTATTGCTGGAGACATCACTGCTAGCAACCAGTGAGTAGTTTCCATTGCTCATTCTCGTTACGTTACCAGTGGAGACCTCTTTGGCCAGGAAGTCCTCCACCATTTTTCGAGATGTTGGGTTGGAGATGCCTTCGAGGAGCTGCTCGATCAAGCGGCCTGATGGCACACCTTGGTCCAGGTAGTCTGGTTCTTCTACTAGCAATTCGGCGAATGCTGATGCCATCATACTTGAGTTTAGTTTCTCTTTTACGAAACCCTCAGGACGGTTTTTGTATAGTTGGAGGCGAGACCATTTGGAGGCGTTTCTGTAGCTCGTGTTTCCCTTATAGTCAACCTGGAAGTGATGGAGTGCTTTATGAAAATGTACTTAATATTTTTTGGGGTGAGTGGAGGTAATCTGTAATGTTGAAAAAAAATAAATAAAAAAAAATTGTAAAAAAAAAATTGTAAAAAAAAATTGTAAGAGAAAAATTATGAAAAAAAATTGTAAAACAAAGTGTTAAA
This sequence comes from Asobara japonica, assembly GCA_026005395.1. NCBI lineage: Eukaryota > Metazoa > Arthropoda > Insecta > Hymenoptera > Braconidae > Asobara > Asobara japonica. Next base: position 332,955 of record BQMI01000520.1, read on the forward strand.
GAAAAAAAGGTGAAAAAAAGGGAAAAATGAATAGGAAAAAACCTGACGATGTTTTACTCACCTGAATGACCTTCTCTGCTTCGATTAACCGGTGCAAGTCTGCTATAGTGTCTCGAGCGTCAACGGAGAACTTTCGTAGAAGATAATTGCAAATGCGATCGGCATCCGGACGGGCTTTTCGCCGACGCAGTTGGTCAATTGCCTCAAGAATTTGCTCCTCGTGGATTATGTGGAGGTCAGGACGGTGCTGCTGCATCTTCGGGTCAGTTTGGCATGCTCTGGAACATCAAAGGTTATTGAGTTTTCACTTGCTAGGTGTCATGTTAAATATTGCCGCAAGTAGAAAATTTGTTGTGAACATTTTTTTTCAGTTTGCGAATTTTTTACTAAATCTTGGAAAACAATTGAGTTACAAATTTTTAGATTAATTTTTGAATTCGACAAAAAAACACTGACAAAATCCGTTTGCAAAATGATAATAATGATAATAATAAAACGCCTCAAATGTTGAGCCGCTCAATTTTCCCGCGCTTTTTCAAAAATCTTAAAATTTTCTCAGCGCATTGGGCGAAAAAAAATCTCTCAAAAAAAACAACTGTCACAATTTGAAATTACGCGCGCAAATTGCGCCTGTCAATCAAATTTAGGCAATGCAAAAAGTGCATATATATATATAGAAAAAAATTACCTCAATTACACTAAAAATTGAATTGACATGGATTGCATTAATTACATTGCGCCGAAACTATTCATTCTCAAACACATAGATATAGGCGACTAAAGTACGCGCGTCCGCAATGACGTCCAAATTTTCTTATGTATTATTATCATTAAAAAGCGCGCAACAAATAATAAACCCGCCAAAAAATAGATCTACAAATTAAATTTCATTTTCCAACACTGTAATATATTTTATTTCAGTTAATACTTACAAATTGAGTCAAATTGGTTTGCGTTTGTGCACTTTAGGTCGGCTGCATTTCGGGCGCGGTTTTATTTCGTTTTTTTTCCCCCCCTATTTCTTGCTTCTCGCTTCTATGTTGAATTACGTAAGCGATTGATTTCGACGATTATTGATGAGTTTTTATCATTTGCAATAGTTCAATTATCCTTTTTTTAAGTCTTTGGAGTGAATTTTTGGGGAGAGTTAATTCACACGTTTCTACGGCAATTGCGGCACTGAGAGTGTCGTTGGCGCGTTTGCATGTGACTGCACTTAGTATTGGCGCGAAAGGGCAGGAAAAACCGGGTATTTGATTGGTTCGCTGTATCAAAAATGGAACTCGCTTGTTGCGGATTTTTCCGGTGATATTTCCGGTTGTGTGTGAAAACTAATTAATTTTTTAATTACCAACACTATATCACCCGAAAAAAAGTAAATTAGTGTCTTTTTTTTTATAACTCAATTATTACGACTCACGTTCTAAATGACTCATTTGAAATGCTCTATTTACAGGGGAAACATGCAACAATATATAACTAATGGTTATATATAGATCAAGACCGTCACTTTTTCAAATACAACATTTTATTTCCTGAACCGTTTGAAATATGGAAGAAGTTTCACATGAGACATCTTTTTTTATGTAAGAAACAACATTGATTAGATAATTTCGTTTCAATCTCTCATTTTTCTCACCAGGGCTAAATGATTTCAAGTGTTCATGACGCTCTGACGCCGAACTGGTTGAAGATACGAAAAAAATCAAAGGACACAACAAGTGTATTTTTCTATGAGGAACAACAGTTATTGGACACGTGTTTGCGTATCTATCATATTTCGTGAGATTCAACAATTGAAATTGTTAATAACAATGGGAATAATTGTTATTGTACATTGACAGTCCTTTCCGGCCTATTCTCCATGGAGACAAAAAAAACACCCAAATGGCTCCATTGGTTAAAGTTCGACAAAGTTTTTATGTCCACAGACGGACGCACACACACTTACCAACAGTTGGGGGATTTGGCGGGTGATCTAGAATGTAGCACTTAAGATATTAATACTGTATATAGTATGTATATATGACAAATGTTAATAAACAATTTTCAAGTCAAGTCAAGGGATTTGGCGTAGTGGTAGAGTATCTGCCTACTACTGCGCAGGTCCTAGGTTCGCGCCCGGCCGCCGGAGAATATTTTTTCAGAATATTTTCTCATGGATTCTGACCGATGCAGGAACTTCCGTGTGTGCTATCGGCGGTACCCATAAAATGAGACCGCCCGGCCGAGCGGGAACCTAACCCGACGCAGGGGGGGGGGGGGGGGGGTTCCATCATAGGCGCCGGCCAGCGTAGCACAGGGGTTGCTGGAGGTTTTACCCTGTGTTTAGAAATACGATGGCCTAAAAATGGCGAAAGTCGGCCCCAGCCGCATGGGTGGGTGTCCGGTACGCCCCCTGAAGGAATGCTTACACGGCCGCTACCGGGGGCGTACAAATGAGAGGGACGGAGGAAAAAAAAACACACTCTGACTAACACATCTAATTGGTATTTCCTTTTCAGGAACGATTTTTGTACATTGACAACACCCTGCGCCCGACAGGCCTCAAAATTCCGAAGAACCCCTTTTTTAAGGGGATCCTCGGTAACACTAGACAGTATGATGATTATCCTTGTCAGTGGAAATATGATGCAATTGAATATACATTGCGTGTATGTCGATTTTCTGTTAAAAATAGGTAAAAAATAACCTTTTAGTACTTATGAAACATTTGAAAATGAACTATTTGAGCAATTCAGAGCCATTAGTCACTCATTTATCATCCATTACAAGAGTTCGTTTATCCCACAGTGAATGGTAGCGTGGATCTTGCGTGTAAGTTTAATCGCCAGGGCACAAAACGCTTAGGAACAGGAATAGCAAAAGCCGATAAGGTACATATTAGCAAATAAAATCGCCATATGGGGTGTCTTTATTTAACACAAATGTTTTCTAATATTTCACACTAATCAATAATTGAAGTTCTAGCGAAATCATTGTGCTGATTAATAAGGAACAAATTCATTAATGAGTTGTTCATTCCCTACAGTTAGTAACATACCGTGCCTTACATGCCCGGAAACAATCAGACTTCGATAACATACAAGCTTGTCCAATACGCGGGAGGCTCTTGATAGTCCTTAGTTTCTTCCATTTTATTTCGATGATGAAGATTATGGATGTGAGCAAAAATCCTATGCCCAAAATCGTGAAGGGTACTGCCAGTTGCTGGAAACCTACCTCGAATACCGATGGTTCTCTTGATGTCTTGGAAACTGTTTCACCTATCATTCGTTGCAGCACTCCGCTTGTCCTCAACTTGTGTAGGCTGGGACAGATGCAATTATCATTATCTTGCCCTCCACGCTAATATATGAAGATTTACATGTCATGGCGATCTTACTAATAATTGACCAGGCGACGGTAGCCACTGGTTGGTGATATGAGAAAAGCTGCCTGGTTGCTTCCTGGGAGATGGATGGATGCAATATCACAAGGGAGAATAGTCTTCGGAACCATGTTCTGGGTCGAGTAATATACGACTTTCTGAGTGCATACCTATAAAAATTAAATATAATAAATGATGAGATGACATGGCAAGGTGAGGTTCCATTGATGTTTAACATCTTGCGAGTAATATCAACTAAATATTCCATTGGAGTAGCACCCGATTGCAAAAGAAATGATTGAACGGCAGTTATCGCAGATGACTCATATTTCTAACTTGAAGAATACACTTTTAAACATAAAATGAATGCTCTGGTACCTGCTCCAATGCTTCGTAATGAGAACGGGGCCACAACTCTTCTGGTTTCAATAGAGACAACATTTTGTCCCTTGTTGGTCCGTTAAGAATCTATATGGAAAAAAAAGATACATCAGACTAAAATTCGTCGGATTTTTATAATCTCTTACCGAGGGTAATAGCGCCTTACGCGTGACCTGTATAAATTGGTGCGTGCCATCATCCAGGAAGTCTTCCAACGTAGTGAATTGTGGTTGTGAGGGAGTTGTCAAGTAGCTCAACACGAGCGAAGAGTACACATTGGACATTATAAATACCGATAATAATGTTGTTATGCAAACGATCCTCAAAGGTAGTTCCTTAGGGAATTCTGTCAACAAAATGTTCGCTTGAACTGCATTCTATCGTTCTGACCAGATAAATCGAAAATAATGAATCATCTTAAGTTATCGGAATGATTCCTGCTATTTAAATTTTGACAACCCTGGCGGACGGATCGATTACAGAATCGACTTGTGGAGTATGTCGATTAGTTTTCGAGTACAAGTCGATTTTGATTGCCGGTCGAATAGGATTTACTTTTTAACCTGACCCCAACTCGATTATCAAAAATAATCGACATACTGCACAAGTCGATTCCACAATCGACCGAGGCTCGAATAGCAATCGAACGGTCCGCCACGGAACGCAATTACAGTACAGTACACTCCGGATAGCTCTCCGCACACTCCCGAGCGAGGAGAATTGTTCTCCCACTCCGCACGGAGCATCAGCCATGACATCTATGTATATGGCGTTCTCGCTTGGATAATCACGCCGTCTCTGTCGTAAGATACGCCCCTTGCGCGCACAGAGGTGGCAACCGATATCTCTCCCGGCGGGGAAATCAGAGCCCCGAAAGTGGAGAGCTATCGGGAGTGTACTGTATACATGTTTATTGAAGTTCCCAATTATGATTGGTGCAGGTACATATGTGATTGTGTGTATCTATGTGCGTCTCGCACAAAGAGAAACGGAGAGAAATGAGAGTCGCTCGAAAAGGCTTCCTATGGAGTACCTATAAAAGAACATTGTCGATCCTGGGTCAATTATTTCAAATCAGAATCGAGTTGCACTCGAAAATAAATCACAGACTGCATAAGTCGATTCTGTAATGGATCCGTCTGCCAGGGATTTTTCTATTCAGAAGTAATATTGTTCAGTTGGTTAAGGCGACGAATTCGTAACTCAGAGGTCCTCAGTTCATATCCTAGCCGTGCTGATTGATACGAGCACCAATGTAATTTATTTCTAAGTGCTTTTTTTACCAACACGTCGTAGACCTCCGTCGCCGATTAGCACTTAGGTAGAGAGCAAAAATATAGCAAAGTTGAATAAAATAAAAATGAAAAAATTACTCTGTGATATATTTCAGCTTAATCGCTTGATAAGTTTCTGAAGGACATCGATTGGGGTTGTCCGCGGTTATTGGTAAAGAGAACAGAAAGCTGCAACTGGAGGGAAGTTATTAGTAACCAAATACGATAACCAAGGCCACTATAGCGAGTTAGTCTTCGCCAATCATAGAAGTCATTGACTGTATCAATCATAATGACGATCAGTGAACGAGTGGTTGATCCATTCCGCAATTCTACTGCCATTTTTAACTCTTTATAGCTGATAATGTCTGTTGATATTCCATTGCTCGATAATGCTTTGGTTATCCGATGCAGGGTTACCTTTTTTTCGTATGCTATAATATATTTTCGTATTAGGAGATGAAAATAGAAAATTAAAAATACTTAAGAAAAACTAAAAAGGAGAAGGGATAAATGCATGCGTAATGCGGAAAGAAATCTTGAATTTGTCTACTCCTTGTTTCTTACTCAAATTGTAGTTGCCTGTGAATAGACTGACAGTGGTAGTCCCATATTCCTTACAGATCGGCATGATCAGAGGTTCGTAATTGATAGCTGTGGTGTAATTAACGAACATCAAAAGACATCCCGTCGATATCATTGATATACCGATATACATGTTGGTTTTTTGCTAAACACAAGTATATAGCATATTCATCAGTGTTGTTGATTATTAGTCATTCATGAATTCACTTCAATGAATATTTGTCGAGGAAAGTCGAGACATGCAGTGGGACAATGAGGACCTTCTGAAGAAATCTTTGAGCGAAAACTATTTTCCGTAAAAAATATACACACACCAATAAGACAAGCGGGTGTTATTCGCCTCTCACTTTGGTTAGCACCAGAAGCATTGAAAATGTTCAATACGTTGTTCTCAAAATGAATATACCTTTCCGGTTACCGATTGCGCTCCCCGGAAATGCAATAAACTGAATCCGCAATGGAATTGAGGTAACTGTCAATACTATACAGAATTCATTGAACACTAAGTGGTTATTTATATTTTTTGGAAGCATAAATTATATGTTTCGCAATAATAATATTTTCCATGACTCATGTGGAAGAGATCAATAAAAGGAAATGCGTAAAACTCGAATTCATTCGTCGTCCATCAAATTTTATTGAGCCTTGAACCGTAATTCTTCCATGTCGGGTACTCTGACCACTCGCCAACCTTGACTTGACGTAAAACTCATTCACATAATTAATATAAATAGGGAATTACTCACATACAAACACAAACACACACACACAGAACCCTCATCTGAAATTTCAGAATGATATGAAACGTGGAGAAAAGTGAAAATTTTCGATTTCTAAGACACTTCATTATTGGGGTGACTACCATAACTTTCCTAAATCGGGAAGTTAAAAATAGAAAATAGCCGGATTACTCACGACGAGATCAGAAAGTTTGCTGAGAGCCGCCAAGTGTCCGCAGAGCCAATCAGATTCATGATGAAAGTCAGCATGGGAGCAAAATGTCCTTGCCAGTACTCGGATGGCTAACTCCTCCAGGTTCCAGACTCTGCCAGATAAGTTTACGAAGTCGTCGTCAGCCCATGGAAAAATCAAAGATACCGAGGGAAGAGGGTTCAACCCGGGACCAAACGAGGGAAAGAACACCGCCCCATGGAACTAGGGAGAAGAAGCTTAAGAATGACGATGGGCAGACTTCTTTAGATGACTTACGTAGGAAACACTGGATTCTGTACCGGAAAATGATGGAAATCATCTAAGAGAAAGGCAACTCATGGCGGACCGATGGCCGGAAATAATCACAAAAGGCAGCGACATATAGAGAAATGAAAAAAAAATCAGTAAATACTGAAGTGAAAAGTCTCGTAAATTTTTGAAACAGACATGATCTCGAAAACTCGAGTTACCAAATCGGGAAGTTTGCATTGTGTCCTCATTTTCTGACGCAGATTAAAATTACGGTAGATGGAGCTGAATCCGATATGGTACTGTGGGACCTAGATGCATTCAGCTTACTTAAAATTGTTCATTAAAAAATTTTCAGAATTTTCAAAATTTTTCCACATGTTCCAAATTTCCAATTGTTTTGAAATTTTTAAAAATTTTGAAAAATTTCAACAATTTTGGACGTATCAGGAAAAGCAAAACATTTGAAGCACTTTTTTCAAAAATTGTCAAAGGTAAAAATATAAAAAATTGTGCGAATTTATAAAATTGTAGAAATTAAAATTTTGACATTGATGTGGATTGAAGTCCCAAATTTTTTTATCAACAAATTTTTTGCAGTAAAAACAGCCCTATTGAAAAAATTTGGAAAATATTTCAGGAATTTTGAAAATTTCAATAATTTCAAAAAACTAATATTTCTGATTTTTTTTTGCTACAATGTTTAAAAAAATTTGAATCATTTGTTCATTTTTAACTTCCCGATAGGGAATAACTTCCCCTGGAAGGTTGAGTCAATTTTTAACTTCCCGATAGGGGACGTTATGGTTTTGCCCGCGAAAAAGAAAAATCGGTTTTCTATCAGATCTCCACGTTTCATGGTATTTCTGACCATTTTAGACTATTTAAAACAAAAGGTTCGTATGTGTGTGTGACGATGTATGTATGTGGTCAAAATTTTTGGTCAACGATTTCTTGTGAACAAATCTTTCGATCGAGGTTGTTGATAACTCAATCGGAAGAGTTTCATGTAACTTCGACCGGATGAGATTTTTGGTGGAAATGGTTTAGTACTTATATTGTTATTGACAATTTCAATTGTTTATAACGCTATAGTGCATGAATTATTGGTGTTAGCAGAAAATGTATATAACAAAAGTTATTCCCCATGCAAAAATACACATTTTATGTCGTATGCATTTTTTGTGTAATTTGCATAATTAAGGAGGTATGGCCGTCTCAGCAATTATGTATGTAATAAGTGAATGAATGAACTCAGCGCTGTCATGAAGGTCTCAATCGGAGCATTTCCGGTCAAAATCCAGCGGATCACCACGGATTACATTTTGGATGGCATTTGTGGAGTATATGCAATGTTATTAACAAATGCAATTGCTTCCCACATGGAAAAATTTATATTATGAATATATAGGTATATATCTATTATATACTAAATTGGAACGTTTTTTATATCAAATATATATAAAGTAGCACTTTTATGTAACTGTTATGTATCTCTCATATATCTCTTTTATTTCTTTTTGCAAGATATATGAAATTGGCAAATATATATATTTGTTTTTATATATTTTTCCACGTGGGCTATACTGTTCCACTGGCTAAAATATTAAAGTTATCGTCTTTGTTGCGGCCGCACTCTTATTGGCGTCTCACTCCCACTCAAGTAACGCCCATAAGTCTCATCCTCATGCTCACCATGCATCTACTCAAATATTCATCATTATCTGCTCCACTAATGACTCAGTTTAGAATTCTCACATCTGCAAGTTTTCAGAATGCCACTACTGATTGACTGGGGTATATTGAAGAAGAATAACTTTAGTACGCTGTGCTGAAATATCCAATCGGGAAGTCTTTTTTTTTCTACCTCATTTATAACGACTCACGTTCTAAATGACTTATTTGAAATGCTCTATTTACAGGGGAAATATGCAACAATATATAACTAATGGTTATATATAGATCGTTATTTTGTGATCCTCTGTCATTACCATTATTAATAACCTAATCATTTATTTCATATTAGGCATGGACTAAAGGAAAAACACTGACGCACGTTGTTGCCTTCAAATAAGGATGACCCATTATTTTTTAATCAACAGTTCACAATATGTGGAAGCTAATCACCAGTTGCATTAATACTAATTAAACCCAGGAAATAAAAGTTGAATGAAAAATAATTGAATCGGGCCATGCGTCATGTCAAGCGCATTTCAAAGTTTCGGAAGTATGCTATAGATATTTGTTGTTATAATAATTGAAGTGTTTGGGCCAAACTTTTTCAATGCCTCTAGTAACTCTTTTAATTTATTTATGTGGAGATGAAAATCATTTATACCACATACCTAGTTGAGTCGATAGGAATATTATTCGACTCCATCAGATTGTCACGTGATGCGCGCGCAACTTGTACCGGAATCGCGCTATCCTGGAGAAATTGCGCGCCATTAACCGAGTGCATTTTTGGTAGATTATCTTAAAAACTAAGATTATTAACGAATGTTCACAGCGTTATTGCAGCCTCCAGCATGCCCAGCAAAAAAATGTAATTAAAGTGTAAATTATGTTTTTAGGACATATAGAATAATTTCCTTATATTAGGTGGATCAAAACAATGAATGTCCCAGACGCAATCAACTTGACTATCGTCACGTGGCCTCAGGGCCTCCGCCGGTTCGGAGATGGCCGGAAAACGCCGAGCTTTCCCGAAAGGAATCATTCGAGTGACATAAAAACGAGCCTCGGCGGGATTTGTTAACAAACATCGAAAGACGCTGTGAGATACACTGTTCCAGAGAACGTATTCAAAATTGTGAGTTTCCATTAATATTTTCTTATTCACAAATGTCAAAAACGGAACTACAAATATATAGGCTTAAATGTTGCTACCGCTACTTGCCGATGACGGCGCTGCTGGTGCTATCTAACATAAGCGATAGCTCGAACATTCAAATGCGAATAGGCTATACACAGTGGAGAATAATCGTAATTTCAATGCAAAAATGGGATGGTTTTGTGGAAAAAATGTAATGCTGCATATAACATTGTTATAATCTATCTTTGTTAATTTCAGAAAGGAAAATGGCGTCAAGAGCAATGAAAGTACTAACAGTGGGAGATGATACGGTAGGTAAAACCTCCCTGCTGACGACATATATTGAAAAACAATTCCCCGCGGACTACGCACCTGTTGTGTAAGTTACTCTACTCATTATAAATCGTTGTTGATCGCGTCAAGCGGCCCGCCGACGTTGGTCCCGGAACGAAGCGTTACGCATGTAACTATATATATACGAAAACGTTGCCAAATTCACTCAACACCGCTCGAGCGCACTTAGCGTCGTTCGGCAACAGCGCGACCGAGCCGCTTCTATTCACCGCGGACAAGGTTCGCTCAACTTCCAGAATTTTGTCTCTGTATGTCGTTGAAAATTTGAGTCGTTGAGTCAAATCTTAATATGCCGAAGATTTCAACTGACAAGGTCAAATTTTTCCAGTTTTTTTCGTTCAGCGACCTGACAACACAACCTTAAAAATGATGTCCGCCGGCGTCCCGCTTATGGAGCGATCAACGACTAATTCGATTGTGGTATATTTTCCACGCGTTTCACCGTGCCACTTGTTGGAAGTTGTGTTCAATTACATTTGTATTGTATGGTGCTGCCGCCAGTATGTGGCTTGATGTATTAGTTTTTCTAGCAACCGTCGTTTGTGCACGTTGCGTGTTGAGGAAGTAGTTTTAAAGAATCCCGTTGGATGAACATCGTTTTTTCGTTGAATAAATATACTACTGATTATAATAAGTTACACGTGTTTTCCTTTAAATCCAACCTGGAGATTCCAACACCACTAATGAAATTACCTTATTTTTTTGGATCAGGTTCGAGAACACGCAGACGAAAATTATGGTAGATGGAGCTGAATTCGATATGGTACTGTGGGACGTAGATGGACTCAGTGGCAACTCGAACCTGAGAAGCCTTTCGTATTCAAATGTCAGTTGAAAATTTTTTAGTGATATTGAGTAGATGCGTAAATTAATGAGCGCGAATGGTTAAGAAATTGGCAACAGTTGACAACAATTGTCTGTTGTTGGACTGACTGAAAATTAATTTCAAATTTCCAACTACACTAACTGGTTATCATACAGGGGGGGGGGGGGCAGCCCTCGTAGGTCTTGTGATAGACTGCGCATATGAAAAAGGCAACTTTTTGATACACTGTGCGTGAACCGTCGCTTTGCGCACCTTGCGCGCGCATCCTCCCACCCACACACAGATTATCAAAATCGTAATGTTTGCTACTTAGTGCGTGCCACGCCGTTCAAACGAACACAACACATAGTCCTTGGTGTAGCCAGTAAGTGAAGGAAACGCATGGATAACTTCAATTTAAAACGTGGGGCGTCATGAGATGTGAAACATGGAAACACCAATTTTGATTTAAATTTATCTAAAATTTTTGACGATTTCTCGAGAGTTGTTGGAAATTTCCAAATACTCAGTTCTTTTGGATGTTTGAAAAGTTATTCTCAAAATTTGGCAAAACTTTCCCAAATTAAAAAAAAAAAATTTTCCTAACATTTCCAAAATTCTTCTAAATTTTCCATTCATTTCCAACATTTTTCAAAATTTATTGAAAATTTTTCAAATTTTTTCTACATTTGTTTTAAATTTTCCAAATTTTGTCAAATTTTTCAAAACCGGTTTCAAAAATTCTCAAATTTGTTAAAAAAACTTTCCAATTCTTTTCAAAATTCTTGAAACGCTGCAGCGTATCTTGATATGTCCATACAACCTGTGCGCATCGCCTTTGCGTCGGTGGCAGAGAGGGGGCGATGAGTAAGCAGTGGAGTATATCTATATATATTTGTCAAGGAAATTGCCTATGCCAAGAGCAAATCTTTCCAATCCCATGCGCCGCATTAGATGTTTCGCATCAAAAAGCCGTTTCGTTTGAAATGCGTATGAATTAGAACCTGGACAATACCACATTACTATATCAGAAGGACACCGCCCGTTAATATACTTTTCTTTCCAGACGGCATGTTTTTTGGTGTGCTTTTCGGTAAGTGACAGAACGTCATTCGAAAACGTTTCTAGTCAATGGATTCCAGAGCTCAAATTTCATTGCCCCAATGCTGCAATTGTTCTTGTTGGTAAGTGAATTGTATTAGTTCGTTAACGTAGCTCAGCCGTGTAGGAAATATGAATCTGTTTTGGGGTTAGAGAACATCGCGCGTTTGGTTTTCATACAACGAATTGAATGTTTTTTTAGGTACAAAATCTGATCTTCGGGATGAAGCCGGAACTGATGTAATACCGCAGAAAGAGTGTGAAGCACTGCGACAAGAAATCCGCGCGGTGAGCTACGTGGAGTGTTCGGCAAAGAATAACAATCTCGATGATGTATTTGCTGAAGCCATCAGAGCATCTCTGAAGAAGAAATCTGGAGTCAAGCCGTGCAATACTCTGTGAATGAAAATCATGGAATGTTTGTATATTTCATATCCTGTGATTTAATATACAAAATATAAGGCGCGCCTCAAATTTTCGTTTGTGTTTTTTCTCCTTCTCTCTCTCTTGTACTGTCCACGGTATATAGCTGCAATTCTGCGCAACTTCACAACAATTTTTCCGGAATTTTGGCTGTCATTTTGAAAGGGCTGGTGGGTACCGAATGCGCATGCGCCTCCCAATATTTGCAACATTTCTCTTGTTTTCAATATTGCGATAATTTAAAAAATTGTAGAAATGTTAAAAAATCGAATAATGTCGCTAAATTGAGAAATTCATGAACTAAAATCAATTAGACGTTCAAAAGAATAATCTCGTTGGAAAATATTTGTACAAATGAATTTCGAAACAGTTTTTTCGGCGCGCGCCACTTGCGCGTCCGCGTGCGCATGCGCAGTGGCGCATTGACGGAATGGCGGTGTTTTCTGGCGTTCTCCTAAAACAACCCCAAAAATCATGTATAATAAACCGTAATTAGTTAACGTCTGTTCGTTTTTAATGAGGTTTCGTGAACATCTCAGGGATAAAATACGGATAATTGTGGAAGAAATAAAAATTGGAGATTTGGGATAATTGGGATTGATTGACGATTGATAATGGATCAGGGACCCGCAGGTAAGACAAGAATGTGTAACCGGTGATATTTCACGTTGGGCCGTTTTTTAAAGGCTCGTTCCCTAACATTTTTGCAAAAAAAAATCCAATAAATATTACAAACAAATTATTCTGGGTTAACGGTCAAAAATGGCAGGTGGAAATCACGTGAACACACATTTTTTCAGCCTTAGTTGTTGCTATCAGAATTGAGGTTAGACCCAGGATCTCCTGCTTTTTTAGTATTTTTTGCTTTCGACTCAATTTTTTTTTGGCATTCAAAATTATTGGTTAAATTTCGTTTTTGGGTATTAAAAAATTATAAGTAATTCTGGTGGATTTTCTCGAAAATTTTGTAAATAATCTTATCTCACTTTTCAACTTTATGTATGAAAAATATACTAAAATTATGTGAGACAACATTAACGAGAACCAAACTAATATTGCAAATTTTGTTAGAAATTTTGGAATACTTGGTAATATAATCAAAAATTTAGAAATTTTTTAGGGTAAAAAAAATATTTTTTAGGAAAAAAAAAAATAAAACTTTTTTTTGAAAAAAAAAAATAAAATGTTTTCATAGAAAAAACAGAAATTTTTGTAGAAAAAAATTTTTTTTTAGGAAAAAAAAAAAATATATTCTTTAGGAAAAAAAAACAAAACATTCTTCAGGAAAGAAAAAATAAAACGTTTTTGAAGAAAAAAAAATAAAACATTTTTCAAGAAAAAAATAAAACATTTTTTAGGGGAAAAAAACATTGTTCAGTAACAAAATTGTTCACAATATTGCAGATAATGAGCTGAGAAAAATAATCGACAAACTCGCCCAGTTTGTTGCCCGCAATGGACCGGATTTTGAGCAGATGACAAAGAATAAGCAGAAGGACAATCCCAAGTTCAGTTTCCTGTTCGGTGGAGATTACTTCAATTATTATCAATATAAAGTGACAACTGAGCAAGCGAGTAAGTCTCCGAAATTTCCCATTGACATTCAAAAAAATTAATTCACATATTATACTTCAAGAATTTGATTAATATTACTGTCAGTAATTTTTGTACTTTTTTTCTACACAATCTAGCAGTCCACGAAATTCAGAAAACTGTTTTTATAGAATTTCTTTGGCTACAGGAACAGAGTCATTTGGAATTTATTGATAAATATTGATATGTATTTGTTAGAAGCTGTTTAGAACATTTTCCTATTCGAAGAAAAACTTACAACTTACAACAAAAAATTACAGAATTTTTATTATTTTTCATTATCTATATTAATTAAAATATTTCAAGGATGAAAAGGAAAATTTGGCGAAATTTAATTGTCAATGAACTTCCTAAAAATTATGGACCATCAAATTCCTCCAAAAACGATCAAAATTTTTCGGCAATACAATTTTAAATCAAGGGAAAATCCAAATTTTTCAATCTTCAATTCTTGAAATTATGACAAAAATTTCCATCCAATTCATATTTTGCTCTCATACTTCCCTGATTTTTATTTCCTAAATTCAAGTATGAAGATTTTTAAAATGAGACGCAATCTGAAATCTTTTTGGTGAATTTTGTTTAAAAAAAAAGCCGATCAATTGGAAGGTCAGAGCAAAATTTTCTTTGAATTTTACTTGAAACGCCAATTCTTTAAGATCTCAAAAAAAAATTGAGCTTGCTGAGTGACGTGAAATCTTAAAGAAAAAAAAAAACAAAAAACAAAAAACAAAAAAAAAACAAGTGTTATTCATCAGCCCCAAAAAATCATTTTCACAGAAATTCTGTCTGAAAACCTCGTCCCCACGTCAAGACCTCCCAAAACACTTCATTACCTCCTTTCGACAAATTCCAATAATTCACTGATTCGTTTCCAGTTTTGAAGCAAAAAGAAATGAATCCAATGCAAAATGCAGATCCACGTTTAAACGTTTCGCAGCAGCAGCAGCAGCAGCCACAGCAGCAGCAGATGCCTGTCCAGGCCAATAGTGTTACCCAGGTGAACAATGTGCCAATGAGCAGTCAGAACAACGGTTTGAGCCAGCCCATGGGTACTTTACCACCTGGGCCCTCTGCGAGCATTGGTCCAGGTAACAGTGTCATGACAAACGTCAATCCACCAATTGGTGGATCCAACGTGTCGATGAATGGCCCATCTTGGCTGCAGAACGAGCTGCAGAATCTCCAAACCCAGCAGGCAACTCTCCAGGAGCAGGTAATTGGAGAATCATCACAGATACCCATGAAAATAGATGTGGGTTTGACCCTCCGCAGGCCAAAATTATACCTTCCAAATGCCTGTGTGTGTGTGTGTGTGCTTTCTTTCCAATCTCTCATTTTTCTCACCACAGAGCTCTCCTAATGATTTCAATTGTTTATAACGCTCTAACGCCCAAACCGTTAAAGATACGAAAAAAAGTCAGAGGACACAAAATATGTATTTTTTTATAAGGAACAACATTTATTGGACACATTTTAGCGTATCTATAATATTTCGTGAGATACAGCGTTATAAACAATTGAAATTGTTAATAACAGTAGAAAGCAGGAGACATATATGGAGCGAAAACTAATGAGCTCTAAGTTACGGTAAGACACTTCGATTGCGTCATACAGGACCTTGATCGGATAATTTGGTCACGAGAAATCGTTCCACGAGAATCGTTGGTCACGGAAAATTTTTGGTTACATACGTACATCGGCACACATACACACACACATACAGACATTTTGTTTTAAATAGTCGAGAAAGGTCAGGAATGGCATGAGACGTGGAGATCTGATGGAAAATCAATTTTTCATTTTCGGGGGCAAAACAATAACTTTGTGTTATTAAGCAATTGACGTAATTGACGATTTGCAATTTTAAGGTGAAGCAATCTGGGGTGAATCTAGGAGCCCAGCATGCTGCTCTTATGGCCCAGCAGCAGGGGAGGGTTGAGGAGGCTGTGAGACAGGCACAGGAGACTGCTCTACAGAATTCTGCGCAGAGCACTGAAACTGATCTTGATGCATTCGATGCTGTACTACAGCCTATCATTGATTCCTGCACCAAAGACAGCATTAGCACTGGCAAGGCGTGGATCCTACAGCACAGCATCAGTGCTGCCAGCAATCAGGTCATTGCTGAGCACTTGCTGAAGAGGTGACATCAGAACTCGATGATTATTCGATTAATTTTGGATTAATTGAATTTTCATAAAGTCAATAACTTTAAAATTTTTCATTTAAATTAATTTTTTTTTGGACCTTTGATACTTGGGAATTGGCTGTAACTCCCAAATTTAACAAATTTGAAAGCTTTCAGATTTTTGTAGAGCTTTTTGAAATGGACAATTCCACTTCTTTTTTTTTTTCCACATTTTTCAATTTTTAATGTTTTCAATTATTCAAATTTTTGGATTTGATATTAGAAAAAAAAAAATTTCTAAATTTTATTTTTGCATTTGTGGAAGAAATTGAATTTATTTCAATTTGATTTTTATTATTTTAGGTTGATCCAGAGTGGAACATTCAACCAAAAACTCCATATTATTTATCTCGTCAACGATGTCCTCCACCATTGGTGAGCCAAGCGCAAAATTTTTACGTGAACCGCAAGATGTACCATTGAATTTTTTAATTCTATGAGTTTCAATTTTTTTTTCATACAAGTCTGAATTAATCATGTTTAATGTTTTTTTTTTTAGTTATGAATTTTTGAAATTGAATTTTTTTTTTAGTTCTAATTTTTTGAAACTAATTTTTCTTTAGTTATGAATTTTTGAAATTTAATTTTTTCTTTAGTTTTGAATTTTTGAAATTTAATTTTTTTTAATTATGAATTTTTAGATTGAATATTCTGTAATTAAAATTTAATTCTTTACAATATAGTTTACTATAAAAAAATTTTAAAAAAAAAAACACTATTTGATATATCGCGTTTTTAAAATTCTCCACATAAATTTTTTTTTCTAAATTAAATAACAAAATATTGAAAAAAAAATCGACTTTTCGTAATTTTGAAAATGTTAAAAATTATAGAGTCTCTTAAAGTTTTTAAAGTTCTCCATATAAAAATTTTTTTTTGCAATTAAAAAAAAATTAAAAAAAAAACTTCGTAATTTGGAAAATGATCAATTTTTGGAAATTTGTGATTGCAGTGCGCGAAAGAAAACTGGAGATCTCAGAAAAGCAATGGAGAACGTAGTGGTGCCAATGTTCTGTAATACGTCATTGGCAGCAGCTGAGGATCAGCTAACGAAGCTCAATAAACTTCTGAGCCTTTGGGAGTCGAAGAATAATTATTTCGACGAGGGAATAATTGAGAAGCTCAAACAGCCAAATCAATCTTGGTCTGACTATCAAGCCAGTCTCGTTGCTCAGTTTGCAAGTGCCATCACACCAATTACAACCACCACCAAACAGACTTATGATAATTATCAGGCACAGCATCAGGCTTTTGTTGAACATGCGAAAAATCAAATTGCTAATATTGAGCAACGAAAACGAAGTATTGAGCAGCAGCTCATGTCACCCGCACCCCCACCAATGCCACCCATGGTGAGAAATCCTCTTGAGGGCCTTTGAGCCCTTTAAATTGAAAATAATTAGAGCCCTTATACCAGTGGACCTTGCCATAAAAATTTGCAAAAAATTTTTTTTTAATTTTCCACCTTTTTTTTACTTTTTGAAATTGTAGAAATATTTTTTTTTTAATTTCGAATAGAGAAAAAAACAATTTTGAATTTTATTAAGATTTTTTTTTCCATTTTGGAAATTGTAGAAATATTTTGTTTTCAATTCCTAATAGAGGAAAAAAAACTTTTGGAATTTTGAAAATGCACGATTTTCTTTTCAATTTTGGAAATCGTAGAAATATATATTTTTTTTAAATTTCTAACAAAGAAAAAAAAACTTTTGGAATTTCCAAAATACACGATTTTCTTTTCAATTTTGGAAATTGTAGAAGGAGTTTTTTTTTCAATTTTGGAAATTCTAGAAAAATTTCTTTTTTTAAGTTCTAAGGAAAAACAAAAAAATTTTTTTAGTTTTCCAAAGATTATTGAAAGTTTCAAGTTAATTTTGTTTTGGTTCGTTTATTTTTAAGTTTGATGAGTTAATAATTTTGAAACTTGAGATTTTGGAATTTTGAAGTGTTAATAAAATTTGCAAATTAGGGATTTTTAATTTTCGAAATTTTTGAAATTTCAATTTTTCATAGTTTCAGACTTGTCTAAAAATTTTCAATTTTTTGCTATACTTTGTTTTTTATTTTGCAAGGTG
This sequence comes from Asobara japonica, assembly GCA_026005395.1. NCBI lineage: Eukaryota > Metazoa > Arthropoda > Insecta > Hymenoptera > Braconidae > Asobara > Asobara japonica. The sequence goes on from BQMI01000520.1 coordinate 351,104, forward strand.
TTGTTCGATTTAGGATCATTTTTCTTTATTTAGAGTTTCTCAGATTAAAAATACTAATCTTATATTATGAGCTTCCACTATTTCATAAGTTTCACAGTTTTCCCCAATTTTTGACAGTTCAATTTTTTTTTGATCTTCATATAATGCCATAAATTTTCATTTTTCTGTTTAAATGAAAGGTTTAAAAAAATCTTGGACTTTTTGAAAATTTTTGAATTTCAAAAATCATTCTCCTTTCAGGGTTTAAATTTCGTTTAATTGCTGAAAAATTAGAAATTTAAAAAAAAATTTTTTTTTTAATTTAACATTTTGCAATTTTGAAACTTGACTAAAATCTTCGTTTTTCCCACGTTTCGCTACCTTAATTTTTTAATTTGGAAAAAAATTGCATTATTCAAAATCGTTAATATTTTTGTTTTGTTTTTTTTCTGAGTCTAAAATAAAAAACATTTTTCCGATTAATTATTTTGAAATAAAAATGGAAAAAAAAAGTGTATTTCGAAAAGGAATTTTGCAAAAGGAATCCCCCCCCCCCCCGCCCGAAAACTACTCATCCATGTTTCTATCAAACACTTATATATTCATTTAATTCCCAATTTCCATTTCACGAAACAATTTATTTAATTCCCCTACTCTGTTCAATTACGCTTTCTTCTACTTCGCCCTACTTTTTTCTGTATTATTTTGATAAATAAAGCGTGTACTCCATAGCACAGCCACCATTCATTACTCTCGCAACTACACCAAATTCTCCACAGTCTTTCACCTCATATCTCCCAAACGGTTGGTCCAATCAGGAAACCCCATAGGACCTTATTTGTTCCTCTCAAAATTCCCCACAAAAAGTCTCTCCTGCTCATTCCTCCTTAACCCAACGGTTAACAACTTACGAGCATAAACAACCGAAACCATTCCCTTACGTGTTTGTGATTGTGCTTTCTTAATGTCCAGGTGCCAAATCAGAGTATGCCACTGCCACCAAATCACTCGGGCCCAACTCCACCGATGGCCGGCGATCTAAATTTCACCCAACCCCCTCCAGGCTGGGGTGTTGGAGGCCCACCAGGACCACCTCCATTCAGCACAGTACAGCTTCCAGATTTATCAAAGCCACCACCTGGCTTTGGTCCACCTCCAGTTATCCACGAGCCATCGGTGGAGGATTTAATGCCCAGTATGCCTTATTTTGAGCTACCAGCTGGGCTTATGGTGCCCTTGATTAAACTAGAGGATGGTGAATACAGGTCATTGGATCCTGATGCTATTAGATTACCACCACCTGCACCACCCAGTGATAGGCTTGTTGCTGCTGTTGAAGCATTTTATGCACCACCAAATCATGATTCACCGAGAGACAGGTGAGTTGGTGTCAGGTCTAATCAGCCAGATGGATATTTTCCATCCAACTCTTTCAGCGCCTCAAGTGACTTGTTGATTCTCTTGGAGATCATGATGAGTCCAAGAGAGATAAAAAGCTTTTTCAAGATAGGGGACAAATCGATTACTTCTGATCCTTCTAGACTATTTAAAACAAAATGTCCGTGTGTGGGTGTGGGTGGGTAGGTGGGTGTGGGTGGGTAGGTGGGTGTGGGTGGGTAGGTGGGTGTGGGTGGGTAGGTGGGTGTGGGTGGGTAGGTGGGTGTGGGTGGGTAGGTGGGTGTGGGTGGGTAGGTGGGTGTGGGTGGGTAGGTGGGTGTGGGTGGGTAGGTGGGTGTGGGTGGGTAGGTAGGTGTGGGTGGGTGGGTGGGTAGGTAGGTGTGGGTGGGTGGGTGGGTGTGGGTGGGTGGGTAGGTGGGTGTTAGATTTTGTGATAAGAAAAAAATAATAACAAAAATAATATTGAGGGAATAATTTGGAAATTTCAGTGATGGATGGGAGAAACTTGGCCTCTATGAGTACTACAAAGCAAAAAATATGGCGCGAAAGCGAAAGGAGGAGGACATAATTGCTGGTGTGCGTGAAAAATCGCGTACACCATCGCCGATAATGCGACCGAGATCCAAGAGCCCGAGTCCTCCGAAAAAGCGCTACAGAAGCAAATCGCGATCGCGCTCGCGATCTAGATCACGTGGGCGCAGTAAGTCGCGATCACCAACGGCCAATCATCGACGCAATAGTCGACCTGGTCCACATGGTCCACATGTACAGCATGGTGCACATAATAGTAGAAATAGGAGGAGGAGAAATAGTAATAAGGAGAGGAGTCCTGAGAGACGCAGTGACAGGGAGAGAAGTCCCACTCCACCAAGCTTCTTGGGCTCAACCTACAGCAAGGCACCTGTCGAGTCCTCTCTAGATGAGAGCAACAAGGGCCATCAGCTGCTGAAGAAGATGGGCTGGGGCGGCGCTGGGCTTGGTGCTAACGAGCAGGTCTGTTAATTATTGTACAATTAATTTTTTCGGTTTTTTTTTGGCGTTCGGTTTCGTTACACTTCGTTTCATTTCGTTACAATTCATAATTTAAAAAATTAACACCCTTAGAAATTTTGGATATTTCAAAGAGGACAACAGAAATAAAAAGGAAAATTAAAGTTGAATAAATTGTGAGATTAGTTTTGAGATTTGAAAAACATTTTGAGAATTTCGAAATTTTTTTAGAAATTTTGAGGGAATTTTAATCAATTGGGAAAAGAAATTATAAAGTTAGAATAAAATTTGAAAATTTATAAAAAATGTTAGAAATGTGGAAAAAAATTTTAAAAATTTTGAACATTTTTTTTTTAAAAATGGAAAAAATTCGGAAAATTTTGAAAATTTTTGAAAAAATTAAACAAAATTTTGAAAAACATTTCAAAACTGTGGAAAGGATTTGAAGGTTTGGAAAAAAAACCGAAACCTTGGGGAAATTTTTTTTTATAATTGGACCAAAATTTGGAATGTCAAATGATTTTTATAAAAAAAATAAGTAAAAATTTTTATAGGTAAGAACATGTGTTAATGTTTTTTTTTGTCTCCGCAGGGAATCGAAGCACCGATCTCAGGTGGTGAAATCAGGGACAGAAATGACCAGTATAAGGGAGTGGGCATCAACCTGAATGATCCATATGAGAACTTCCGGAAGAGCAAAGGACAGGCGTTTATCACTAGGATGAAAGCCCGAGCCGAGGAGAGGGCAGAGGAGAGGGGAGACCGAGATTAGTGAAATTTATGCAATTGCAGAATGGGGAAACCTGTACCACATTGGTGGATTTTTTTTCTCAAATCCAATTCCAATTTTGATCAGCATTTTTGGAATTCATTTGATGCATAGATAAAGGAATTGAAAAAAGTGTTTTTCAATTCGCATTTTTTCCTCATCTTTACAATGAAGCTGTTTTTCGTTATTTAAATAAATTTCTCGAAGATTTTTCGAAATCTCAATTCTTGGAAATTTTGAAATTTTTGGAAATTTGTGAAAATTTTTGGAATTCCCAAAATTTTATGTAAATTTTTATTTTTTCAAAATTTTTGTAGCTTGCAAATTTTTTAGATTTTTTGGAATCGTAAAAATTTTCAGTTTTCAAAATTGCCTTTTTTTTCTCATTAAAAAAAAATAATTTTTTTTTTCATAATTCTCAAATGTTCAAATGTTTTCTCCAACTTTCTCAAACTCTCACAACTTCGAACCAAAAATTACAAAATCATTGCTAACAATTTTTTGTTTTTTTTTTTAAATTTTTTTCTGTGTGGAGAATTGCAACTATGATAATTTAAAAAATGCAAAAATGAGGGACAATTTTTCAGAATTTTTTTTATTTCTATCACGGATTCATATCTTTATCTATTCCGTCACAAAATGAAAATAAAAACAAATGGACGAGAAAAAAAATATTGCCCATTCGAGATTACGTTTAAAGGCTGATCAATTCTGGGTCTCGTAAAAGAATTCGCAGATTGATTGCGAAATTGATTCCAAAGTGTCTGAAACGCCCCACGAAACTGTATATAATTCCCTTTCTTTTTTTTCTATAAAAAAACCGCTCCAAGTACGTCCTAGATTTTTGTATTTCACCGAAATTCCGAAATATTCTTGTAACATTAATTTCGAAGATTTTATAATTTTTCCAATGTTGTTCAGCATGAATCAATCAAGTGCGCATTATTTTCCAAATGTCATTGATGATTATTTCAAGAGAAATTGTAATTAAAAGCATTGTCGTAATTTCGGGAGTATTAGGAATTTTTATATTTTTACGATTGATCAATTGTAAGATTGATTGAATTGTTGGAGCACGTATGCCAGTGCTCCTATGAAATGTGGGTGTAATGTACAAAGAATTAATTATTGTTCAATAAGATGAAGCAACTTAATTTTAAGCGGTAATTTTTTTTCGCTCATTTATTTACCTCATTATCCAATTTTAAGTCTGTAAAAAAAAATATTTTGGTAAATTATTTTGCAAGTTGCAATCATGCAAAATTTTGGAAGCTGAGATTCCCAGAAATTCTAATTTTTTTTTTATTTTTAAATTTATTCAAAGAAATCATTTTTAAAATTTTTTGAAAATTTACAAACCAATTTTGAAAACAATTTTTTTTTCTGGGAAATTTGGAAGTTTTGGCGAACGAAGTGGCATCTTGGAAACGAAGACGGAAGTCGGGGAATCCCAGAAAGCTGAGAATAGTCCCTTCACATTTTTATTTCTTTTGAATTTTTTTTTATAATTAAAAATATATATAGATAACTGATATATTTATATATATATATAAAGAATATAAAAATAAAAAAATATAACAATAAAAAAATATAAAAATTCGAAAATTCCAAAGTTCAAAAATTGTTCATGACATCTTCATATTTTCTATATCACATAAAAATTGTGCGAAAGGGTGCTGCATTGTTAATCACAAAATCACGTGATGTCGAGTCATTAATAATCATAAAAATACATTAAAATTGAACAAGTAATCAGCATCTTGAACCCCTGTGAACTCCCCCTCAACTAGATACACAAAACCAACTTTAACCGGACACGAACCGGATTCACCACTGATAACCATTCGACTTTCCGACTTGTAAACAAACCGGGTATCGAAGGCCGTTGACAATTACACATTGCAATTAAAAATTGCAATCGCTCCCTTTTCCGGCTCGTTTTCTTTTTTGCTGGTCCACAGAAGGAATGGCGTCTGAGAGCAATCATGCGCAACTCTGCTCAAGCAGGAGTCCAATTGGAATTTCTCAAGAATGCAAGAGAATTCCCCATAGAAATGCCATAGAATTTTGTAGGAATTCTCTGAGATATTTCGAGAGAAAAAAAATCCCATAGAATTCTCCATATGTCATGGGATAGGATATGGAATTCCCCATGTAATTCCTGTATGAATCGTCACCGAATAATTTTCATATATGGCAAATTCTCGCCAGTTTCCGGGAGGACTTTTGAGAGGAAATCCCCATGAGAAAATAGGAAATTCACCATGGAATTCCTGTATGAGTCGTCACCGAGTGATTCTCATATATGAAGAATTTCCAACGTTCTTCAGAATAATTTTTACATGAAATTCCCATAAGAAAATGAGAAATTCCCCATGGAATTACCATATGAATAATCACCAAATGGTTCTCATATGTGAAGAATTCCGGACAGTTTTTAAGGAGAATTTGTAGAGGAAATTCCCGTAAGAAAATGGGGAATTCCCCATGGAATTATTGCATAATTCCTGCATGACTCATCACCAAATGATCCTCATATATGAAGAATTCCCGATATTCTTCAGGGATTTTTTTCACAGGAAATTCCCATAGGAAAATCGGGAATTCCCCATGGATTTCCGATATGAATCATCACCAAATGGTTCTTATATGTCACGAATTCCCAACATTCCTCACTTCCTACACGAAATTCTCATAGGAAAATTGGAAGTTCCCCATGGAATTCCCGCAGGAATCATCGTCGAATAATCTTCATCTATGAAGAATTCCCGACATTCTTCAGGGAATTCCTGTACAGAAATTTCCATAGGAAAGTTGAGAATTTTCCGTGGAATTCCTATATCAATCACCACCCAATAATTCTCATCCATTAAGAATTCCCGACATTCTTCAGGGAATTTTTTACAGTAAATTCCTATAGGAAAGTTGGGAATTCCCCATGTAATTTCTATATCAATCATCACTGAATCATTCTCATATATTAAGAATTCCCGACATTCTTCAGGGAATTTTTTTACAGGAAATTCCCATAGGAAAATTGGGAATTCCTGCAGGAATCATCGTCGAATGATTTTCATATATCGAGAATTCCCGACATTTTTCAAGAAATTTTGTTACCCGAAATTCCCATAGGAAGATTGGGAATTCCCCATGAAATTCCTGCAGGAATCATCGTCGAAGGATTTTCATATATTGAGAATTCCCGACATTTTTCAAGAAATTTTGTTACACGAAATTCCCATAGGAAGATTGGGAATTCCCCATGGAATTCCTACATAAATCATCACCGAATGATTCCCATGTCTAAAGAATTCCCGACATTCTTCACCAATAATTTCTACAGGAAATTCCCATAAGAAATTCGGAAATTCCCCATGGAATTCCTAGATGAATTCAACGCAAAAATCGAGTCCCTACTTGATTTCGTCATTCTAGTGAAGAAATTGCGTCTGAGAGAAATCATGTGCGACTTCAATAATCTCTTGGGGTCACTCTCGATTTCTGTGAGGAAAACACATGATGCGCTCATCTGGCTTATCCTATCGCTAAGTTATGACACGCTTGGCGTAAAAACGTGACTCGGCGGGGTCTTATGAACGTGTCAAACGTGATTGTGCTGATACGAATCACGTTTCGCCATGTAATTCTCCTATATAATTTATTTGACTCTTATATGACTGGAAAGAAACAAATAAATTGAAAGTATAATTTACGTTTAGATCCGATTTAGGATGTATGTACAGGATGTTCCAAATATCATAGTTTTTATTTCATATATCAATGGAGCATGCAACTCGAAGCCGAAAGTTCCTCTTCCATTTTATGGCTAGACTATTACTCCATATGTTAAGGTACCCAGTCTCGTTCCGGAAGTAGGCCCCAACTCAGGTTCATGATTTAAGAATTTTTTTTTTGCTGCGAAATACCTTTTTGAATAATCAAATTAATTGAAAAAATAATGTAACGGATGTCAGGATACATTAGCGCTCTTATTCAAAATGTTTTTATTATGAATTGTTTATATGGAAAGTATTTTGAAAACCCTAGTTGTCACTAGGCCAATAAACATAATGCGCGAACATCGCAATATTTATGAATACATAACTTCGACAATGGCGCAACACGCGGAGAGATTTCGATTGAATGGAGCATTTATTAAAAAATCCCAGCTTGAATGACGTAGAAAAACTCTCGATAGTTTGGAAAATTACAACAGTGCAATCTCGTTGTTACCTCAAACTTCGCATCCCACAACTCGCACTGTTTTGACAGCTGTGAGCTGCCATGCCACTTCTCAAATTCTCGGGGAATTTCTAGTGGGGCGCCATTTTTTGGGCAAGCCACAATTAGTGAGAAAGCGATTCGACAAACATTCGCGAACGTTTTTCATAACTAATTCCTAGGCAAATTGAGCCAATTTTTCAATGAGACGTAGATAAAAGATTGTTCTTCCTAGTGGTATACTTTTTTCAGCAGGTCGAATGTCAAACTTTTTCATAGGCAAGTAACTTCCGGTGAAAAATCCAGATTTTCGCACCGCTCTCCTCTAATCATGTACTTCTTTATGTACTGATATCTCTTTAATTAATAGGCAAAAAATTCTCAAAAAAATTATAGAGAAAAATTTTCATCTGCGATTTTCTCGGATGAAGAATATTCACCGTTCAATTTTTCACATCCCACAAATGCTAAGAACTGACCTTAATAGTTCAAAGAGGATAAATACCTGATTATGTCTGGGGAATGAAAATGCTGATAACGTTCATCAAATTTGTGTTAGTTACAATAGGCTTGAGGGGATCATTAGTACGGAGAAAGCAAGTGTTACCTATTTTTATGTCATTAATTATTTGAACTCGCGGGTCTAACCTGGGTTCGCTCCTTTAATTGGCAATTTTTCGGTCTAACGTCATGAGCTTTTCCTATATTTTTTTCACGGTCATACAATCAAGTGTTTGCTACCAGAATCCCACCTACCCACACTCACCCATTCTCCCACCCTCCTAGACCCACCCACTGACTCGCCACACCCATCTAGCCTCCCACTCACCCGCACCCACCCACTCACCCACCTTCCCCCACCCACTCACCCACCTTCCCCCACACGCTCACCCACTTTTCCACACACCCGGTCTCCCACTCACCCGCACCCACCCTCTTAGACCCACCCACTGACTCGCCACACCCATCTACCCTCCCACTCACCCGCACCCACCCACCTTCCCCCACACCCGGCCGCCCACCTTCCTTCACACACTCACCCACCTTTCCTCACACCCGGTCTACCATCCTCCCACTCACCCATAGCCCACCCCCACCCCCTCGCGCCCATCCTCCCCCACACCCGGCCACCCACCCTTTTACTCACCCGCGCTCACCCACCCACTCACCCATAGCCCTCCAGCCGCTCACCCACACCCATTCATACCTACCCACTTCCTCCCACATCCGGTCACCACCCTCCCGAACCTATCCACCGACCCCCCCCCCCCCCCCTCCCACATGGACAATTCAATCACTATCCAACCCAACTGCTCTTAGGCCACAGTAGATGCGCTCGGGAATATCTTCACGGAAGTCGTACCGTTTTAAGGGGGGCGTTGGTCGCGCCCAGCGGTTGGAGGCTCACCCTGGGCTGTTAGTTGAACGTTAGACAGCGCTGACATTCAACGGGGATCTTGGTCTCCCATTTCGGCCATCCCATTAGCTCCAGTGCCATCTGACGGCCAAGTAACATCGCCAATGGAAGCTTTCAGAGCTTAAGCAGACGACATCTTGCTCGCCGCATGATTTCCCAGAGGACAATTTAATTACACTGAGCTAGGAGGCTGTCCCGTTGTTAATTGGGGATAACTGAGGATTTTCCTAGTATTGAAATTATTTGCAATATTTGGAAACATAATTAACGTCGCGATTCATCAGAAAATGTTCCCAATTTTTTCAATAAACAAAATTTGCTTGTCCTCACATCAAAGTTGAATGATTTTGGACACGACAGATTAGGAAATTACATCAGTGGAAGTCCTATATTGGTTCTTACGATCATTATGGCACACGTGCTTCTATGGACATAGTTCCGGGAATATATAAGGCGTTAATGAGAGATCATTAATCAGTCACTGGTCTACCACGTTCATCGCAATTATGAAATTCGTCACCTATTTGTTTCTCGCATTATGTGCGCGTGAGCACCTGCCAATTCATGTTGCAAATGCGGTATGTGATAGTGTTTGAAGCTGTATTCATTGAGAAACTATTGGAATTGTCGACGTTTCTCGACGTCTTACATCATTCTGACGAATTTTATACGAGGATCTTGCATGTGTGTGTGTGTTCGTATGTGAACGATTTTTTAGTCAACGGTTCCTCGTGAACGGATCGATCGATTTGTTTCTCCTTTGACCAAAAATCACCTCTCACTGATGTCCAGGCGGTAAAGGAGTGTCAATCTTGAAAAACAATTCCTTCAATGTTATTAACAATTTCAATTATTTAAAACACTCCATCGCGAGAACGGTTAGATAGCGTTCAATTTATTCCAAATTTTCAACACACACGTACACACACACACACACACACACACATACACACGCTCTGACTAAGTGTCGGGGCGTTGGCGTAGTGGTAGAGTATCTGCCTACTACTCCGAAGGTCCTAGGTTCGCGCCCGGCCGCCGGAGAATATTTTTTCAAAATATTTTCTCATGGATTCCGACCGATGCAGGAACTTCCGTGTGTGTTATCGGCGGTACCCATAAAATGAGACCGCCCGGCCGAGCAGGGGGGGGGGGGTGGGTTCCATCATAGGCGCCGGTCATCGTAGCACAGGGGTTTCTGGAGGTTTACCCTGTGTTTAGAAATACGATGGCCTAAAAATGGCGAAAGTCGGCCCCAGCCGCATGGGTTGGTGTCCGGTACGCCCCCTGAAGGAATGCTTACACGGCCGCTACCGGGGGCGTACAAATGAGAGGGACGGAGGAAAAAAAAACACACTCTGACTAACACATCTAATTGGTATTTCCTTTTCAGGAACGATTTTTGTACATTGACAACACCCTGCGCCCGACAGGCCTCAAAATTCCGAAGAACCCCTTTTTTAAGGGGATCCTCGGTAACACTAGACAGTATGATGATTATCCTTGTCAGTGGAAATATGATGCAATTGAATATACAAAAGACATATCGCCCAATAGTACACTTGCGGTGAGTAATTTTGTGCATTTTTTACTATAGTTGAGAGCCTGTGAGAGTTGTCCTCGGGTCTCGAGCCGAACACTCCCCACCACCGGCGACGCATGCGCAGTGCACGCCTTGACCGGTGTGGGGGAAGGGGGAATGGTGTTGCGCATGCGTCGACGCTTGCGCAGCGCAGTGTCTGATGGAGGTGGGGAAATAGTGAATGGTACTGCGCATGCGTCGACACTTGCGCATTGCAGTCCTTGATCGAAGTGGCGGAACGGGCAAGTGCTGTGCGCATGCGTCGCAGCGCATCAATTTATTCTTTTCTCCCTCAAACTATTGATCTTAAAAATCTGAAAAAAAATGGTTGGTTCTGCGAGTCGTTCAGAAATCATTCAATTTTTTTCGTGAAGGTGTAAATAGAAGAAATGAAATGGGAAGTAGGACACTGCGGCGCGTTCCGCGTGTTGTGACCAGATACCTTCGCGCCGGCTGTCATAGAACGTTCCCGCGTTCCAAGTCCCCCCACTCTTTCCTCCGGACATTTCGGTGGATCGGCAACGAGTGTAGAAACCTGAGCATAGATTGATGCAAAAAAGTCTTAACTGATTGGATTGTGCTGGGGAATTCATTCCTTTCGGTCGTTATTCAAGTCAGAACTGAGTTTCAAATTGGTAACAGGTTAGAATCATTCCGTTCAATTCGGAAAAGGGGGGTAGATCAGCTCGGGTCCAAGTTGACCTAAGCTGGTGACCAGACCTCCCTGACCCTGCTAATCACCATCCACCGTCAAGAAATTGACCAGCGTTGAGCAGAACCGCAGGAAGCGACCCAACGACCGTCATCCTGACTAACCACTTTTCATTGCTTCCCTCAGGTACATTACACGATAGAAACCTGGGCCAGGGCGTGGTATGGAGTCATGACCTGGAGCCCATTGTACTCTGGTTCAGAGTTGCTCTGCCAATCAGAACACGTCGACGGTAGCATCAGATCACTGGTCCATGAGCTTCTAGGTATTTCTGGAGGGTGTTCAATCAAAGCGGTAAGTAGCATCCTGTTTTTAGAACCTGGACACTTCGACACTACTATAGCAGCAGCAGACTCCACCAAGTCCATCCTTGGACCTCGTATACCAAAGGACAATGCCACAGGTCCAGTGCCATCAGCAGTAGCATCCTTTGGATGGTCGGCTCTCATCTGGCACTGTCGCAATGCTCCCTGATACATATAGATCATTCTGCTATTTAGCACCAAATGTCTCCTTCCTGAATGACGATGACCAGCTTATTGGCTTGTAGCTCCTGGATCATACTGGATTTCTCGAAATAACAAGTGTATTCTTTTGGATTCTAGGGAGAGACCAGGGAAACGAAGAACAAGAGATTTCCAATCAGGATGTATCACCTGTACCTGGATGCCTCCACATTCGGTCACGATATGCGCATGACCATCCAGCTGGTCCATGCCAATACATTCACAGGTGATTCTGGTTTATGGAAGGGTTTTCGAAGGACTCGAGTACTGTCCGAGCTGTTCCGGGGAACATTCTACATGATGGGTCCTCTTGGGGGTACTAGGGTGCGCGATTAGGTCCTCGCTGGATGACACCAGGGCAGTGCAGCTGCTGATAGTAGGGCTCTTCATGCGGATCTGGTTGAAGTAGTGGATGAGGTGCAGCGTTAAGCGGATCAGATGCTCTATGTGGATTGACCAGGGGTTCAATCAGAAGCAGGATGACTAGCAGGATGGTTCATAATGTTCTTCAGCATTGACATAATTTGAGAAGACTGGAAGAAATTGAAAATTTTCTCTTTTCTCGACGTTTTACATCATTCTGACAAACTTTAGATTAGAGTTTTGTGGGTGTCTGGTCGTATGCGAGTGATTTTTTAGTCAACGGTTCGTTGTAAACGGCTCTCACCGATGTCCAGGTGGTAACGGAGTGTCTTGAAAAACAATTCCTTCAATAATTATTAACAATTTTAATTATTCAAAGCGCTCTATCGCGAGAACGGTTAGAGTTAGGAGAAAAAGTGTATAATGAATGTTATTTCTTATACAAAAATGCACACATAATGCTTTATGACTTTTTTTCATAACTTTCATAGATCAGGACATATTACTGGTTAACAATGTTAATTGTCATTTCGCTCTATTAGATGAACGGTAAGAGGTAGATGAAAAAGTTTCAAATAAAAGTTGTTCCCCATGTAGGAACAAACATTTTTTGTTGGATGAATTTTTTTGTAATCCTCATAATTAAGGCGATAGCGTTTAATTTATTCCAAATTTTCAACACACACACATATATATATCGGAAAGTTGATGATGGGAGCCGTCGAGGGAGGTATTATGAATAAAAATGAAGTGGGGGGGGGGGGGGGGGGGTAGATCGGAACGGACCGGAAGTGTGCGCGGTAGCTTTCAATAATTCACGCATGACTAACACTTTCAACCGGAAGCCTCGTCTTGTAGAGAGATATTAAGTATTAATGAGGGGAGAGGAATGTATCGGTATTAGCATCATTTTTTTTCCAATCATTTGGCTTCCCCTTTTCTCTTTTCAATTTTTAGCATAATCTGAATATTTCGAATCATCAATTTCAAATACAGCAAAAATGAAAATACAAATTATGAACAAGTTTATTTTTCTGATCGTGATTTTTTGCTCGATTTAACTCTCGAAGTACCTTCATCTCCCATAAGATGCACTTTGAGAATTCAAAATTTAAGACAATGTCTTATGAGAAAATCCATAATTTATAGCACTGCCATCTCGACTTTGAAGATCGTCAACTGGCAATTGAATCGTGATTGTGCAATAAACAAAAAATCGGCAACATTGATAATTTTGGTATTCATAACCTCTAAAATTCATATTAACGACCGAGCAATTTCGACAAAATTTTTTGGAAATTGTTTAATTTTTCTACACTCAACGATGTTAGGTGCACCTGGGTTACTTTCAAGAAGTTGAAATTCAAATGACATCGATCTGATGTTTAGTTAATATAATAATACCGGGGAATGTGTGCCGTCGTTATTTCAATACTGGGACATGCGTGGTGGGGCGTAGTGGTAGGTGCGCGTCAACGCTGCGCGGCAAGCCCAGGTAATTGCGCGTGATTTAAACAGTCAAGTGGTGAATATTAATGCTGGAGGATGGTTAATCACTTTCCTTTGGTGATTCGAAGAGTGATTTCCGTTTTTATAATTTGTTACAATTTATTGGCGGGAGTTTTGAAGTAAGATTAACGGATTATGTCGTTAGTGTGGTGTTCCCGCGTTTTTTTCGCGATACGCGCATGCGCAGTTGGGATTGTGCGCCTGGGTTCAAAATACGACAAAAATTGAGACTTTTTGCGGCCAATGTTTGTAAGTTAACATTAGATCTTCAGTGAAGTCTCACGTATGGCATTTTTCGGTGAATTGTCGATCGTAAATCGGTGATTGCGCGCATGTAACGTGTACGCAGGCTCTTCTGAGTACATGTCAACGATGGCTTACGGTTATTAACATATATGTATAAATAGTATTGCTATGTCGACAGAGTGAGAGTGACCGCGTTGTATTCAACGTGATCGGGAGAGAAGGGCACACCTCAGATCGGCTAGTCACGCGCTTAACCACGCTTTACCCTTACCAGCACGTGCGCGCAATGTGCGCTGAACCGATGCGCGGGGAAAAAATTCACTTTTACAAATCTTAGTCATGAAAATATTGGAAACGTACGTTCACATTTTTTTTCAGGCTCACTCATTCAAAAATTATTTGTCGATTTTTTTTTTGGATTTTTCACAATTTAGGAGAGGGAGAAAATTTTGAGAAGTTCAAAAATTTGAAATTAATTTTGGAAATTTTGGCGGTTCAAAAATGGAGAAAATTAAATTCTTTCTTTATTTTGTAAATTCTAAATTTGACGAATGATCTCAAATTTTTTTTCAAAAAAGTTTTCTCAAAAAATTTTTTTTTTTCCAAAAATTCTTCAAAATTTGTTTTTTTTTTTTCAAAAAAAAATTGTTCATAAAAGTTTTTTTCAAAAAAATTTTTTTCAAAAAACTTGGCAGCAGTTATGAAATTTTTATTTTTGTTATGCTGCTTGGAAAAATTTTCTGTGGAAAAAACGGCGACAGGTACTTATGATAAACAAATAAATAAAATCAGGGCGTGAAGAGAATGCAGGTGATCTCTCCCAGTAGCTACACCACAATTACAAGTGAATGTTTGAATTCGTCCAAGGCCACCTCATCCTAGTTAGGAGTTGCAAAGTAGAATATTTCATTACATCCATAACGAGGATCACGTCCTCGGCTCTTACAAGTGAGCTGAGAAAATGCTTCACCTCTCGTGTGTTGTAAGTCACGTTTGTCTACGCATTGGAGATACCGACCATAAGTTATGGGAACTTAATGGCGCAGAGCAGTTTTGAGATTTTTTATTTTTTGTGGGAATCATTCAAATTTTTGGAATTTTTTGAGTTTTTGAAATTTTTGAGATTATTGAAATTTTTAAGATTATTGAAATTTTTTTCATTCTCCGAATTTTGGATTTTGGAAATTTTGGAAATTTCGAAAGGTTTGGAAATTTTCAAAATTTTGGAAATTTTGGAAATTTTGAAATTTTGGAAAATTTTGGAAAATTTTGGAAAATTTTGGAAGATATTGGGAAATTTTGGAAAATTTGATAATTTTGGAAATTTGAAAATTTGGCAATTTGAAAATCTGAACGTTTGAAAATTTTGTCAAATTTGGAAATTATGAAAATTTTTGTAATTTTTAAAATTTTTGGAAGTTTTTGAAATGTTTGGAATTTTTGAATTTTTTGAAATTTTTGAATTTCTTGAATTTTTTGAAATTTTTGAAATTTTTGAAATTTCAGAAATTATTGGAATTTTTAAGATTTTTGAAATTTTCGAAATTTTCAAAATCTTTGAAAGTTTTGCAATTTTTACAAATTTGACTGGTTCTTTAATTTTCCAAACGTGTGATTCCCACACAATTTTTTGAATCCTTCTTCTTCCAAAAACGTTCAAATTTTTTCAAATTCCACCAAAAAAATGAGGAAATCCCAAAAGTTCAAAAAGCCTAGACCAAAAATTTCAAAACATTAAAAATTCACAAATTCAAAAATTCCAAGAAACCAAAAAAAAGTACAGATATGGTAAATGCTGGAAATGGAGGATAAACATCTGATGAATTTGGTACTTCCCATGTTCGAGCGCATGACAATAACTTTCCCTATCGGCACCCAAAAGAGGCTTTTATATTAACCAGTACTTTCTCTTAGAGGAACGCATGAATGGAGGAATGAGTGAGTACAGGATATGAGTTAGGACTGAGTGATTATTGAAATGGGATAAGACAGTGCGCTCACTATATATAAGACATGCCATATATAACACCTAAAGAAAAATGTGTTATATTTCGGAGAAAGGAGAAGGGAGCAACATATAAAGACCGAAGATGGTATACATTATCAAATAAATGGGCGGTGGGTTTGACCCTTCGCGGTCCAAAATTACAACTTCCCGATGTCTGCATGTGTGTGTGTACTTTCTTTCCAATCTCTCATTTTTCTCACCACAGAGCTCTCCAAATGATTTCAATTGTTTATAACGCTCTAACGCCGAAACGGTTAAAGATACGAAGAAAAGTCAGAAGACACAAAATATGTATTTTTTTATAAGGAACAACATTTATTCGACACATTTTTGCGTATCTATAATATTTCGTGAGATACAGCGTTATAAACAATTGAAATTGTTAATAACAATAGAAAGCAGGCGACATATGTGGAGCAAAAACTAATGAGCTCTAAGTTAGGGCAAGAGGCTTCGATTGCGTTATACAGGACCTTGATCGGCTAATTTGTTCACGAGAAATCGTTCCGGGAAATTTTTGGTTACATACGTACATCGGCACACACACACACACACACATACAGACATTTTGTTTTAAATAGTCTAGAAAGGTCAGGAATAGTATGGAACGTGGAGATCTGATGGAAAATCGATTTTTCATTTTCGGGGGCAAAACAATAACCTCCCCTATCGGAACGTTTTTTTTTTTTTTTTTTTTTTTTAGCAATTTATTGAAGTCCTGGGGCAACCAGACCCCCTAAGGACTATTACAAGAATCGTTACAAAAATTAGGTTATTAATAAGTACACGATATAAACAATAAAATATTAATTAGCATCAATCAAAAATATCATTATAAATTCATTTCGATAGTTGGTACCACAAAGATCAGTCATAGAATCAATATAACATAAATGAGGTTTTATACTAAATGTAAAAGGAGGAGTGTCATCACATACCATAGACATCACTAGCCTGTCTTTCCAATAAATGGGCATAAAGTCTATTACTAAATTCAACTGAGGACTTCGAGTTACGAATTTCTTTAGGGACTGAGTTAATGAATAAATACAATAGCACTTCCTCTCCATTGGAATGAAGTAGGGGACTAAGGTTCGTCTCAATGCCCAAAAATTTAAAATAGGATTATACTGAGGTGCGGATTTATTTTCACGCGCGTCGGTCAGAAAATACAGTGGTGTATTTAAAGCCTTCGCCGTTACATGCCATGCATATCTAATTCGGTGGAGATCCGCGGCGGATTTGCGGCCCAAGCATTTTGGAATTTTCTACGTTTGACCAATAGTTTTCAGATAAGAGAAGCTTCGGAAAATATTTTTTGAATGTCTTAGCGCTGCCGCTTGGGTTCCTGGTTCAAATCCCCCGTAGGGTGAGAATTTTTTCGGAATGTCTGACGAGCGGGAGGTTGCTCATAGAGTAGCCGCGCGTACCGACACAGGTTTTCTGTGGTTTCCTGTGTCTTATCATACGAATGCGGTGCAGCGTATGGTCCGCACGCCCATATATCCATAAGGTATCGAAGGTGTTAACTATGAAAAAAAAATAAACGGGATGTGGGTATGCCCCTCTACGGGTCGAACCAATAATTCCCGATCGTTCCGCCGTATATGTTATATCCACAATTTCCGTTCATGTCTCAAATTATGGGCTTTATAAAGTTTTCGAAATTTCTAAATATTAAAAAAAATTATAATTCTTAATATGAAGTAGTTAAATAAACAATACAATTTGTTACTAACAATTAAATATGGGTGTTGGCAAAAAAAGTCTTGGAACATCAAGTGTGTATTTTTACGTGTGGAACGACTTACATTACACCCTTCGTTTTGTATCTCGAACTGCTCTTGCGATAGAGCGATCTAAACAGTTGAATTTGTTCACAACTATTAACTATCGGTGTTAGCAAAAAAAAGTATGGAACATGAAATATGTATTTTTGTATGTGGAACAGCTTTCATTCACTAATTTGTTTCGTATCTTCAGGGGTTTTCATTATGCAGCAATATAAACAATCTTTTTTGTTACTAACAATTAACTACGGGTGTTAGCAAAAAAAGTCATAAAACGTCAAATGTGTATTTCGTGGCGGGGAACAACTTTCATTAAACATGTTTTTTCGTATCTCAAACAGTTCCTGCGATAGAGCGATATAAACAATTGAATTTGTTAATAACAATTGAACGAAGCGGTTTTTGGAAAAATCCCTCCTTTCGGACACCACTGAAACGCGTCGATAAAAAAAAAAAAGAAAAAGGAAATACCTCCGGTGGTTCCGCCGGAAACGTTAAACAAAGTTTTTTGTACACACACACACACACACACACATACGACCACTTCTCTGAAATCGTGTCGGGATGATGTGAAACGTCGAGAAACGTGAAAATTTCATCGATCTGGCACTTTTCATTTTCGGGGTGAAAAAAAAAAAATTTGATCGGGAAGTTGAAAAAAAAAAAAAAAATTTGAATTTTGAAAAATCCAAAACATCCAATGAATTTTGAAAATTACGCAAAATTTTGTATATGGGGTATTCTATACCAACTTGGACAACTCGTGACCCTTATCTCTTCAGATTTTGATGGCGATTTTTTCTGAGGTTCTACCATGAGAAAAAGTACTCTCAAATTTTTTCATATTTTTTTTTTTTTTCAATCGGCAAAAATCTGTAGCAAAAATAGGCCCCATATAAATAATCAAAAATGAAAAAATTACAAAATCGAAAATTGAGAAAAAAAAATTAAAACACGCACAGACACTAACAGGAATTTACAAAAGTGTAAAAATAATCGAGAAAAAAAAAATAATGTGTCTCCGCGAATAAAAAAAAATTGCGCAATTACTACGAATAAAAATTTATTTTTCATTCCAAAGGACGGAAGTTATATCTGATTCTAGGTAAATCCCCATGTGAATGTGTACAGTGTGCAGGAGTCAAGAGAAATTGAGACTTGGCGCAGGTTGGGGGGGGGGGGGGTGTCGGGAGGGGGGCACGGGAGCGCGTGACAGAACACGTGACCCGCAAAAGCACACGGTGATCGCGTGACCGCGACTGTGACGTCACGCGCACGTGTCTCACAGTACGGTCGGTGAGGTGCCACTATACCACGTCCACCCCGCCCGCTTAACTCCATAGGCAGGTACGTATCAATTTGCTGGGATAGTTGGTTGCAAAATTATTGGCTTCCTAAAATTTTGTCAATTATGTCAATTTGCGAACATTTAAAAAAAATATAAGAAACTCAATTTTGCCTACTTAAAATAATAATAATAATGGTGATGATAAAAATAATTCGAAATTTTGGATTTTGTGACTTTTTGACATTTTTTCAAATTTTCCAAATTTTTTGGACTTTTTGAAAAATTTCGAAATTTTTCAGAATTTTTGCAATTTTTCAAAATTTTTCAAAATTTTCAGAATTTTCGGAATTCTTAAAAAATTTTGAAATTTCTCAAAAAAATTCTAAAAATTTCTGAAATTTCAAAAATTTTTTAAAATTTTCAGAATTTTCGGAATTCTTAAAATTTTTTGAAATTTCTCAAAAAAACAAAAAATTCTAAAAATTTCTGAAATTTCAAAAATTTTTTTAAATTTAAAAATTTTGAAATTATTAAATTTTGAAATTCTGAAATTTTGGTATTTTTGATTTCGTTTTTCTTTTAATTTTCGGAATTTTGAAATTTTTAGTTTTTTTAGAATTTTCGATGAAATTTTCTTAAAACAAATTAATTTTTGTTTTAAATTAGAGTTTGATAAGTTAGCAATGTAATTTAAGTTTGTTCGTGATTGAGCTACATTGGAATGATTATTGGGGTTAATTCAGCTGATAATACATTAATTGTCGGTGAAAGAAATGAGGGAAAATTTGTGAAATCTGGGTAAATGTTGGCGAATTAATTTCTCCTGGGAACGTAAAATCTGGGTGTATTTATTTATGAATAAATCTGAATTAAGAGCGGTTTCGGGTTGGAGTAATTTCATTGCGTGAAAGTGGTGCGCATAAATTGTGCATCGTTTTTTTTGCATATGTTTCTGGGACTTTCCTGAATTTCAAAAATGAAAACTTCTAAAAAAAAAACAGAAATTGAAAATGTTCAATTTTGAAGCGAAAAATTAAAATTGAAGAAATTTTGACAATTTCAGAAAATTTCAAAAATTTTCAAAAAATTTCAAAAATTTTCAAAAAATTTCAAAAAAATTTCAAAAATTTCAAAAATTTCACAAATATAAAAAATATAAAAAATTTCAAAAATTTCAAAAATTTCAAAAATTTCAAAAATTTCAAAAATTTCAAAAATTTCAAAAATTTCAAAAATTTCAAAAATTTCAAAAATTTCAAAAATTTCAAAAATTTCAAAAATTTCAAAAAATTTCAAAAATTTCAAAAATTTCAAAAATTTTAAAAATTTCAAAAAATTCAAAAATTTCAAAAATTTCAAAAAGTCCAAAAACTTTTAAAACTCTCAAAAATTAAGAAAACAATTGTTCCGATTAAATACAAAGAAAAATCCCACTGACAATATTCTGTATCTTCCCTAATTACGGATTAGGTTAATTAATGGGGACTTTAGATACGGCATAATAGGCCTGAAAGAAGTTGAGGCACCGGCTTTATCTGTGCTATTTATTTAGGAATATTGGAGACGGCGTATTTTCAGGATGTTATCATTGCGTCTGGAGTGATAACGACAGTTCTAGGAATTTTCTGTCATCCAATGATCATTGTTGCCTCGGTTGTTGATTTGTCGTGACAGATTTACCGGTTAGATAGGTGACGCATTTCTCTTGACTGATATCGTCTATTATCGCGACACTTCCGCGTGGGAGGCCACTCGTGTCACCTGACGTGTGTTTGTTTTTATTCCCCTTCTTTTTTTTCTGCCTTGGAAGAATTTTATTGATTAGTCCGGCGAACGTGTTATCAGTAGATGCTTATCGTACGTCGGAAACAGCCAGTCTCCGATGCACATGCTCCCACGAATACGAGGACGCGGATAATTCGCCGAGTATCCAATAGACCTCGATGCAATTGTTGTGGCAAGTAGATGAATGTATGCTGAAATTGTCCTAAAAATTTGAGAATTTTCTGACGTTTAGAAATCGAGAAAAAAAAGCCCAAATTTGACGTTCCTTCCCTTGTACAGAGCAATTCCGTCCTAAGTTCCTCCAGGGTTTGTCTCTTCCCCTCTATTTTAATTGACCCCTCCCCTCATACACGCACATCCCCCTTGGAACCACCCAGTTTCGTGCGGTTAGTGCACATTTGGGGGGGGGGGGTGGCCCCCCTCGAAACCGCCCACTCGGGTGCGGTGACCACACATTTTGGGGGAGTGGTCCCCTTCGGAACCTCCCACTCGGGTGCGGTTACTACATGGTTTGGGGGACGGTCTCCCTCGGAACTGCCCATTTAGGTGCGGTAGTACACATTTAGGGGGGGGGGCGTGGTCCCCCTCGGAACCGCCCACTCGGGTGCGGTTAGTCAACGTTTTGGGGGGTGGTCCCCCTCGTAACCACCTACTCGAGTGCGACTAGTGCACATTTTGTGGGGGGGGGGGGCGTGGTCCCCCTCGGAACCGCCCACTCGGGTGCGGTTAGTAAACGTTTTGGGGAGTGGTCCCCCTCGGAACCTCCCACTCGGGTGCGGTTACTACATGGTTTGGGGGACGGTCTCCCTCGGAACTGCCCATTTAGGTGCGGTAGTACACATTTGGGGGGGGGGGGCGTGGTCCCCCTCGGAACCACCCACTCAGGTGCAGTTAGTGCACATTTTGGGGGGGTGGTCCCCCTCGTAACCGCCCATTTGGATGTGGTTGATACACATTTTGGGGTAGTGATGGTCCCCTTCGTAACCACCTAGTGGAGTGCGGTTACCTCACATTTTGGGGGAGTGGTGCCCTTCGGAACCTCCCACTCGGGTGCGGTTACTACACCTGTAAGGGGAGGGGAAGGGTGGTCCTCATCGGAACCGGATATTTTCGACATTGCATAATGTATCAATTGCATGATTTAAAATTGGATATTTTCACGTGGATATTATTGACTGGATATTTTGGATTAGGCATTTAGACCGGATACCGAACTGCTCACTACCCAATTATTTAACAAAAAAAAAATCGATTTATTACAACGCAGGACATGAAGACCTTTCCTGAAAATTAAATTGCTGCCGGAAAATTGTTCTCCAGTGCAATTCCCGATGACATAATGCAGTGGGTTGGAGCGGGCACTCGCGTAAGTAGCTTCGCGCCTGACCACACTTATTTATCGGCAACCCCCCTCCACTTTCTACACCGCGTGCCGAAGTAGATAGCCCATTCGAGAGAATCGAACAGGGCCGCCTCTATATGCGCACCGCGAACTGTCGGACAACGACACAACTCAAGATCGACACTGAAAATCACCTCAACCCTAACAGACTCCACAAATATAAATCTCTATTAATAAATTAACCCCCCTTGTTACAACCCCCCGGCCCCCCACCCGCCCACCCGCCACCCACAGTGCAAGTGGTCGATGCGCCCCACTTTACGCGAATATAGTTCAGTAAATAGGGCAATTTGTTTAAACAAAGTGCAGTGAACATTTATAATATATATATATATATATATATATATTTTTTTGTGGATAATTTGTTGAGAAAAAAATTTCAACTTAGTGCGGATTAATTGTAAAAATTAATTACTAGTCGGCCGGAATTGTTTGCAATAGTGAGTTATAAAATTTATTTATTTGAGTGGTTTCATTTTCCGGGAGTAGAAAAAAAAAGGTGGGAAAGTGGAAATTTTTTCTTTTATATGAAAAAAAACAGTGGTCTTCATTTTTTTCGATTTTTTGATAATCGATGTCGTTTGAATAATTTGAATAAAAAATTGTTTAAGCGGGTGGAATTTTTTGAGTTTTAAATTTTTTCGTATTTGTTATTTTTAATAATTATATAAGGGAAAAACATTGAACAATAATAAAAGAAATGTGTCGAAGAGATTAACGTGTTTCAAGCATTATCTGCGCAACGCGCGAAAATCTCAGATACATCGAAATCTAAGAGAGATAGCAAAATTTGTGTAAATACCTTTTTTGTAGGAGGGAGTGAGAGCTACAAAAAAGGTTATTTGAAAAAATTTGTAGCTCGCTTAGTTTCGGAGTTATCCGTGAAAAACGGAGCGCCGCGACTCGCGACCCGCTAAACCCGCGAAACGCTCATAGCTCGTCCCCTAAGGGCTTAAACATTTGGAAAAAAATTCAACGATAGAAATTACTTCTCCTGTATATAAATATCCAACATCTACGAAAATAATTAATCCACTATCCAAAAAAATTAATCCCAAATTTTTCGATTTTTCAAGAGAAAAAAAACGCGACGACTTATTTCTGGATACATCTGTTGACCAAAAAAACTAAGCAAACTTGCGAGTCCGAAGTTTATTTTCAACGAGTAGACGGCATTGCAGGCTCACTCTCTCGCGAATTTTCATAGTAACACGAGTGTGATTCAATAAAAAAAAAAAGAAGAAAAAAAAGTGTGACACGCAAATGCACTGGAGCCTCATTGCGTGATCGTCGACTCGCCACTTGCGTGACACATCATATATATATATTTTTTGCCGTGGATAAGTGAACTTATTTCGAGACGAGAATTCAAAAAAAATTTTGTTGAAAAAAAATCGACAAAAAATATTTTTTTAATTGAGATAAAACGAAATTCTGGTAAATGGGTGTAGTGAGTGAATCTTTATTATTGCTCGAATAATAATTGAAAAAAAAAATTTTTTTGTGGAAAAAATTTTTTTTTGAGGAAACAATTTTTTTTGAGGAAACAAATTTTTTTGCAAAAAATTTTTTTTTTCCAAAGTGCGATAAATAAAAACGTGATTTTGTGGCTGAAGAAATCAAACGGATTTTTGGTGGAAAACAATTGGAAAGTAGATTTTTCGGAACCAAATTTTTTATCGACTTATGAGGGAAAATTTTAAAAATAATTTAATAAATTCAATCAAAAATAGAATTAAAAATAATTTTTGAATTAGAAATATTGTGTTAAATTAAAGTGTAAATAAAAATATGAAACTTTGAACAGTTTGAAGGAGAAAAAATAATAAAACAGAGAAAAATATTGGTTAAAAGAGTAGGAGCTAAATTTTTAAGAATTGGAAGTTCGGTGTTTCAGAATTTGAGTTTTTATTGGTAAAAAAAAAATTTCGGGTGCAAGTGTAATTGTTCGAATTACCCAGAAACTGTGAAAATTGTATCAATAATTGGATTTAATTGTTAACTTGTCATTCTATGGTGGAAGATGATGGAGACACAGAATTACTGGGACGAGAGCTCTGCGCACTCAATGCAGGTCAAGTACGAAAGGTGATTTACTATTATTCCTAAACTATTGTTTTTTACCCAGTTGAGTTTTTTTGCTGCAGAACGTAATCACAATTTTGGAAAAATTTTTGAGTGCATGAGGAAGTGTCATTGGCGGTGGTACACTTCCCGCGTCAGTAAAACAATTTTTTGGAATATAATACTTTCAGCTACCCACCCACAGCCCCTTCCCACCCACCCATCTACACACACACACACACACACACAGCCACCCGACCCACCCACCCACTCACTCACTCACCCACCCACCCACCCGCTGACCCACCTACCTACCCGCTCACCCACCCACCTAGTTATCCACACACACCCACCTACTCACCCAGCCATGCACGCACCCAGACTTTCTTCAATCACTTTCAGAGGTGCATCCCTTGGTACTTTTGGTCTTATGACATAGCAGGCCAATAGGCTAAGCCTGTTCTGTATATATACACGGAAAGAAAAATAACATAATTATTAGACCTCTGGTGACTAATCTGAGGACGAAATTTCCGTGAGTCGAAAAATTAGACTCGTATAGTGTAAAATTTAGTCGCATTGGGCCGACTTTTTCTGTTGTTTCGGGATAGTTTTTATACTCACTGGGATGAATTTCGTCCTCAGATTAGTCACCAGGGGTCTAATAATTATGTTTTTTTTCTTTCCGTGTAGATACTTCCAGAAAATAGGTTCAGTCAGTTCAGTACTGGGAGTAATCTGCTGGACTAATCTGTGGGAGTAATTTATGGGAGTAATTTATGGGAGTAATTTATGGGAGTAATTTATGGGAGTAATCTATGTGAGTAATCTATGCGAGTAATCTATGGGAGTAAACTATGGGAGTAATCTATGGGAGTAATCTATGGGAGTCATGTATGGGAGTAATCTATGGGAGTAATGTATGGGAGTAATCTATGGGAGTAATCTATGGGAGTAATCTATGGGAGTAATCTATGGGAGCAATCTATGGGAGTAATCTATGAGAGTAATCTATGGGAGTAGTCTATGGGAGTAATCTATGGGAGGAATTTATGGGAGTAATCTATGGGAGTAATCTACGGGAGTAATCTATGGGAGTAATCTATGGGCGTAATCTATGGGAGTGATCTATGGGAGTAATCTATGGGGATACCCTATGGGAGTAACCTATGGGAGTAATCTATGGGAGTAATCTATGGGAGTGATCTATGGGAGTAATCTATGGGAATACCCTATGGGAGTAACCTATGGGAGTGATATATGGGAGTAATCTATGGGAGTAATCTGTGGGAGTAATCTATGGGAGTAATCTATGGGAGTAATCTATGGGAGTAATCTATGGGAGTAATCTATGGGAGTAATCTATGGGAGTAATCTATGGGAGTAATCTATGGGAGCAATCTATGGGAGTAATCTATGAGAGTAATCTATGGGAGTAGTCTATGGGAGTAATCTATGGGAGGAATTTATGGGAGTAATCTATGGGAGTAATCTACGGGAGTAATCTATGGGAGTAATCTATGGGAGTAATCTATGGGAGTGATCTATGGGAGTGATCTATGGGAGTAATCTATGGGGATACCCTATGGGAGTAACCTATGGGAGTAATCTATGGGAGTAATCTATGGGAGTAATCTATGGGAATACCCTATGGGAGTAATCTATGAGAGTAATCTATGGGAGTAGTCTATGGGAGTAATCTATGGGAGTAATTTATGGGAGTAATCTATGGGAGTAATCTACGGGAGTAATCTATGGGAGTAATGTATGGGAGTAATCTATGGGAGTGATCTATGGGAGTGATCTATGGGAGTAATGTATGGGAGTAATCTATGGGAGTAATCTATGGGAGCAATCTATGGGAGTAATCTATGAGAGTAATCTATGGGAGTAGTCTATGGGAGTAATCTATGTGAGGAATTTATGGGAGTAATCTATGGGAGTCATGTATGGGAGTAATCTATGGGAGTAACCTATGGGAGTGATATATGGGAGTAATCTATGGGAGTAATCTATGGGAGTAATCTATGGGAGTAATCTATGGGAGTAATCTATGGGAGTAATCTATGGGAGTAATCTATGGGAGTAATCTATGGGAGTAATCTATGGGAGTAATCTATGGGAGTAATCTATGGGAGTAATCTATGGGAGCAATCTATGGGAGTAATCTATGAGAGTAATCTATGGGAGTAGTCTATGGGAGTAATCTATGGGAGGAATTTATGGGAGTAATCTATGGGAGTAATCTACGGGAGTAATCTATGGGAGTAATGTATGGGAGTAATCTATGGGAGTGATCTATGGGAGTGATCTATGGGAGTAATGTATGGGAGTAATCTATGGGAGTGATCTATGGGAGTGATCTATGGGAGTAATCTATGGGGATACCCTATGGGAGTAACCTATGGGAGTAATCTATGGGAGTAATCTATGGGAGTGATCTATGGGAGTAATCTATGGGAATACCCTATGGGAGTAACCTATGGGAGTGATATATGGGAGTAATCTATGGGAGTAATCTATGGGAGTAATCTATGGGAGTAATCTATGGGAGTAATCTATGGGAGTAATCTATGGGAGTAATCTATGGGAGTAATCTATGGGAGTAATCTATGGGAGTAATCTATGGGAGTAATCTATGGGAGTAATCTATGGGAGTAATCTATGGGAGTAATCTATGGGAGTAATCTATGGGAGTAATCTATGGGAGTAATCTATGGGAGTAATCTATGGGAGTAATCTATGGGAGTAATCTATGGGAGCAATCTATGGGAGTAATCTATGAGAGTAATCTATGGGAGTAGTCTATGGGAGTAATCTATGTGAGGAATTTATGGGAGTAATCTATGGGAGTCATGTATGGGAGTATTTTATGGGAGTAATCTATGGGAGTAAACTATGGGAGTAACCTATGGGAGTAATCTATGGGAGTAATCTATGGGAGTACCCTATGGGAGTACCCTATGGGAGTAATCTATAGGAGTAATGTATGGGAGTAATCTATGGAGTAATCCATAGATTACTCCCGTTGCTTACGTAAGCTAAAAAGCAGACATGAAGAACGTCAAGATTTGGGGAAATTTCGAAAGCAGCAATGATGCCGCGGGAAAATACTAAATTAGGAGGTCATTGGTCGGGTCCTGATGGTTCACACTCTTTTGGGCCCTCTTGGTATTTTTTTTCCGCCAGCCTTTTAATTTCGAAAAAATTTCGGGTTCAAAGGATCCGACCGAGGACACGCGCGGCAAGTCTCGTGGACACGCACGTTGCCAGTGCGCAAGGTGGGCGAGAGGGTGGGAGGTTGAGAACGAGCGGTGGGGTGGCGGGTGGGGGGGGGAGGGGGCGGGGGAATTCCTCGAGGTCACCGTACTCCCGTGTCTTCGCTTTCGGATGAAATCGTCCTTCAATACACGCAAAACGTATCATTATTTATTTGCGTGTAATATTCATTTCACTTTTTTTTTAAATTTATTTCTGCAATGGAAATTTTTCATTAAAAATTAGAGAGCCTCAAGTAACTTTTTCAGGTTATTTAGGTGAAGATAAAAATCATTTATATCACACAGTTGAGTCGTTGGGAAATTATATTCTTCGACTCGATCAGAATTGTCACGTGATGCGCGCGCAGCTTGTACCGGAATCGCGCTGTCCAGGGAGAAATTGCGCGGCAAACAAGCGAAAGTATTTTTGGCAGATATCTTCGAAACTAAGAATATTAACGAATGTTCATATCGAGCTTTATTGTAGCTCTCAGTGTGCACTACAAAAAATATTATCATGAAAATTGGGCTATCTCCTTCACATCTCGATATATGAGCCCAAACAAAATGTGCGAGAGAGAATCCCAAACTGACTCATGTATGAAGCAGATAATTATGAATACTTGAGTAGAAGCATGGTGAGCATAAGGATGAGACTTTGGTAAAAATTCAAAAAAACGACTCGTAAACGCGCGAAGCTATTGACGCGAATTATGAGTCACAATTTCATGTAGATAGGAAAAAAGAAAAAAAAGACTCACAGTGAGACGTGTGAGTGGTATACACACAGGTGAATATTTTATGGGTGCTCATGAGTTATCGCGAGCCGAGTCGAACAGGCGATAATCAATTTTTAGACATTGCGACATGTCTCCAAGGTGTCGTCCAAATATTGGGCTAGACATTCAATGGTCGATTGAATAAAAAGGAATGAGGCATGAGTGAAACTAGCGATAAATAAAAAAAAGAAAAAAAACATCATGGTCAAGAGGTGGTCCGATAATGAGATAGGCAGCGAAGGACTCGACCCGAAGTGTGAAAGTACTTGAATCCCATGTGACGAGACTTGGAAATTTGGGAAATAAGTGGAGGTTTACAGGTGCATGAAAAATTGGTTGAAAATGTAAGAAGCGTGAGACACAGTCAATCACCCGAGCACCCACCCATCCACCCACTCACCCACCCTCCCACCCACCCTCCCACCCACCCACCTGCCCACACAGCCACCCACCCACCTGCCCACCCACCCGCCCACTCACCCACCCACCTAGTCACCCTCCCACCTGCCCACTCAGCCACCCACCCACCCGCCCACTCACCCACCCACCTAGTCACCCTCCCACCTGCCCACTCAGCCACCCACCCACCTGCCCACTCACCCTCCCACCCACCCACCTGTCCACACAGCCACCCACCCACCCGCCCACTCACCCACCCACCTAGTCACCCTCCCACCTGCCCACTCACCCACCCACGTAACCTTCCATTCACCCACCCGCCCACTTAGCCTCCCACCCACCAGTTTTAATTTTGTTTCCCAATCCCTGAATACCTTTGCACCGAATATGAATTCCTCAATCGTTGGAAGAGTGCCGCGCAGGGAATCGATGAGAGACCCGGGTTCGAATTCCGGTCGGGACTGTCCCTCATTTTTCTTTCAAAACAGAATTCGCCTGTTTTCTACATACCTGACAACCTACTTGCCATCTGGCACTAACCTCGGAGTTGATAGACCCGGATTCGAACCCGGCTAGAAATTTCATTCACCCCTCGCTATTGATTGAAGTATTTGCTTCCTGAATCAAGTATACGACCTATCAGATACTTTAATTGAAAATACTTGAATCAAGTTGCCATGGACATAACAATTTTTTTTTTCTCGCTTTGCTAATAAATAGATTGAGTACATGCGATAATTGGCGTCGCATGATGAGCGCGTTACTGGAATTATGTTACCTCACAAAAGTATCGGCTTAGTCGCGGGGGAAAATCCTATATCGGTGATAAACCCTTTGAGTTCGTCGACTGATATTGGAGAAAAATAAGCAATGCGCGGGGTCACACTCTATTGGTATCAAGTCTACCCCATGTTTTTTCATTGATGTTCCCTGATAAGGAGATTTGCTTCTCATGTCAATTATCAAGTATCACTAATTGCGTACCAATTTTTTTTTTCTGCTTGTCTTCGTCCCTCTCATTTGTACGCCCCGGGTAGCTGCTGTCTGAGCATTCCTTCAGTGGGCCCTACCGGACACCCATCCATGTGGCTGGGGCCGACTGTCCCCATTTTAGACCATCGTATTTCTGGACACAGGGTAGACCCCCAGAAACCTCTGTACTACGATGGCGGGCGCCTATGATGGAACCCTCACCTCCCTCCCCCCCCCCCCCCCCGCCCCCTTGCGTTGGGTCAGGTTCGCGTCCGGCCGTGTGGTCTCATGCTATGGGTACTGTTGATAGCACACACGGAACGCTTCTGAAAATTTTTTTGAAAAACCTCCAGCGACTGGGCGAGAATTTATTCCGATTGTCCGATGCGCGGCAGGTTGCTCATAGAGTAGCCGCCTATAGCGACATAGCTATTCTTTGGTTTCCCGCGTCTTTCTGATAGCTTGAGCTATTTTCTCCATGTGTATTCCAAAAATAGCCAACTATAGAGAAAGCACTTTATGCGCTTGATTGGTCACTACAAAATTCATGGCTGTCTATGACCCGCGTGCTTTCCCCGCTCGAGCGGGGAAAAATCGCCGGAAACAAAAACGTCATACACCCAGCCACCCACACCCGCGTCCACACACACATCCACCCATCTACTCAGCCACTCGCCCATCAACTCACTCAGCCACTCGCCCACCCACTCACCCACTTACCCAGCCACCCATTCCCCCCTTCCCACCGACCCACTTACTCAAGCCCCCAGCCTACTCACTTACTCATCCACCCACTTATTCACCCACCTACCCACTTACTTACCCACCCACCCACTTACTCACCCACCCACCCACTTACTCACCCACCCACTTACTCACCCACCCACCCACCCACTTACTCACCCATCCACCCACTTACTGACCCACCCACGCACTAAATCACACACCCACCTACTCACACACACACATCCGCAAGTTAACGATGCGGCTTATCGGGGTTGACACCCCCCGCTTATTAAATTTCATTTTGCAATTCTGGACAATCTAAAAATAGCAATCCACATGACTTTTTCGCGTTTGTCCCATCACTGGAAAATTCATGTCTCTCTATGACGCACGTGTTATCCCTACTTGCGTCATTCAGCTGCGCTTTCTGGGTAAATCGAAGCCGCGACATAGGAACTCTGAAATATACCTATATATAGTATGGTTATGTTGTATAGTTATGTGTCAGTGCATGGGAACGGAGTGTGTACTTCAGGGCGTTGTCGCATATAAGCCAAGAAATAAGAAAAAGAGAGGTGAATCGCTCGGGGGAATCGCGGAATGCGGAATTCCAATCAACTCTTCAGACGGGTTTCCCCACCAAGGTCACGTGTTTCTCACCAAATATTTTTGCCGTGTTATTCAACAATTATTGTTCAATAAGGCTGAGTCAATATTTTTGAGCGCGAAAAAAAGTGTTATTGGTTGAAATGATTTGTTCGGATTTTCCGGTTTTTGCGGGTGCTTATCACCACGGTTTAGGACATTTCTGACCTTTCTAGACTATCTTTAACAAGATGTATGTATGCGTGTGTGTGTGTATGTGACGGTGTATGTATGAAGACAAATTTTTTCTCCAACGATTTCTCACCATCAAATTATGCGATTAAGATGCTGCGCGGCGCAATCGAAGCGTCTTTGTGGCCTTCAAAGCTGATTAGCTTTTTGTTGCAATCGGTTTTGTAGTTTTTTCATATTTCCGAAAAAAATACCGCTTTACATAAAAAAAGGAGAAGAATCTTCCCGTTTCAAATAGTTTCTATTTGGAACGCTTGTGACAATGTATTATTCGATTTTGAAAACATTTTTATTCCAATTTTGTCAAGCTTTCCGGAAATATTGGCAAAACAAGTTATCAACACAATTTTTTTAAATTGCGCGCCGCGCAGTGTGATTGGTCAGTGTGTCACGTGACA